>CM049394.1:661396-1163896 GCA_026937815.1 Etheostoma perlongum | reverse complement strand
AAACTAATAAAAAAAGTCAGCTCTGACATTCAGTCTGTTTTTCGTTTTTACGCAGCACTTAGCATATTATCATGTTTCAGCCAGCATATGCATATATAAAACAGCTTTTTTTCACACACTGAAATCGAGAGCACATTGTTTGAGAAACGACGACAAACTCTGGGGTTAATCGGCAATCGCTAACGTGGCAATGCTAGATCTGAAAGCTCGACAAGCGAAACATGACAACTTAAACAGGATAGAGGCTTAGTGGAGGATCAGTTTGGAGGAGCATCGTGTGAGCTCGCTTCTCTAATTTAAAGGAAAAAAATCTCTCTTCAAACCGATTTTCCACTGAGCTGTTTCCATTATGTTTGGCTGACACTGAAGCCAGTATCTACAAACAGAAGAAGTGGAAAGCACAGCTTCAAGTCCTAGATTGATGAGTCGCTGCATCGACATCGAATTAGCGACTCTGGCTCTGTGGGCTCACGGGTCTTTCTGTTTGAGACGTTCCATCCAAATGAGTTTCATTTGAATGTCGAGGCTTCCAGCTGTGAATCAGAAAAATGTCCCCACATCCAGCACTTGTTCCATTATTCACCGTCTGAGGAGCAGCTCCGGGATCTGTCTGTACATGACATCATCACCGCAGTGTGTCTCTGCCGTTCGGCTTAACGACAGGCTGATTCACATTCACTAATTAGAATTGAGGAGGACAGTCTTATAGAAATAGCATGTGCCAGTTCTATTTTAGGGTGGACCTTTCCTTTACATACGAACATACAGTACTTTGTTTCCTTTGGCAGCCTTACACACTGTGGATTTACACTGATCAATCAAATACGCTATGTGGCCAAAATTATGTGGACGACCAAACATCCATGTTATTCATGTTATACAAGTTAAAGGGTCATTTTGTTTTTATAACCCTATTTTCCCATGTTTTTGTGTGGAAGTGACTGATGGGAACAATCTTTGACATTGATCCAGTATTAAGCGAAAACGCTGTGATCAACAGCCATGAACAAATGTGCATTGTCAATTTCGCCGTTTGCTGATTTTGCTCCTGTGGGGCTCCAGTTGTTATTGTAAGTGTCGCAAACTCCTCTTTGTTTAACCAGAAACAGCCAGAGCCAGCATCCTTTCACATGTATATCTGTAAACCTTGTGTTTATTTCAACCAATGAAGTGTATTTAACTATGCTAAAATGACTGTTTATTTACATGGAGTCTGGTGGGTTTAGCGATCGCAGTTTTGCGGATGTTAATTTTCTTTTCTTTAAAAACGGATCTCACTCTTTAACAGAAAGGTGGAAATTTCCTTTCCATAATCTTGCCCTTGAAGTGAATGTGTGCAATTGCCCAATAACTTGCATTGTAGCTTGTTTCTCTGCTGCCGACAAAGATTGTTGTTCCTTTGACACAAAAGCATAAAATAGGGTAAAGGTTCCAGGTTAAAAAAAGTTACTCTGTGACAGTAAATTATGAGAATTAAACATATTGTAAATATTAACGATAACTAGAAATCCAAAGCCAACAAAAATACTTTAAACTTTAGTGCAGAACAATCCTGTATACATCAGGTAATGCAGCCAATATTGGCCCTGCTAACCTGAATGTTGGGCGGTCTAGTCCATAGGGGGTTGATGGTGTCTCGGACCCATTAAGGATCAAATTTAGTGGCAAAAACACAAGTTTTCTTTGTTTTGGAGGCATGAAATAATAATTGATAAATAATTACAAAGTGCTGTCAGTGGAGCCTTGATAGAAAAGGCTGGATCCTGCCTGCTGATCTGCATTGTTCACACTGTGTTTAATAAGAATTGTCACATTTTTTAACGTTGCACTGTCGGAGAGCCAAGGCCCGCTGACCCAGAACAAACTAAATTACAGTTATGCAATGCTCGTTGCTGACTGACTCTATTTCTGGTGCTGATTTTTTGAACCAATTAAACGCCGCCTATCAGACTTGAAGGGTGTCTGGCTTTCTTCAACTTCACTGGGATATGAGAAAAACATAATTACTGAACATGCTGTGGAGAGAAAGTGACATATGTAGGCTGAGAAACCTTCTTAGGGCGACTTTTGTCCCAAATGTGCAGAATTAAAAGCGACATCAATTACAGGAAGTTTTCCAAATAGAATGTTTTTGTAACATTGAAGCAGAAACAACTTCTTTATCTTCACGAGCCAACAAATGTTGATACAGAGCCAAGGGTTCTTTACATAACCTGACATCAGATGCAATGAATTTAACTGTAACAATTTTCTTAGATACATTTCACTCTAGATCCAGGGTACAAGCGGCTGAAATGGGTTTCCTCAGGAGGGGGGCTGGCGTCTCCGTTAGAGATAGGGTGAGAAGCTCCAGCTGGGAGGAGGCCTCGGGGAAGACCCAGGACTAGGTGGAGGGATTATATCTCCAACCTGGCCTGGGAACGCCTCGGGATCCCCCAGTCGGAGCTGGTTGATGTGGCTCGGGAAAGGGAAGGTTGGGGTCCCCTGCTGGAGCTGCTCCCCCCGCGACCCGATACCGGATAAGATGGATGGATGGACATTTCACTCTAAATCTGTAAAGATTTTTAAATTTCTTCACTTATATCTCAGATTGAGTTTCTCAGGCCTACACAATGTTAAATTACATAGGCCTACATCTTTTGAAGAAGTATAATTCTGGCTTTCATGTTGCCCCAATCTGCACAGGCCAGATGTGAACTGTCTCAAAGCAAGTTCAATACTTCCTTAAATTGGACAGCAACACATTTTTTCCTTTCAGGGATGAGATGTAATGGGACATTTTTGCGTTATCTTTTCCTGGTCCATGTTTTGCAACACAAATCAAACCCCCTAACCTGTAAATTCTATAGCTTTTTTCCCCTTTCATACCGTCTTCAATCTGAGAACAATTCATATTGCCTAATATCTGTCAGATATGTTGCACTTATGATATTGTTTTTTTAGATCCTGCTAAAGTTCATCTAGAGCAACATGGCCACAGTGTAAATCAGAATGAGTCGTACACACGTGCAGGCCCAATGCAGCTTGCTGCGCAGCAAATGCTGTTTGAGTCATTATTGCAACGGCTTGTTTCTTCCTTCAGGAAAAGCTGGAGTGAAAGCCTCAAGTGCCCCCCTCTATTTATCAAATCTTCGGTATTCTGCCACGTGAAGTACACCTTCCCCAGCTCCTTTTTTTAACGATACACATATTTTAACAGAACACAGGGAGTCCAATTATTTGCCCACTTCTCACATGTGTTCCTGAAGAGCGCCTCTCAAGTGATTGGCTGCTGAAATGCACACTGACATCTATTTCTCATTCATGTGCGCCACACTTATTCCCACCAACAGTAATTTCTAAACTGATTTCCTGCACAGACTCACCTCGAGTGCCTGCAGTCACTTCTTGTCAGGGCATGAAGCTGGTAACACTGAACTATGGCAGGAGAGAAGAAAAAAAAAAAAACAATTTCTAATCTCACACCTTCACTTACTTTTGATGAGCCCTCAAGTGAGGCTGAATTTAATGCCAGACCTGGATACCTCAAAAAAAGTGGCAGAAAATTGAGCTGTTGGCTGTGAGAATCATTTTCAGCCCCCTAACTGCTGTCTTTACAGGTGGCGTAACAATAAATCTTCTTCCAAACAACCAGTTTAAGTGTAAATTCACTACCGACCCTTTCAAAAAAAATTCATACATTTCAAATAACTTTTGACAAATCTGGAAGCTGTTCAAGCAGCGCAGCACACAAGCAGGGGAAGGTTAATTCACCCCGGCGTCCTTGCATAATATTTGCTGCACGATGACAGGGAGGCGACACGGTGGCAGCCGCTTGATTGACAGTCACTTAGGGGTGTGCCATTTAACCACGGTGACCTTCCTCACATGTCACCGCCCTTATGAAAAGGTCACCCTCGTTGCACTAATGAGTCATCTGATTTCATGGCCACAACGGCGGTCGAATGCAGACAAACAGTTGTGCTGAGTTTTTTTTTAAAGGGAAAGTCAGTAGAGTTGATGTTGTCAGAGAGGTGGGTGAAGGTGCTGGTTTGGATATCAATGTCACCTGTCAGGTTAAATGCTGCTTCCAGGAACTGTTGCATTCATGTTCTAGCAGCAAAGAGTTGGAATGTCCCATTTACACCTTGAAACCGAGCTTCAGGTTGAACGGTTGTCTGCCAATCAGATGGTTGGTGGTAGGGCTGCGCGATATTTTGTTTCATATTCTACATCGCGATGTGCGCATGCTTGATAGTTGACGCTAATCCTTTTTTGCTGCTTGATAGAAAAGTAAACTTTAACCATTCTCCTTTTACATGATTGTTACCATCCAACCCTTCCCCTTTTAAGACAGGTAGCCATGTGGCCAACGTGTGTATGCAACTCACCGTTATTCCGACAGTTTTTTTGTTTTTTGGGGGGGAAGCGAGGCTCTCTGTGTGTAGAAAAATACCGTACAGCTGACACAGTGCTGCACATACTTTTCCATGGGCAGTGAAGCTACAGTAGTCAGTGTTTTGTGTTTGCTGTAACAACAAAATAAATCACCTGATTAATGCAATGTTATCACGACATCTCCCGGCCAATTTCACCGCATAAAGCTGCTACCAGCCAGGCCAAAGCTAACATAGTTAGCCTAAAGAAACAAGCAGAAAGCTGCTACCAGCCAGTTAGCCTAAAGAAACAATAGTAGTTAGCCAGGCCAAAGCTAAAGAAACAAGCAGAAACCAGCCAGGCTAAAGCTAATATAGTTAGCCAAAGAAACAAGCAGGCCTAAAGCTAAAGCTAACATAGTTAGCCTAAAGAAACAAGCAGAAAGCTGCTACAAGCCAGGCCGAAGCTTACATAGTTAGCCTAAAGAAACAAGCAGAAAGCTGCTACCAAAGCCAAAAGCTAAAGCTAACATAGTTAGCCTAAAGAAACAAGCAGAAAGCTGCTACCAGCCAGGCCAAAGCTAACATAGTCAGCCTAAAGAAACAAGCAGAAAGCTGCTACCAGCCAGGCTGAAGCTAACATAGTTAGCCTAAAGAAACAAGCAGAAAGCTGCTACCAGCCAGGCTGAAAGCTAACATATTTAGCCTAAAGAAACAAGCAGAAAGCTGCTACCAGCCAGGCCAAAGCTAACATAGTTAGCCTAAAGAAACAAGCAGAAAGCTGCTACCAGCCAAGCTAAAGCTAACATAGTTAGCCTAAAGAAACAAGCAGAAAGCTGCTACCAGCCAGGCCAAAGCTAACATAGTTAGCCTAAAGAAACAAGCAGAAAGCTTATCCAGCCAGGCTGAAGCTAACATAGTTAGCCTAAAGAAACAAGCAGAAAGCTGCTACCAGCCAGGCCAAAGCTAACATAGTTAGCCTAAAGAAACAAGCATAAAGCTGCTACCAGCCAGGCCAAAGCTAACATAGTCAGCCTAAAGAAACAAGCAGAAAGCTGCTACCAGCCAGGCTGAAGCTAACATAGTTAGCCTAAAGAAACAAGCAGAAAGCTGCTACCAGCCAGGCTGAAGCTAACATAGTTAGCCTAAAGAAACAAGCAGAAAGCTGCTACCAGCCAGGCTGAAGCTTACATAGTTAGCCTAAAGAAACAAGCAGAAAGCTGCTACCAGCCAGGCCAAAGCTAACATAGTTAGCCTAAAGAAACAAGCAGAAAGCTGCTACCAGCCAGGCCAAAGCTAACATAGTCAGCCTAAAGAAACAAGCAGAAAGCTGCTACCAGCCAGGCTGAAGCTAACATAATTAGCCTAAAGAAACAAGCAGAAAGCTGCTACCAGCCAGGCCAAAGCTAACATAGTTAGCCTAAAGAAACAAGCAGAAAGCTGCTACCAGCCAGGCCAAAGCTTACATAGTTAGCCTAAAGAAACAAGGGGTCCGTCCGTCCCAACGTTACGGTTCAGAGCCGCGACACTGGGAACGTTACACTAATCTACTGTGTCTAATATAATGTCATTTACACTGATTTAAGTGTTCTTGAATACACATTTTGTTAGTGCGTGACATGCATGCACAGCCAATCACAATTGATGTTGATCAATTTATTTAACAAACAAGCTGGCCCCGCTAGTCAACCACAGCCTAACATTTGGAGACAGCAACATAAGTTGCATGCATTATTAATATCATTGACTTGAGCCTGGATTGATAGTATTATATGAACACAGTGGTGTCATGTCAGTCAACCAGCGTATTTGTACCTAATTTCCCTCTCTAAAATCACTTCAGAAGAGTAGTCACAGCACTGACTGGTGTTTGTAAAGCATTAAAGTTCAAGAAAGACTGGTTCACATTTTATAAAATCTCCTTTTTTATTTTTTATGTAGATGCACTCCCCTACAAAATCACCCCAGTAGTCTAAAATGATTTATCATTTCCAAATGGAGCTATTTATTTCATCTTGTAAAAATTAGTGTTTTCTCATAACACAATGTCCAATATCATGCAGGCCTAGTTGGTGGTTCGATCCCTGGCCCTGCAGTCCCATGTCGGAGTGTCCTTGGGCAACACACTGAACCCCGAGTTGCTCCTGATGTTGCACTCTGCATCTGTTTGAATGTGTGTGAATGGTTATCTGGTGAGCAGGTGGCACCTTGTATGGCAGCCTCAGCCACAGTGTGTGAATGTGTATTAATGTGTGTGTGTGTGTCTGAATGGTTCCTGTACGGACAAGCGCGATATAAATACAGTAGCAATAAAGACATTTTAAACGCATTGGTATGCAACGTTCTTAAACCTGCTAGGTTAGGGGTGCCTGGGTAGACCGTGCGCCCCCATTTACAGAGACTCGGTCCTCGTTGCTGCAATTGCGGGTACGATTCCAACCTGCGGCCCTTTGCTGCATGTCATTCCCCCTCTCTCAAAACTTCTACTGAAGCGAGTCCTTCTGCACCTCAGAGTCCTGTATCTGGGTCCAGATGGCAGCAGTGTGTATATAGAGGGTGATTGTTGTCATAGATAATGGTGAGGACACGGCGTGGGATGGCCCCATCGTTCAGGTTGAAGATGTTGGGTGTAGGGGAGCTGATCATTTTGGAGGCGACATGTGTGATGTTGGTTTGTTTCTGTTAGAAATGGTGAGCATGTAGAAACGGGGAACAGCACAGGGCTGGATTATATGCTTCTGTAAAGTTTTGTAAGATACCAATACCAACGTGTCAAATAATGAGGTAAATTCATTTAGATGTGAGCCCGTCAGGCAGTCTGTGTTAGCTCCGCCCAGCTGAGAACACTCGGATCTCATTGGGTCTCAGTGGGGTCTTTAAATTTCCTGGATTCCTACAATAAAAGACTGGAATAGCTTCTCTTTAACAATCGCTCATCTTAATGTGTAATTAGTACTAAATATATTAGTGAGCATTTTGTAAAGTTCGACCCATACATACTGTCAATACAACATGCATTACCTTATTATCTTTTTATTAACAGCAGATGCCTGTCACTGAGGCCATGGCGTATGAGTGCTGCTCTCCTTGCCATCCATCTGCTCTAAACTCCTCTTTGCTTCGGGCCTTTGTGCCGTATGTGACATAGCCCGCTATGTCACATACGGAAACACAGGGAATTAGCAGAATAAGCACATATTATCTTACAACTCCATAATGGAAGCACATAACTAAATACCTCAAGGAAATTGCATAAACAAAAAGGTAATTGATTCCAGGCAAGCTGCAGGTGGACACTTAATTACAGGAAATGTATTAAGCAATGTCCATTAATCACGTTGACATGGAGTTATTAGAGGGATGCACAGTTTGCACTTGCTGGATAATAATGCAATAATATTGGGAGGAGACGCTCAACCAATAGGATTGCTCTCCACAGACTAGAGCCCTGAACAGGGTTTCATTCAGATAAATAGGAAGAAGAGCCGTTTACACAATAGTTACTACTGTAGATGAGTATATGGTACTACTGCTACTTCTACCACAAAGTCTACTCTGCTGCTGCTCCTTTTTCCCCACCCCCAATATTTAATAGAGGTAGACCACCCACTCTCCAAAAGAGTTAAGAATAACCATTTAGGGGGCTCTAAATATGTATATATCCTCCTTACCTGTAAATATATTTCCCAACGAATATAGACGCCTCTATAGTGGACCGTACCATCTTAACCTCGCAGCACACGTGTCTTTCCTTTTTCTTTTTCTCCCGGAAAGGAAGCAGCCTTCAAGTGCAGTCAGAAATGTCCAGATGTATCTGAATGATAAGATATGTGAATGAAATGTCACTCCAAACTGACTGGCTGTAGTCTGTAGAGCTGCACTTAAATTACAATAGTCTAACTGCTTTAGGGTCAATTGTCAATGTCAACATTGATATCGTAATATCACAGCAGGTTAGAGGGGACTTTGTATGATTGTAGAATATCTGTCATATCCAAGCTAAATTGGTTTTGCAACTGAAATATCCACAATTGACATTTGAATCACATTGCGACGCTGTGAATCCAAATCGATTGGGGAAACCATTGGCTACACCCCGCCCCATTTGTGATATCTTCAGAGTAGCTCTTACTGAAATGATAAAAACAGGCTCCCCGCCTGCGACAGTAATCCGCACCGACAGACCCCTCTCCTTCCAAGAACCTGTCTGCATCCTCCTGAAGGAGAGACTCTGAGAAATTGGCCTTATTCCCCACACACTCTGAGGCAAGTGGCAATTAAACCGCTGATTAACGCGAGCCCGCTCTCGAACACAACTTCATAGGAGTCTGACAGAACAGTGGGGAGAAGGGGAGATAATTCAGAAATCTCCTGACCTTGTGCTTATTATCTCCAGTTAATGACTGCTGCTGCTGCCGTCGGCCTCCCGATGAAGCAGGAACCTGGTCAACCTGTTTGATTAATTTCCTTTTCTTTTCTACATTTTCTTTTCGCTCTTGTATACAGTGGAAGTCCCATCCTCAGGGGGCATTAGCCTAATTTGTTTATACAGTGTTTTCTGTCCCATTTCCCCCCAGTGATGTGACATTTCTTTGTGTCTTTCAACGTTGCAAAGATGCTTATATTTCACTCATTTATATTGTATACTTGGTGAATCAATCGGCTGTTTTTCATAAAAATGGACACATTACACGCCAGAATAAAGGATCTCTTGAACATCTGAGAAACAAAATCCAAAATAGATTTATTGCCAGGTAAATGGCACTTACTAGGAATTTGATTTGTTTGATGGTGCATACAATAATGTGAAATAAACTAACCAATAACACATACATACAGCTATTAACATTAAGAAACAAAGAGGCTGTAAACATAACAGAGCAAGAAACTACAACATAGTCATTTAGGGAGGGCGACTAAAAGATGCACATTTATGTTTTAAGAGGAAGTCCATTCTCATAACATCACAATCTCTCACATTTTTGCCGATATTAAAGGTTATTTTATGTTTTAACTTCATTAATATATGTAAATACATTACATTGATTTTCCAAAGGATCCAATAGTTCAGTGTTCTTCAGTGCAGCCTCTTCATTTTAGATAATTTAATTCTAGCAATCCATTTCATTTATCTATATCCTGCTTTGGAAACAGTTACACACTTTGCAGTACATCTGTTTTTTTTTTGTTTTTTTTTAATATGTCAAATTCTGATGTGTATTGTTTGCTCCGTATGTCACCTTATCGTTTCACACTTTCTTAACAAAAATCAAAGCATGCCATAGTGCTTCTATTATTACTGCAGCAACAGAAAGCCGAAACACACAAACCCTTCCCATAAATCACTGCGTGTGTGTATACATGTACTGTATATAATATTTAAAAAATTTGTGTTAGGGGTGGGAATCTGCTGGGTACCTTATGATTTGACATATGCAGTATTAGTCACACAAGTTTTAATGAAATGTATTGTCTACTGATTTTATTGTGTAGTCATTCCATCCTGGCGTCATCGGTCTGTGACCTTCAGCACTCACTGGATCGGTTCGCCGCCGAGTGTGAAGCGGCTGGGATGAGGATCAGCACCTCTAAATCTGAGGCCATGGTTCTCAACAGGAAACCGATGGAGTGCTTTCTTCAGGTAGGGAGTGAGTCCTTACCCCAAGTGAAGGAGTTTAAGTACCTTGGGGTCTTGTTCGCGAGTGAGGGGACCATGGAGCGTGAGATTGGTCGGAGAATCGGAGCAGCCGGTGCGGTATTACATTCTGTTTATCGCACCGTTGTGACGAAAAGAGAGCTGAGCCAGAAGGCAAAGCTCTCGATCTACCGGGCAATTTTCGTTCCTACCCTCGCCTATGGTCATGAAGGCTGGGTCATGACCGAAAGAACGAGATCCAGGGTGCAAGCGGCCGAAATGGGTTTCCTCAGGAGGGGGGGCTGGCATCTCCCTTAGAGATAGGGTGAGAAGCTCAGTCATCCGAGAGGAGCTCGGAGTAGAGCCGCTGCTCCTTCGCGTCGAAAGGAGCCAGTTGAGGTGGTTCGGGCATCTGGTAAGGATGCCTCCTGGGCGCCTCCCTAGGGAGGTGTTCCAGGCACGTCCAGCTGGGAGGAAGCCTCGGGGAAGACCCAGGACTAGGTGGAGAGATTATATCTCCAACCTGGCCTGGGAAGGCTTCGGGATCCCCCAGTCGGAGCTGGTTGATGTGGCTCGGGAAAGGGAAGTTTGGGGTCCCCTACTGGAGCTGCTGCCCCCGAGACCCGATACCGGATAAGCGGATGAAGATGGATGGATGGATGGAGTCATTCCATCCTTAAACATGCTGAGTCAGCTTCCCTCCTAGGGATCTTCCATGTCAGAGGCTCCGTCATGTTGGAAGGTGGAGAACAGGAAACATGAGGTGAGCCCTCATGTGTTTGGCCTAATTATTTCATATATGTCTTATTAGATCATGTGTGTATATACTAAACTTGTCTTCCTTTTGGCCATTTTGTGTTTTTTTCTGCACTCTTGCCTAAACTGTAAGTTGTTGTCCATTACCCTGTCACTCTGTTTTCAGATTTTTACATGTCTGGAGACAGGAACCTTTAAATAAAAATCAACACATTTAAAATTAATAATTAACTTACCAAAATCGAGCATTGAATGGTTCTGTTTTTTGTAATTGTTTTTTTATGAACTGAACTGCTGATCACTGAATAGTGATCAGCAGGTTACACAATCATTTTTGGATTGAAAACCTTTTACTTATCAAAATGTTCAGATTTTTTTAAAGAACAATATAGAGTAATTGTACAAACCGAACACGGTGTGTAAACTCCGTATAAGAATCAGCCTGTATATGAAAAAGGAAAAAGGGTAAAGAATTGGAATAAAATGGAAAAAGGAAGATTACAAAGTTGCATGAAGCCAGATTTAAACAAAAGGCCTCCCAGATGTTTTCAAACTAAATTGGATTTCTGTTTTAATGTAAAGCGCTTTGCTTTGTTGTTGAACAATGCTCAAAGACTATGATTGCCTTGCCTTCAATGAGTGACTATCCTACATTACCCAGAATGCAATCCTTCATAAAGAACCATACTTTTATAGAGCAAACCAGTTGTAATGTCGATGTGAACTAACCGTAGTTTTGTTTTCCTCTGCTCAGACCAGAGAGTTGTTGCGAGGCGACAGCAGCTGCTTGAGTCATTGCTATTGATCCATAATGGGATTTTTTGCTGTGGGCCAGTTGAACTAATTGTAAATAAAGTACTCGACTCCCAGTCAGTGTTTGCCGTGACCTCGGGGGTGACACGTGTGCATCCGGCCGACCGCTGCGGCTGCAGGAACCTTCGCCTGCCGCAGTTTGATCCCACACCAGATTGATATACCAAATAGGAGCTGACACACATTGCTAAAGATGCCAATGGTAATTAATTAGCATCTCATTTTGACCGCGGCACAACAGGATGCAGAGCTTGCTTCTCGATGCCATTTCCCCTCTAGGCTTTGTGTTATCAGGGTCAAAAATCCCGGCTCGGTGCTCTGAGGGCCACTTAATGAATTGAGGAGGGCACGTTGACAGTCGGATTTCCATGGCCAGTCGCCCGTCTCGCTGGTTCCCAGCACCCCTGGCTATGACAAACGGTACCCAGCTTCAACACAGCTCAGGAGATCAAAAGGTGGATGAAAGGGGGGGAGGGGCGATTTGTTGGAGTTATTAGCTGAGAGATGATTGGCGTTTTGACATTTGGCCAGCGTCTCTGATGGAGATGGACTGATTTTAAACGCTACTATGGTGTAGTGTGTTTTCATGTGAACTTTTTTATAAGTTTGTAGGGAAAAAACAAATTGTATTTACGCCCATGGTTGGGCTTAGTTTAGTTCAGTCTCCTAAACAGCCCAAAACATGTTTTACAAAAATGGCTGGGGAAGAAGCTTTGCTTGGGAGAAGGGTGTCCAGACACGAGGTGACCAGAACCGGCCCAGCTCGGATCTGTACGTCCTTTACTAAGAGGCCAGAGCTACCACAGCATATGTGGAAAAAGATGGAGTCATGCGTATCGCAGCAGGAACATGTTTGGAGTTGCTTGAACAGCAAACACATATCTATTGTATTACCCCTCAGTCACATTAGCTACAAGAGACAGCGACACTCATTTTTAGTGGGGGGGCCACTGCCACGAGCAAGGCCAAAATAGACAAGAAGTCTATTTTATGCAAATGCTGAGCGATGCGACAATGCAACTGCCAGTCGGAGTGAGGGCAGTGTGACGAACGTACTTTGGTCGCTGAAGTCAAAGAAAATCATTAAAGATGGCGGATACGCTTCAGGACATCGTATTTCTGTATATCTGAAAAGTGTGGCATTTTATCTCATATTTGATTACTTTCAAAAAAATCCAAAAACATCGTACTTGTGACTTGTAAAACATGCTTGAAGGGAGCACCGGAGAATATCTGTTTACTGTTGCTAAGCAACCAGCAGTAGGCTAGGCCCGCCAGGAGCGCCCATCAAGCGAGTGCATGTTGATCTCCTGTTGTAGCTAATGTGACTGTAGGGTTAGACACATTTTAAACTAGTTCTGTAGTGGAAGAGACACGTTATTCTGCTTTGAGTAACCCACGGTCAAAGAGTTGTCTCCCCTCTAAAGTTAAAACTTAAAACTGGATTTGAACTTTAATATTTGTGTATTGTGTCAAAGCGGGACACAAAGACCTGTTAGGGCTTGCTTAACATAATGGATTCATCTTTGAGTGATCTGATATGGATTCATCAAATTCAGAATCGGATCTTTTAAAAACAACACACAGCCCAACATGGGTGTTTAAGACAAAAATAACAAACTTTTTGGGCTTTCAATTGTTCAAACGTTTAAACATCTACTTGGTGCATTATGAAAAAAATCACAGTTGCTTCTGGCTAGGATAACCTGAGAATCTTTGATATCCCAGCTAAACTGGTATTAAATGGAAATAGGACCTTGTGAATCAGAATCAAATGGAGAAATCCTTGGCGATAGTCAGTCCCAACCAGCCTGATTACGGACCGTATGTAAAGTGCAGTAGGACACTGCGCAATATAAGGCAACAGGCCCATCAGGACAGCTTATATTTTCTTAATGCAGAGATATATTAATTCAATTCAATTTCAATTTATTTATAGTATCAATTCACAACAAGAGTTATCTCAAGACACTTTACAGATAGAGTAGGTCTAGACCACACTCCAGAATTTACAAGGACAGTTTCCTCCAGAGCAAGCAACAGTGCGACAGTGGCGATATTAAGCTGTTAAACATAGCTGAATCTGGCGTAGGGCGTAGGTTTTGTTTTAACATTGGTGGGGACACATAACTGAGGAAAAAGCGACAAAAACGCTCAAATTTCAAATAAAAACGAGACATAAACATCCAAAAAGCACAATGACACAATTGACACAATTATTGTTTTCTGTGAGATCGTTTAAAGATCTTGACGTCTCCGAGCGCACTTAAAGGCAGCTTCATTTCACAGAGAAGGAGAGAAAGAAAAGACGGAGAGACTGTGCTTTGCAACACTAGGCTCCAGCTTAAAATGAACTGCGCCTCCCTGTAAAGTAGACGAAAGGCGGCAGCAACATATTTACAAAAAAGCTGCGGTAAAGTCGGACAGTTTCCCCTTAAGGGCGATTTCAGCCGCCTTCAGGCTGGACAGGAAGTGACAAAAACACTGTGGTGCGATTCCGATTTAATAAAATATAATCAGACCCACATATCAGCTTGTACACAGTCTCCAGTTGTTTTAATTATGACAGAGTAGCTTTGAAAGACACATGCGATCTGTTGCTGATTTTAATGAACAACAGACTGTAGATGATCCGTGATCTGAGCAGATTTGGTCTTTTCTAACATCACTATCAGCCTCAAACATGTGTTCTGTACAGAATAAGTCTTTAAATCAGACAAATAGCAATTAAACCCACCGATTAAAAAATAATAAAAAAGTTTATATAAAAACAGCCATCATGTTGAGTCTTTTGGGGAACCAATCAGCTGTTAAATCCCTGAGAGGCCGGGCTTTGCCTCCCCAGCATGCTCTGGGTCCGCCTGGGTCCGCCTTGGTCTCCCTTTCTTGCAGTCGGTGAAAAATAACTGCGCCGCCTGGGTCTCAGAACTGCGCCGCCTTGCTCTCGAAAGAGAGATTATCACGTGTGCATGACAGAAGAGCAGTCGGATCAAGTCGACACAAATCTAACCCTGGTGCAACGGGCGCCGATCGCCGGTGATTGATTTCTGCGCATTTTGGCTCATCTCGAACGAGCCTACTGTGTGCTGCCAGCTTAAAATGTAACGGTCCAATATAGGGGTGTCTGAAATCGTTGGGAAACATATTTACAGATAAGAAGTATATATACATGTTTTATGCCCCCTTAAGGGCTATTTTTACATCTTTTTATGGAGTTGGTTGTTTTTCATATTTTGTGAGGGGTGGACAAATCTACCTCTTCTATATATTGGAGGGGGGACATATCCTTCTCCCCTACAGACTTGTATTGCATACAGAATATTGTTTTGTTGACAGTTTTATTTGAACACACACTTTAATTGTTCAATTATTAACTATGAAACTACAAAGTCTGAACAAATCTTGCAGCAGTTTGAAGTTTTTCATTCCTTCATGCATTTTTAAAGTTACTAAAAAAATCCCCAAGGGGTCAGAGAGTTGTCGACATACAACAGCCACTTACTAAGTGACCATGGAAAGTTTGAATTCAGGTACGCAAAAGAAAAACACCCGCATTGCGGTTACAGGCATTTTCCATGACAGCAGCCATCTAATCCCCTTCTCTTTTGGGGTAACATGTTTTTATAAACCCCTCTGGGTTTTCGTTGCCTCAACCACACTCTGTTTGTATCCCTCTTTTTTTCCCTCCTTTCTTTTTTCCTTTTTCCAGCGGTGTATGTGCAAATAAAGTAAAAAGCTGCAGCGAAAGCTCAGAGGTGGAAAGAGAGGAGAGATGACAAAAGACAGAAGAGCAGAACTGATGAGTTTTGATCAAATCATGTTCCCTGGTTTGGACCAAACAGGCGCCCGGCTTAGCCAGAGTCCCGCGGTTTCCCAGTCATTTTTAAACCTCAACCACCGCTGTCGGAACCTGTTCAAACTTCTATCATCGGCTATTCGCTCAGTACGCTTCCAGGTCTGCCAATTACAGAGTACTATGTGACGGGTGAAATTAAGAAGACTTGTCAACAAAAGCATTCCTTCACTGTCAGGCCCAAGCCGCTGTTTACCTGTAGGCTTTGAGTGTTTTAGGTTCAAGGTTTTTAAGGAATGCCTCTGCTTTTCTGGAACAAAGGCCCAAGACATTTGTTGTGAATTAAGTCTTCAGGGAGAAGAGGGGTTGAAAGAGAAAAGGCACCTAGGCTCCAGCCTGAAGAGTGATGGGGGTACAGTAGGTAGATTGGAGCGTCCTGCCTCTGTCAACCACACAGCCACAGTCAGATACCGTGGCTTATTGGATCCAGGCTCTGCCGATTTTGGGGGGAATGAGGCACGGCTCGCCCGCTCAGTCAAACCACAACAGAAGGCATGAAAACAAACTTCTCAGAATAGCACTCCTCTCCGTCCTTCTGGCTGCCTGTTCAAAGATCTGTGGCGAGGTGTTTGATCTTAGTTCAATAATCAGCCGTTTTGGGTCCAAAAAGCTGCACTATGCGACCTAGCACTCTGGTGTCTCCAAACGGCAGGGCGAGGCAACTGCCGTGACTCTAAAACATGTGTCAAACTTGAGGCCCGCGGCCCAAATCCGGCCACTTGCAAATGTTGATTCGGCCTTGCATATCAGTTGAGGTGCGCCACACTAAAAATGACGTGAATCTTGTTGTTGTTTTGGTTTTCTATAATTCTAAGACAAGGAAGTGTGTCTGTTAGTTGGGTACAGAGCTCCGTGTGAGCTCGGGCTTTTATGACTGTATGTCATATATCAGCATCTAACGTTAGCTACTCCGCTGTGATCTGGAGTAAGGTCTGGCTATGTGAGACAAGCGTCTAGCAACATTTTGGATGCTGCGTTCTCAGCCTGTCAACCAATGTGAACTTGGAGTCTGGGGAGGAGGGGCGGGGGATACGACAATCGCCAGTATTTTGAATTTGTACTGCAGTAACTGTTTTCAACAATAGCTGTCAGTTTTACATATTGCACCTTTAAAAAAATCAAATTGAATGAAAAAGAAGAAAAAATCCTGAATCAAACTTGGTTACAACTGGTTCATGAATTGAATTGCCGTTCAGCCAAAAGAGTCTTCTTCTCAAATAGTAGATTTGAATCCCCCGAAAAACACTACCAATCACAGTAGGAAAACAGTAGGAGTTTGATAATAGACTAAAAACAACTGGCTAAAGCTGGAATAAGGCAGAAGAGACGATGTACATTATGAGAACATCAATGCATAATAAGCGCCTGCAATTAGCCTGGGCCAGCCATTGGCACATTCTAATTAATGTGCTGCCTGTGTATGGAATCAGTCAAGATGTGGCTCAGTCTAATTTGGGACGGGGGGAGTGGGGTGCAGATCAGATCCTGGGATAATTGTGGGTGACTCCAGTCCCTACTCAGCCGGGAGGGGTGGGACAGCGCTCAGGTCTCCAGAGAAACGTCCAAAAACTGTAAATTCCCTCTTCATCATTTGAACATGTGCCCTGCAGAGCTCGCTGCAAGAACACAGACTGGAAGGAGTGGGGGGGGTTGGGAGGGTAGAAAGAGCAAAAAAAATTACATTCACAGATGATCCTAATTTGGTGTGGTTTGGAGTGTAATTTAGATCAAACATAGTCCATGTAAATGAGTCAGGGTTTTCATAATTAGGTGGAGGGCGAAAAAAGGGAAGAGCTCGGACCACATGAGTAGGTGTGGCGCAGGCCGCGCATCCACCGAATTGCAATTTTTTGGTTTTCTCTCTTTTCCCCCGTTTGGAAGAGGGGGGCAAGTAAAATGAGAGCGCGAGCTGCAGCGAGCATGCAAGGGGTTAGTTTAGGGGAAAACACTCCCAGCGGCACACGGCAACAAAATAGGTCACTCTGCGCCGATTTGGCTTGTCTGTTTCCACTAAGCAACCGACTCGGCTCAGTGTTTGGTACAGAGGAAGGACTGGCCCGCTGCCAGCACACAATACACACACACACACACACACACACACACACACACACACACACACACCGAGAAGAGGCCTGTTTTCCCCCAGTGGGGCCTGTTGATTGAGGATTACCACACTGAAATATTACGGGTATTGTGTAGGTGTGTAATGTTTACATTTACATTTTGGGTGAAAGGGCTCACAATGTGGAGTAGAAAGACTTTCTATCAGCAGTGTTACAATCAGCCAACAGGAGGAGGGTTATGTAGTCTCTTCATGCTGAAAATAAGTAAGAACAATAAATACATAAATGAAAAAAATCAATGGATAGAAATAAGATGAAATCCCAAACTGATAGTGCTTCTTAAAAAACAAAGAAATGTCCTCACTTCCGACTCACACATCCCAAAGAAAGCACATGTGTAAATAACTAAAACAATATCCATGTTTCTCTCAAAAAAATGTGTCAGTAAGTAGGCAAGTACATATATAACAGGCAAATAGTCAAATTAAAAATGAATTGAAATAAAATCCCCCAGCAGTTATGTCTAAGAAATGATTAGGGTCATAAATAAAGAAAGTAAATATAAAATCAACCAATGAATGACTGAAACAAGGTGCCTAAAATTTGCTTAAAGTTGGTGGTAGATAATTAAACCATATAAATATAAAACATATTTAGTAAACACACATTAAAAATACAAAAGCACATGTGACAAATCAATTAGGGGGACATTATATTAATAAGCATTATGTTCTGCAGGTCTAATGCTGGATGCAGTTTATTGTGCAACTGTAAGAAGCGTGTCAGGTCTTACTATCAGAGCCGGATTAAATAGAAAGATTACACCGGGCATGCTGCATTTTTTCAGGCCCCCTCCAAATGGATACTTTATTTGGTGCATAAACAAGAACTGTCATATATATATATATATATATATATATATAATGCATCTGATTGAGGCTTATTTCAAGGAGAGGAACTTGTGTAAAGGCCGTCTTTTTCATTTTTTCTGCACCCAATAGCATCCCCGAGATGTGGTAGGGTACACTACCGGAAACACATTTTCCCAAAGTTGGAGCTTTCACTTCACTGTACATGTTGTTTGTTTATAAACAATATGGTAATATATACCCCTAAAATATACTCAAGTTTAGATGAAGTGTTAGATTGGAAAACTACATTTTAAAACTATGAAATAAACCGGGGAGGTCTTGAATGCTTTTGCCTAGAGCTGGGCCTGCATATTTGACAGTATGGATATTTAAGTTATGATGAGATGATGATGGAGCAGCAGTTGATAGGTGGTTCTTGAGAGCTGCCAACATGCAGAAACTGCAGCTTTCACTCTGGCTGGAACCCCACAAAGAGCCTGAACTCTGGAGCTCTGAGAAGCCAAAGTCTTCCGCCGCCTGTCTGTCTGCACTTCCAGATAAGAATCACATTGTTTGTTTTTTTTTGCTCTGCAGAGGATGCCAAGACTCTAAAAGTATGTTGTTAAAATGCATGTGATGTACAGTTTACTGACATCAAGCTGCTTGTCTGTGGGTACAAACAGTTGTCAAACTCTCGCTGCCAAAGTGTGGAAAAGTTTCGGCTTAAACCCCGGTGGCAGCCAGTGAAAGGCCAAGCGGGGCCACCTGCACAGAAGGTAAATGCAACATGGCGGGATTGTGAACCTCCCTAGGGATGCTGGGATAGCCACATGGCCCGCCAGATCTGCCATGGTGGCCCCAGCGACACCCGGCTGGGTGCCGTGCTGGGCGACACGCAGCTCAGCGCGGGGATTAGCTCGCGGTGCCACCTATCTGATGAAAGCCAACGGGATTGTCTCCCCCCCTTCTTTTTCTCTCTATCTCTTCTCTCTCGTTTGCTACTCTCTTTGTTTTCTGGCAGCAGTGGAGAGCACATACATGCTACCATGCTGCTAGTAAAATGTATTGTTGGCTCTGAGCTGGCATTATCTTGGATTGAGGAGGGAAAGCCTGTCCACAGAGGAGGACATTACCTCACCGCTCCATCTGAAGGGTGGCCCTCCCTCCTCTTAAACGTGATTGATAGCCTGCATTTAAAGCAGATTATGTTGCATTTTAACGGACAGTCAGTTCATTAGATCCTTCACTGATAAGATGATTGAGAGTTTTAAATTGCATCCTCCGTGTTTACAGACAAGGGTGTAGGTTTTGGGGGACACACATAACTGGGGGGTCTGGTCTGGGGGTCGTCCCCAAAACTTGTTGAGCATCAAAAACATAATTTCCTGTGTCTGAAAGGATTGTCTCCGAATGTCAGACTATACGCTTATCCGCTCTTTGGGTATCTGTTTCCAATTTTGACATTTGCATATTTGCTTTTAGTTGTTTTGTTTTTCCTTCCATTACTGTTATAAAGTTGAAAAGATTCAACTTTTGGAGAAGCACAACCAGCAACACGCTGGGTTGTCAGTCATTTATCCAGCGACAGCTCAGTAAGAAGAATATGAGCATTATTTTTACAACTTTTGGGGAATGGGCTCTTTCATGTTTTTTAAATGTACGCCTATGATTACAGAAATGAAATGACTTCCGTTCAGGTTGTGAGCTCTTTCTCCCCTTGCTGCTGCTGCACTTGTAGTTTTGCTAAAGAAGCAGAACAGTGTCAAGCAGAACAACTGTAACGGCCGGCCGTCATTGTAATGTTCTTTGCTCAAACTAAAGGTTTATGGGATGTTTTACAGAAGAGTTCTGTAAAGACGAGTGCAGAGTCCTTGTAAACATCTTTAAATCTGCGGCGGCCTTTAAAATGTACGGCGTACTGTTAGTGTCTGATTTAATGGCTGCTTTTAAATTTGAGGCATCTGTGTTAATGATGATGCTTAAATCTGCCACTCGTACACTTAAAGGTTGAGTCCTTGTCTTCCGTGGATTCAGAGGACCTCTGTCTGGAAGAAGAAGAGAAAGTAACCCCAATGATGTCATCAGGTTAATCTCATTTTACACTTGTGGACAAACTTGGGTCGTGGAGTTTGATAGACAGGGGTGTCGACAAGACTGGTAGGATGTTGGTTGCATTCTGGGAGGTGTAGGATCCAGGGTCTTTGGAGTTGGACTCGTGCAATAGTCCAGATATCTCACAAATGGATCTCATGCAAAGGCAGAAGTAGCGTGCTGTTGTCATAAAGCCACAAACCTCCTTTGGGAGAGTGTTGGTTGGAATAAAATGTCTGACTTTGTCCACAAACCGCTGTTTGCGTGCCTCTAGCTCTGATCCTCTTCTGCGATCTTTCTGTAACCCTAACCCAGTAGTCTTAGTTGCTTAAACCTAACAAAACATTCACCATGTGGATCATAGAATAATAATCATGGTCTTTTCTTTTAAAAAAATCTGGGACGTCACACAACTTAGAATTGATTACACTACAACTCATGAAGGTAACTTGAACCTGTCTTCACATATGTTAAGGTATTAACTTCATGAGAGGTCAGAACTGTTGAAATCATGTAACTTTCTTGGAGCTAGTTTTCTTAAGTGGCAGTAAATCCGGATCAACAACATTCATTGACATCCGTCGTTGCTGCATCTTCCGCCGGATGTCTGGCGCTTCGAAAAACTCCAAAAATTGGGCGGTGCAGATGTTCCACCAGAACAAGTTCTTTCCTGAGACTATTTAGCAGAGCCCTCGTCGCTGCGTCTGTAGCTCAGCGCTGCCCAAGACCGTTGGGATTGGTTTAAAGAAATGCAAACAACCCAGAGTGCTTTTCCCCCCGCCTATCCCAGAATGCATCCGTCCTGGAGCCAGACCTTTACTCTGCAGAGCTGGCAATGTGAGACCAGGTGGCAGTGCCTCCAAAATGTGCATATATTTTTTGTTTCACCACAAAACCCTGTGCCTCGCTCACACCTCTTCTTCTACTCCTAATTAACAAACGGTTGTGTCCTCACGTCAACATTACCAGTCCATTCGGAGCAGATTTCCTGTTGATAATGAGACAGGCTGAAGGATGTCCCCTGTGCTGTATAATGATGTGTCACCACCGTTGAGGCCACAGAGCCGTGGGACACACTCGTATCTTTGGCATCTCTGTGTGAACCAGGTAGTCTTTACATACCTAATTAAAGAAACATCCTCCTCTCCAACCAAAGAACATTTCACATGATCTGTTCATCTGTGTTCAATCAGCGGCGGAAGAAGTAGTCAGATCCTTTACTAACCCTCGTGTCCACCATGAACTGTTTGTCCTTCCTGGTCAAAATTATTTTTTTAAATTGGCCCTTTTTTCCCCTGATGTTTTTGTAGCTTCTTTGATGCTTTTGATTTGTCACTTTTTTTCAACATTATTTTTTGTTATTTATGGTCAGTAAACCTACTGTATATGTAACTGTACATTAATACCTGATGTTTTTTTGTTTATAAATAAGCAGAAACTATGAATTATTTTGACTTATAGTTAAGATCAGAGGACGTTAAGTGGATCACAGACTGGTTTATGTCAAATTGAGTCAAGATACGGTTTTGAAACCATTTAGACATCTTTTTAAAATGCTAAATTGAATAAAACCTAAAATTCAGTGAGAGTAATCACAGATTTTACCTGTGATGATCCATGTTGCTTCGGGACAATGTGGTTGTATGAAACCTATATTTCTGATATAAAAAGCATGGAAAGAGGTCAAATTTGACCCTAGGACAACACAAGGGTTAACTAAAAGTACTAATACCACACTGTAAAAAATACTGTTACAGTAAAAGTACTGTATTGAAAATGTAGTTAAAGTATTAAAAGTCAAGCCAGTAAGCTTGTCATTAGTGGGGTTTTCACAAATAAGCTGATTTATATGTACTAATAATATGCTGGATTCATTACCATTTTGACATTTTATATAATAAACCCCTCCGTGTTTTTACTCTGAAAACAAATGAGCTGTAAACTGAGCTGCTTGGTCTCTTCGTCTTCGTCTCTCCTGCCCCCCCGTCCTCTCTGCCTCTCTGATGCTCTCTAGTTCCAATGGACACGTCTGGGCTGCATGCAGACTGTACATTAAAGAGTGTCTACTGTACCCAGCAATATTAGAGAAATATCTAATTGCGATTATTTTGACTGATATTGTGATTGCGATATGATTTACGATATTAGAGGGAATGATGGTTTTGGTATCATTATTCTCATTTTCATTGAAAAATATCTTTATATAATAAATAAAAATGATTTTGAAGTGTGCTTTTGCAGCAATACAGTGCTCCATTCAGAATGTTTGACACATACTTTGCCTTTAACAAATATTGCGCCTCCCTGTGATTTGCTTATCACACTTGTTCATATTGCGATTAATTGTGCAGCCCTACTGTACACACAATGTGTTTTGGTTTGAGCTGATCAGGGTCATATCACTCTTTAATGACTATATGCTGCAGTAAGTAAGCTGTTTTATCAAAATGTAAAAGAACAAATGCACTTTTTTTTATTCAAACTAACACTTATTACAATCAATCCTATTCTCATCAAACTCAGTTCAAACATGCTTGTCAAAACTAATATCCTACATATATTGAATGAGCTTTTCTACGCTGAATTAGAAGTTAAAAACAATAAATCAGGGCCCAGTTTGATGCCAAAAATGAGGAAATCGCGTGTTCACCATCAAACAAGCAGCGCATCATCAGCATAGACGGTCATTATCTAGACAATGTTTACTTTCCTTTCAATATTCAAGAACAACAAATCATAGATTCCTTTTTTTTTGTTCATTCTCTCATCCTTAAAGTGACTTTTCACACCATTCTAGCTTAAGCACATACTGTTTAGAGGACAAGATTACTCAATTGATAGTCTTAAAGATGGATTGCAAAGTGATTGCAAATATATTTTCAAAAAGTTAATAAGTATGTGAGTTGCCCATTTTATTTCTGTCATGCAAAACATTTGGCCAATACCATATGTGAAGATCTAGGTCTGTTAAAACCTATTTAACAGATATCTTCTGGATAAACATATCATGTGGAGGAATAAAATGTCTCTTCTCCCAGGCTCGGTCAACTGGTCCATTTATATGTTTCATATGTGAACAGCCATCTCCGTCTTTCAGCATCATCCATATTTACTAAATCGGTTTCTATCTTGCTAAACAAGGCATCACGTCGTCCACAATAAAACGGACTGTTGAAAACAAACAAAACAGATTTTCTACGACCTTTTAAAGTCTGCAGATTTCTGTTCCTAACTAATCCGGGAGTGCTTTTGGAATTCCTTCCCTTTTTCACCCTGTGTTTCACACATCCACTGAGTTTCAAAATGCATCCTGCACCCACAGAGTGTGCACTCACGGGCCGAGCTTAGTCCTCCTCCCCACCTTCCCTCCCCTCCCAGAGCAACCCGAGGCCGGGCACAGAAGGCACGGGGCTGCCAAGCACAGCACATGGCTCCCGGTCCAGGGGACAACAGAAGTCGAGGTCCCTGCAGGGCCCTTCAGCTTTTTACAAGGCTGTCCTCTCCCCCTCCACCCCCCAGCACACACACTCACCCCACACTCAACACACACCTCAGGCGGAGGGGGGGCGAGCACACAGTGGTTTCCTCCGGGAGAAGTGAGGCGACAGGGACTGTGATTCCTCGGAGCTACACTCCCCTGTCCTCTCTCTTCTCCCACCTCTTCTCCTGCAGGCTACGGCCTGCACATGTGATACGACAGACAGTCTCATGCTGCATTACACATACACCTCTCTGTGCCTTGTCTGCTCCGCTCAAAGCCATGTTCCCTGATGCAGCATCAAAACTGGGACACGGACATGACACTCGTCGACTCCAGGACAGAAAGAAAGAGACAGTATGGAAACAGTGTAAAATATGTACTTTGTTCTGTTTCTTAATACAAAACGAGCGATTCCAGGATTTTTTAAGTTGGGTGGCATAGGGGTGGAATAAAAAACATTTCACTATTTCACAGAATAAAAAATCTGCTTACAAGTATAGGAAATATTGGATAGGATGGAACAAGACAATGTCATTCTGCTAAATAAAACCTCACAGTCATACATTTCACTTGATTTCATTTTAAACCTATATATCCAAATAGAAAACACATTTTCTATAGGCTCAGTCTGCAACGTTTAGCAAACGGCAAAAATCTGAATTTTGGTTAGTCACCATGGAAATGTTAATTGGTCATGTGACAAGGGCTGGGAAGATTCGCAGAACAGGCAGAAAAGTGACAGAACTCTGATCCAATGGAAATCATAATAGTCAGATTGATAGCACTCAGGCCCAGGGGGGATGGCCAATCATATTTCAGGGGTGGCCCGTGCCCCGCATTCTAGCCCCGCCCCTGCTACAAAGCATCATCAGGTTGATTGCTACATGCGCTGCTGCTAACCTCTAGTCACATCAATATGGCCGACTGATAACTTGATTTAAATATTGGACGCCGTCCAAATGTGTACACAATTAGGATTAAAAGCACTTAGGGGGGACAAAGGCACTTCGATATGATGATGTAGACACTGAGGGAGGGACCTGTTCAAACCTCTGGGATTGGTTAGAGGTTTTACCGCAGCTGTAAGAGGTGATGTGACTCTGCAAACAAACCAACCAACCTTGCGTTACCTCCCCATTCTCTGCTTTGCCCGCCCAGAGATTTTGGCCTATGTGAAAGAGAGAGACCTTTTAAATGACTTTAAACCGGTGGAACACTACCTGTAATACTCATTGAAATGCTCCCACAACAAACAATGGTGCCGTTTTTTTTTTTTATTCCGAGGTGTTAGTTTTCTTTCGCTAGAACAAATCTAATTTGCTGTATTAAGACTACAAATGAGATCAACATGCAACTTATATTGCAGCCAATCAGCTTTCATGTTATTGGTATTTTCAGATTGTACCTTAACAGATTTTATTCTTCAGCAATGGGAGGAAGTGCGATGTTTCAGACGATGTTTCAGGACTCTAACATCTGACGTTAGAGGTTTGTTTGATGTAAGTCAGATTTGACCCGAGGACAACCGAGTATAAAGGAAAACCTGCACATTATCCTCAATAACATGGTGTTTCACCAGGCAATGTCCCTAATTGGATACCGTGTCCTCGTGTGGAGAAGACCACAGTGTAGGTAAACTCGCTGTTATTTATTCCTTTTCAAGTGTTTTTGACAGTGGTTTTTAAGGGACTTTAAACGGTCTCGCTCGCGTCCCCCCGGGAGAAACTTTAAAGTCACATCAACCTCTGCTTTTATGAGCCCTTCTCCGAGCAAAAAAGGATGACATTGAGCACACTGAGATCTAATATTCTCATTCTGAGTGTACATAAAGACCAATGCTCATCGGCGCCTGCTAGTATTAGTTTTTTGTATTAGATTCCCCCGCTCAATATGGGGCTTGTTTCCAAGTTCAAAGTCTCTGCTTTTAGAGAAAATGAGAGAAAAAGTTGGGGGGGATGATGCTTTATTTTTTTCATCCCCTCAGATCCACAGAGTTCATTAGCTCTCTCATAATCTGCCGATGTTGCGATAAAAAGTGTGCAGCAACAAAAAAAGCACAGAGCCTTTTCCTGACACGCCATTAAACCGTGATGCATGACTGTTGCTGGGAATACTCGGCCTAAGTATTTCCAGTTGAAAGGTCAGCGTTACAGAACGGTGCGCTGCACATTTTCTGACTCCCCTCGTATTTAATATCCCTCAAAATCTGCAATGAGCATGTGTGACAAACTCGAGGCTCGATGGCCAAATCCGGCCCTTTGCAGATTTGAATCTGGCTCCCATTTCAATTAAGGTTCACAATAAATTTTCCCCCACTTAGTTTTGTCGCTTTTTCCGAAGTCCCCCCCCAACTTTTTTTGCATTATTTTTTCTACAATTTGTTATTTTTTACGTTTTTGACGCTTTTATTAATGTTTTTGCCACTTTTTCCAACAATTGTATCCCTTTTTTTGTGACAATTTTTCACTTTGTCAACATTTTTATCAATGCTTCAGGTGTTTTTGTCCCTTTTTTGTCATTTTCTTTGTAGGCTTCTTTTTATTTAGATAATGTTCCACTATTTTCTATGATGGTTAAGGACCTTTTTCTGACTTCTTGGGGTCTTTATGAAGCCCAAACTGTAATGGAGAAAGCGCTACTAGACACAAAATAATATAGTTAACATATTTGACTTTTTCGCTGTCAATAAACTCTACACGTCTGGTCCTGAATGTGATTGTAGTTTTCCAGTGAAGTTGAGTTTGACGGTAGAGATTTGAGTGTTGATGTGGCAGTGAGCATCCAGTCCCGATGAACAAAGGAGGCACAAACAAATCCCCATCCTTTTCACTGCGGTGGTAGGTTACAGAGCAACCCTGTGCAGCCATTTTAATTGACACAACCAGTTTATCTGTAATAGTCCTTGAGCTTCTGTAACCTCACAATAAAACACCCCCCGCTCATTTTTTGTCTGCTCTTTTTATCTGCAAAAACCAAGTTGTTATCGCATAACATGAAGCGTCGGCCGGTATCTTCAATCACACCACCACTTCTAATAGCTTTTAAAGTAGTTACCTGCGAAGTCCTGACATTTATTATTTCAGAGGAGCCACACGGTGCAAAAAGGTCCGCTGCTATCAGGAGGCGACATCATTATGAATTATTGTTTTGTGGCCAAGGTAGAAAATTGTACTTTGTGGCTCGTTTCCCCCCGTGATAAATCAACCAGTCACTTTTCACATCTCGGACTCTAAAAGCTGCTGAGCGCAGGACTCCCCCCCCACACACACACACACTGTTTACCCATTTCCTTCTCCCTCTCTGCCGCCATGAAAAGCTTCAACAGCTTGTTTGTTGTTTGCTGCACCAGCCAGTCTCTACCATTTCTCATCCATTCCTGATTATTAGTGCCGGCCTCAGCTGCTACCTTTCAAATATTTATCCAAACCAAACGGCACATTTCTGCTTCCCAGGAAAGGGGTTAAAAACAACACCACATGTGACAGAGAAATAACTAGACAAAGGGGGGCTGTATTCATCAGTCGCTATCAGATGGCTGTGAACACGGTTCCTGGACTGTCTGTTAGCTTTCGGAGAATGAGAGGTGAAGCTACACATCTTTATCCCCGACTGCATCTCCTCTGCTAAAGTAATCCTCTGTGAGGCGGCGGCATGATAAGGCTCGTGGCCCAGACAAGGCAGCTCGGGAAAGAAGTGGCGGGTAAACAGGCAGAGATCATTGCTCAGCGAGTGGAGCCGGAGTCTCGGAGTAGGACACTGATCTTCTGTCAGAGCCAGGGTCAACGGAGCCGCGGAGAGATATGGACCAGAGGGGACGAAGAAGAGGAGGATGATGGGGGAGAGAAGATGGATGGTGCGAGAGAGAAGGAATTGAGAAAGAGGGAAGGGGTAATAATGGAGACCTGACAAGAAAGATGGCAAACTGGGTGAAGGAAGAAACCATTAAAAGGAGAGAGAAATGGGAAGAGGTGAAATATGGAAAAGAAATTGAAGTGAGTTTGAAAAAAAGGAATGAGGGATAAAGACATCAAATAAGGAAAGAGAAAGAAGGAAAGTCATGATAGAAGACAGGAAGAGAGGGCAAATTAGAGAAATGGAGAAAGCGGGGGGGAAGATGGATGGTTGCATGTTGTGAAGAAAAGAGGGAGGAGGGAGGGAGAGACAAAAACTAATTGGTAGAAAAGAAAGTAGACATGAAACCAGTTGTGATCTGGTGGAGTAAAGCGTGGAAAGACTGGAAGGAGGAGAGGAGGCAGAATAACCGAGTGTGAGAATTGATATCGTTGAAGAGATGAAAGCTGGAGAAAGAATAGAGAACACAGGAGTGAGGAAGCTAAAGGGAAGGAAGGAGGAGAGGAAAAATAAAGAAGTGCCAGGATAGTAAGTGGCGAGAGGGGACTCCTCTTTGTGTCTAACACGAGTCCCGTGGGCCAAATCCGGCCCCTCACAAATGTTGATCTGGCCCACAAATCAACGTAGGTTCGCTATAAACTTCGGCCCGTCTGGTTGTGTGCCAGACTACAAAGACGGGAAACTGTTTTTCATTCTGCAATCACGTAACACTCAACGCAGAATTCAGCAGATTTGCTGACTTTGAAATGCAGAAATTCCTGTTTAAACATTTTTTAAATCAGCTTTTAACCCTTTTGTTGACAATGCAACTTTTAGTTTTTCTGTTTGTTTAACTTTGTTGCTTTTCCCAGTGTTTTTGTCACTTTTTTCCAAACTTCTTTTTCTGACGTCTTCAGACGTTTTTGTCACTTTTTCAAAGTTCTTGTATTAATTTTTTCTTCTTTAAATGTTATAAAATTGAATAAACCCCCAATTTATTTTGAATCATTTATTTTACATGTGAAGAGCGTTGGAGGTAACCATCCACTGACAGTGTGGTTGAAAGAAATCAACCTTTCTGATATAGAAACTATTTGAAATATGCTCTCTCTGATGGCTAAGTAACTTTTTTGCTGACTTTTTTAGGGCTTTATGTATCCCAAACTGTACGTGAGAAAGCTAAAAAGGGACATTTAATAATACAGTCAAAGATATTTAACTTTTTCAATGAAATAAAAGCATTTCAATAAAAAAAAAAAAAAAATTTACAAAGCTATACATGTCTGGCCCTGGAAGTGATTCTCCTTTTCCAGTGTGACCCATAGTGAAATTGTGTTTGACACCCCTTGGTCTAGACTCAGTACAAAGAGCGTAATTAACAATAACCCAAACCTGGCTTTCCCTTCACCTACTTCAAAAAGAGCGCCGCGAGGTTACAGCATTTACCTTGATGTACTACAGCGTGCTCGCCCGCCGAGTCGGCACTGCAATCCACCTTCTAGTGCATTCTGATCACTCCGCCGATTAGGACGATTAATATTAATGGCTTGGCAGTCTCTCTCGGCTGATCAGAGCTCTCGACTGACTGGTTCTCAGCGTGGCGCCACACCTTGCTGTAGGTGACTGTCAGGTTTGATTATAGGCAGATTAAGGGCTCTCTTTCCCCGCCGCTGCTGTTCGACATACTCAGATAAGCTGCACAAGCTCGGGACGATTATTCACTGTCAGAGAGCGGCGAGGGGGGCGTCCTGCTACACTGTTGTTTGCCTCCAGGTGAAAGTGTTTTTATTGTAAAAACCTCATTAGTTGTACCTGAACATACATGGAAAAGAAGAAAAACTGAATGACAGGCAGTCGAAGGACACATCCTACTGGGATCTCAGTATTTCTCTAGGTTTTTGGATTGACTTAGGTTTTTGTATTTTGGCAAAGGGTCCTCCCAAATAATTTTGGATTGTCATTTTCACCGTATGTTGGTATACGCCACAGCAGATAATACATGAATAAAAAAAATGATGATGGCAGGAAAGTCCCTGGATGTCTCCGATTGTGTTATGGCCAGATGGCACTGCATGCTCAAAGGTTAAGAGCTCAAGCAGTGCAACAGGAGCTTTCCCCTTCATGGCGGTCACATTCCCACTTCTTCAAACTCATTCATTGCCATTCTCTTCCTGTCCACCAGTTGCCCTCTGACTGGTGCTACTGTCCCGGGCTGGATCTCACTTCTCTTATTCGATATCTCCTCGCTACGCGGCTGGACCAGAAGTTGTTCGGGCCCTCTTTTTATGATGGCCGTCTCAAAGCTCTTATTCCTGCCCCGAGAAGCGAGGATGGAGGATTCAGGATGGAAGAGGGATCTGTGAGGGAGCTATGAGCGAGGATATGAATTCACGTGACGCATTAGGAGGTAAAAGACATCTCATTTCCCCGTTTCCTCTCTCCTCGCATGATTCCCTCTCTCATCCTTCCTCTGTGGGATCGACTTACGACTAAATTGCTTGTGTAAAATATTCAGAACGGATGCTCCAACACTATGCTTCCACTATAATCAAGGTATAATCTTGGTGGTACGTATGCACCACCAAGATCTGCTCTACAAGCATAAAAAAGGACATAGGTCTTCTATTTAAATTTATGAGTGAGGTGTGTGCGGCCCTTTCACACAAATAGATCAATTAGTGTATATTTTTTCAAAATGTCAGTCCTGTCCTTCAGGCTAACTACACACACTATCAACTGGAACAGACTAAAATGTAAATTAAAAAAAAAAATACGGAACGGAATGAACAAAATCTGAACCAAACCTTTTACATTTTGAAACTTAACAAAACCAATAATGAGGGCAGGATTTCACTCTCATTTTCAACACTACCAACATGGCTGCCAGATGGTCTATCATGTGATCTCGGGGGACTGTGTGGGTCTAAGTGTGTCCAGTGTGATGCAGGAGCAGAGAGCTTTATGGTAAAAAGCATTCACGGGCGTTTCCACAGTGATGGATGAGGTTGATAGTGGCTGAAAGGTAAAAGTGTATGCAACACTTAGGAGGGGGGGGGGCCTTCAAACCATTTGTAACACATTTATTGCTGAATGGACATTCTTTACTGTCCGACGGCCACTTGTTTGCCTTCACGTGTTGCTGCTGGACCCGCTGTGATTTGTGGATCCTGTTCGCTCTGTAGGAAAATAAGGAACCTGAACCGGATGAGGGGGTATTGAGCCATCTCGTCGTCGTCTTCTCAGCACCATGGTTTAGTCAAAGAAGGCGGGGCTGTGATATCTTCCTCTTTATTTCGTTTAAGTCTATCTTTTCATAGTTTGTGCTTCTTTGAGTCTACTCAGTTCCCTCACATAACGTCTTGTCTATAGTTAAACAGCAATAGGAACGTGTTGCCATTTACTGGACTGTGTTTTAGCAATTTGTGTTACATGTGAGCATAATTTGTGAAGAGCATCCCAGATTATTAAGTTAAGACCCATTTCTGAGCAGAATCAGCCCCACCTCACCTGAGCCGGACCAGTAATTACAGAAACGGGGTCGGGTTGTGGCGGCCCACGTAATCATGCACTGTCAAACCTGGGCTCCTTTGAGAGCCAATCAGGTATCAGATTGCTTTGGGGGACAAAGAAAACAAGGCTGAGCAAGAGAGGTGTGCCCAGCCTCATCCATCTTCCTCTCGGCAGGGGGGCTGCCTCACCCCTGACCCCCGCAAAGAGCTGCAGCATCCATCACGACATGTTGGGTAATGTGGTTAACTACATCCTTCGTCTGTCAGGACTGGAGCTGCTGCAAGGGATTGTGGAGGCGCTTTCTCCAGGTAGACAACCCCAAAAGAGCGTTCCTTCTTTCTTCCGGGTCATTATGAAGCAATCTGGTCAACAGGGGGTGGGGGGTGGGAGAGAGAATGAGCGTAGTCCATCACTGGTTGCTTTGGCGTTTGAGGTGTTTTCTCCTCCCTCTGAGGTCTTGTTTTGTCCTATGGGGTGTTGTCAACAAGTGTATTTGAGTGGTACCACATACAGGATGAAGCACCTCTCCATTAAAGTGATCCTGGGGCCTGTTGCACGAAACTAGGATAAGGGATTAAGCCGGGATATTCAAGTTATCCTGGATGAATTTAGCTTTACTCGGTTGCACGAAACCAGATTGAATTAAACCCAGCCAAGTAACCATGGAGATTTATTCTTTGCGGCTAGCCTGGTCCAGAGCAGGCTAACAGCCGGGCTAAAATTAATCCTGGAGTCTCATGTGTCAAATCAGCTGCCGTCTGATCCGAAATAAACGTGTTTAACAGTTATTCCGTTGTCTTCTGTATGTCTTCTGCTTTACTTTCATTAACATGCATTAGCCTACTTGTCACTATTGTTGTCGCGAGTTTGATTTAAACCCTACTACAGCTGTTTAGATGGTTAGAAATGGTTGCACTGGCACCCTGATGCGGAGTGGGACCTTTCCCAGTGGGACGGTACTGTTTCGAGGCTGCCTGGGGTGCGGTGGCCGGTGTCCGCTGCCCGGTGGCCGCTGCCTGGCGTGTGGCCGCTGCCCGGTGGCCGCTGCCTGGCGTGTGGCCGCTGCCCGGTGGCCGCTGCCTGGCGTGTGGCCGCTGCCCGGTGGCCGCTGCCTGGCGTGCGGCCACTGCCCGGTGGCCGCTACCTGCCGGCAGACCTGCAAGTCTCATCAGCGTGTCCACTCTCTCTGTAAAAGTAGAGATGAGAGTCCGTGTTCTCAGCTTCAGGTTTATACAGGACGCGTGTGACGATATTAATGTAGCGATATTCCCAGACGATATTAATGGCAGACTGGTCAGAGACCAATACATTCATGATTTCATGTTCTTGTTGCTTATCCTTCTCTAATAAAGGACAGTTTGTGTTACTCCTTAATATGTAGGCCTAATGTTTTTATTATAGCTTACATTGGTTTCATAACCTCCATTAGTCTCCCATCCCTGGACCAATAACGTGGCCTATATACAGGACGTATGTAGTGGAGTTATCATTCATCACACCGGGAACACCACAATGCTTCTTCATCTTTTTATTATGGTGCTGTCACTTGTCAGAAGAATGAACCATGAATATTGTTTTACAGATGCTCACAGCGTGTATTGAAGTCAATTCTGCATCAGTAAATCTGTGATCGATACCGTGGTCTATGTGAGAAAGCCGTGAACGTGCACTATTCCCAGTTATCTACACCTGGCTGGACATGCACTATTCCATCCTGTTATCTACACCTGGCTGGACATAGCTCCACCTGTTCATCCAGTGTTCCCCTAATACTGTATCTGAAGGCTCTTTTATATAGACCTCAGTGGTCCCCTAATACTGTATCTGAAGGCTCTTTTATATAGACCTTAGTGGTCCCTAATACTGTATCTGAAGTCTCTTTTATATAGACCTTAGTGGTCCCCTAATACTGTATCTGAAGTCTCTTTTATATAGACCTTAGTGGTCCCTAATACTGTATCTGAAGTCTCTTTTATATAGACCTTAGTGGTCCCTAATACTGTATCTGAAGTCTCTTTTATATAGACCTTAGTGGTCCCCTAATACCATATCTGAAGTCTCTTTATATAGACCTTAGTGGTCCCTAATACTGTATCAGAAGTCTCTTTATATAGACCTTAGTGGTCCCCTAATACTGTATCTGAAGTCTCTTTTATATAGACCTTAGTGGTCCCTAATACTGTATCTGAAGTCTCTTTTATATAGACCTTAGTGGTCCCTAATACTGTATCTGAAGTCTCTTTTATATAGACCTTAGTGGTCCCCTAATACTGTATCTGAAGTCTCTTTTATATAGACCTCAGTGTTCCCCTAATACTGTATCTGAAGTCTCTTTTATATAGACCTTAGTGGTCCCCTAATACTGTATCTGAAGTCTCTTTTATATAGACCTTAGTGGTCCCTAATACTGTATCTGAACTCTCTTTTATATAGACCTTAGTGGTCCCCTAATACTGTATCTGAAGTCTCTTTTATATAGACCTCAGTGTTCCCCTAATACTGTATCTGAAGTCTCTTTTATATAGACCTTAGTGGTCCCTAATACTGTATCTGAAGTCTCTTTATATAGACCTTAGTGGTCCCTAATACTGTATCTGAAGTCTCTTTTATATAGACCTTAGTGGTCACTAATACTGTATCTGAAGTCTCTTTATATAGACCTTAGTGGTCCCTAATACTGTATCTGAAGTCTCTTTTATATAGACCTTAGTGGTCCCCTAATACTGTATCTGAAGTCTCTTTCCCAAAATTTAGCCTTGGTGCAGAATTCCAGCCACTAGAGCCAGTTTCACAATGAGCTTTCCTTAGTATTAGCCATTTCTGAGTCTGTGGCTTTTGAGCAGGAGAGAGGGGGGCAAGGTGGAGGCTGGGGGTGTGGCCTTGACCAACAGCCACTTTGCTCGTTTGAAAGCCATGATGTCTCTCTCTCATGGGGGGACCAAATTCTCTGGGCGGGCAAAGCAGAAAAAAAGTCGGTAACCTTGCCCCTTATGACCTCATAAGGAGAAGATTCCAGATCGGCCCATCTGAGCTTTCATTTTCTCAAAGGCAGAGCAGGATACCCAGGGCTCGGTTTACACCTATCACCATTTCTAGCCACTGGGGGACCATAGGCAGGCTGGGGGAATGCATATTAATTTTAAAAAACCTCAAAGTGAAATGTTCATGCCATGGGTCATTTAAGCAAAGTGTGTGTGTGTGTGTGTGTGTGTGTGTGTGTGTGTGTGTGTGTGTGTGTGAGTGTGTGACTGAGAGTGTGTGAGCTGAGCCCTGTCAACATCCAGAGTGGACAGATAAGCTTGCACTTTTTTATTGTCATTGCAAAATCAAGCAGCGCAGTAAAATTAAGACATTGAGATTTTCTGTTAGTCTCAGTAGTACCGAGCGTAATTTGGTCGGTACCCAAAAAGGTACCGATTGGGTACCCAACGCAAGTGGTCGTCCTCCTTTCAGCGTCACCGTGGCCTTCCTGATTCCCCCCCATCTTGAATCTTGAGTTGATAGAAAAGCCAACATCCACAGGCTGACGTCCTACTTCCTGTACAGTTAGGACTTGAGCTGAGTTGTTTTCCTGGACACACTCAGCTGCAGTGTGATGCTACTGTATGCACAGAGGGCCTAATTGATTGTGTGCAGTTTCAGTGGCTTAGCATCTGGCGCTCGTGATAATCCCCCTTCTGTCCCGCATCAGTCAGATGTATTGATGAAGCACTCAGGGCTGTAGTGCTACATTTACCCGGCACATTAGCCCATTACAGTTATGGGCAGACAAGTAAGTAGAGACTCTTTACCTGAAGAGGAATCGCTTGTGTGGAGAGAAACAAAACAGGTTGCATGGGATGGCTGGCTACTGTGTGAAAACACAAGCTCAAGCTGTTTACATCCCTAGCTTTTCAAAGACAGATTGCTACATAAATATATAGGTAAAGTAGTCTAGTTTGTCCCCTAAAGGCCCCCTTATTGTGTCCTGTGTGATTTCTAGATTTCAAATACATCAAAGGATTTAAGCTCTTAACTATTCAACACCATCCTGCTCCAGCAGATTGTTCTAATCACCACTCGATTCAACAAAACAGGAAGCATATAACTGCCCATGACAGTTTGCTGCATCGAAATAAAAGGCCAAATGAGATTAAAATGCTCTTTATATTTATGCAGAAATAGAGATTACATTGTCCACACCATCAGTATGCACCGTCGACGCTCATGGTTAACAGTAGAGAAGAGGCTGGCTTTCAATACAACTACATTTTTCAGAAACACAACCTTTTTTCTCAACCCGTTTTCTTATATAACCAAATTGTTGGTGTGATCAGGTTCATTCTCATTTGACTAGGTCAGCTGATGATTAGGGTTGGGTATCTTTTGCATCTGAACCAATACTAGTCTCAATACCAAAATTTGGTTCCGGTACACAACGGAACCTTTTTTCAGTACTTTCCCTCTGTATAGTTGTAAAAATAATAAAACCTATTTACTGTACTTAGAACATAGAATAGAATATTTTACCCTGACAGAAAAATATAAATGAAACCCCTCCCTCTCCTCCCAAACCTGTCCCTACAACTTATTAAATTTAATAATTATTAATTTATTACTCAAGTATAGAATCCAAGTATTCCACTTTCTATTAATGTATTTTCTCTGTTTTGACCTCTTAAAATATTTAAGACCATGATCTTTTGATACATTTCTGTAAATTGCCATTTTGATGTATGGTTATGTGCACTCAGGGCCATCGTGTGCTGAAATGTTGCGAAAACACATTCAGCCAGGGGAGTCTTTTCTGTTTGTTGGGTCAACAAACGGCCACCTAAGGCCCTTCAGGAAACCGACAAACACCACTTGATCCGCGGTGCAAAGACCATTAGGGCCAGGTATATTGATGGTGGCGCGCCGCTGCATCCCAGCTTTCCTAGCGTGAGGCAGCATCCATGCCGAGAAGACACTTGTTCACTGTGTGTTTCCAATCACACGGTGGCCGTGCCGAGATGCCTAATGGGCTCGCGCTCAGCCTGTCGCAGGCAAACGCCCGGCGTACGGCGCATGCGCTCCCGACCATTCTCCATCCCATTGGGTGCAGTTTAGGGGCTCTGGCAGATGGAATACAGGCAGTCAGAACGGGGAAGAGAGGGAGGATTTGAAGGGGAGAATGAGGGCGAAGGGATGGTGTGTGTGTGTGTGTGTGTGTGTGTGTGTGTGTGTGTTTTGCTGCCTCTGCCCATCCGTGCATTCAACATGCCATCCAGAGACCCCCTTTTGCGATAGGATAATGGCCAACAAGCAAGCGCCGTGACACCCCATTTCCTGCGCACCGAGCTCTCCAACCACGACAGATGTCGACAGTGCCGCCGCCGCCACTACCAAGGGCCCCTTCCACTTCCTGCCTGCTTGGCCAAGCCTTTGTCCCACCGCCGGAGACGAAGGGGCAGCCGGGGCAGTCGTATACTCCAAAAATGGCGCAGTTGCCAATCTGAGGCACTTATGGCATGGGAGATGTTTGTCCATTTTCTTTTTTTTTGGTTTTGTTTTACCAGATAGTTTCTCCCTTTTGGAGTTAATGGCTGATTTACAAACCGCGCTGAGGATTACAACACAGCAAAGAATAATTGTTTCATTCCCCTCCACGCCACCCCGCCCCTCCAAAAATCCAAATGATGTATCCGTTGACAAAAAACAAACAGATGTTTCAGTGGCAGTTCGGTGTCCTCACCTGGGATGTGGACGAGGAGTGGTGGGGGGGTGGGGGGGATCATTGGACATGTGTGTTTTTGCGAGCATCAGGGACAATGTTGTTTTAAAAGGTGTTATTATGCCTTTGCAGCGTGGCGTGTGCACCGGTAATAACGCTGGGGCCAGATTTAGAGTGCTGTCATGGACGCATCAGGACAGGGAGCAGGGGCCGTGGACCGAGGCTAATGGAGGCAAAACAACCTCCAGCTCCTGCCCCTGCTGTCCAAAAAATCAGCTTTTAGAGGGAAAACACAGGCCGCCTCTCAGTGCTCACGCAACACGATACGTCAATATGAGAGGCAATTTAATCCCCTCATTTGAATATGCATCCTCGGAAAAAAAAGGAAAATAAAGCCCTCCCTCTCTCCCCTACTCTGCGTTTTTGAACCCCGACCAGATTTCATGACCATGGGGGGAGGAAATTGTTGTACATTTCCTGACAAATTGAGTTAAACGGACACTAAGTAGGGCTTTAAGAAAACAAATGGTCGTCTTTATCACAGGTGGACACTGATGGCTTAATGGGGGCCTGCGAGCTGATCGTATCACCGGCTAATGGCTTGACAGGATGCATTAAGGTTTTTGTGTAAAGAACCGGCGAGTGGGGGCCAAGGCAGAGAGGCGAAAATGCAGACCTGTCAAGTGCTACGTGTCCTCTTTTTTTGTGCAGGGAAGCAGATGTTTGTGTATATACGGTGGACTGGCAGAGGGAGGCCAGCAGCAGATGCCTGTACCGGTGCCAAGGTTCAGAATTTTACAAACGGTGCATGTTCAGGGAGAGAAAGCTGCCCTCTCTCTGCCATAGGTGGCTCTCCAGCTGAACGCCCCCACCCCCTTCTGCTTAACCACCGCTGAGTCCGACCTCTTTTATTTATTCATCTATTTGTTTAATTATTTACTCATTCTATCGCTCGTTTGGCCGTTAAACGACCCGCCAGGAGAGATGGGGCATTTATTTCAGGGACGGGTGACCGTTTCCTTCATTTATTGAGAAAATAACATCCAACGCTAAAACACTATGGGCCTTTTCAGTGTGTGCTAAGGGGGCGAAGAGTTTCAACACTGAATCAATGAAAGCGTTCTTATGATTGGCTTTCCATGCTGAGCTTTGTTCCAACATTGAAGTGACCTATTTTGACAGCAGACACAAAATCACAGACTGGATGTTAATAGTAAGTAAGTAAAGTACATTTCTAGAGCACATTTAAACACTGCCAAAGTGCTTTTTTTGGCTTTCCATCATTGGACTTACACACTGTCTGTTAACGTTACCGGTAGACTTCCAAACGTGACGAAGAAAAGAAAAAGGTGTTTGATGGTTTCACGTCATAGGCCGACCAGGGCTATTCCATTTGGGGAGGGGCCGCTCACTGATCCCCCCCCCCCTATATTTCTGAAAATCCTAGATATGGTTGTGGCTGTTAGTGCTTTCTGATTAGCCTGTTTGTAGTGAAACAAGAGGCTGCTGCGGCCCACCATGCGGGTTAGTAGGCTGCACACCAGGGCACCGAATGGTGTTGTTAAGAACTTGTAAGCAATGTAGAACTATTATCAGACCGACCCCCGTGGCCTCGGAACACTACTAGCCCACTGGGAAAAGACCCGACTCCACCACTGATGCAAGTTAAATATTTAAAATGGACAATGGTCTTTAAATGAACCTTTAAGCACAGTTGCAGTTTTGTGTTGAAATCAGATCTTCACACATGTGAGTTCTTCATTTGCACCTTGAACTTGAGATCTTCAACAGGGGGTAAGGCATCCCAAGGTGGTGGGGGGTGTGTGTGTGTGTGTGTGTGTGTATGTGTGTGTGCCTGAGAATATACATTAACACAAATCCAACATGATATTGGTATCATCTTTTTAGTTTACACAACATTGATGAATGGCCCATAGGTAGTGAATGTAGCCATCCACAGATACAGCTTAAGACTTACTATTCCACATTTTAACATTAAAACTGTGTAAAAGTGTATACATATATGAATATGCCAACAAATAATTGAATAAGCTTATTATTGTACGCACCATAAAAAGGTATGTATGAAGGATTTAGGCCGCCCTACATGTTAATCAGGGCCCAGTTTAATGCGTCAGCTCAATTTTCTAAAATATACAGAATGTAGTAAGGGGTCCCTGCTCCGTCTCTCTTTTAGCTGAGGGCTCCTTAGCCTGAAAACATTAAAGGCCGCTGATTTAAACAAACTGAAAAGATGACTTTTTATCCCTGAAACATGCATGGAATAAACCTTTTTGTTCAGTCTAACATGGGCAAATAATATCCTTTGCTGTCGAGGTTCATCTCATCTTCAAAATCTTTTGTTATTAACATCCATTGAACAAATACACCAAAGTGTCAGAGCAATAATGGGGAACACCTCAGCCGTTCATTATGAGACGGTCTGCGTGTAAGAGGTAGCGATGCGCTCCGTCGACAGTGCTAATCCCTCTGAGCACCTCGGCGGCCTCAGCTCGCTCTCACTCGCCATTTCCCAACATGGCGCAGGATCACAGCCTCTCCTCTGACACCTCCCTGTAGTTTTAACTTGAAGAGTTTCCTTTTTCTGCCTACTGCCTACACCCCAACGGCTCCCCTGTTTTGGAAGGGAGAGCTCTGCTTTGCAAAGGTACAGCTTGTTTTATTAACATCAAAAGCACCCGCGGGAGACAGCAGTGATCAAATTCCCCTCTAATTAAAACGAACCTGGGTTGAGAATGTTGTGCTGTTTAATATGTGCAGAACGGCTCTGATTGCACAAAGAGGCGCCTCCTTTTGTTGGCTGCTGAGATGCCGACGTGGGCGGAATGAGCATACCATACCTACGGAGCCTCCTCCCGATCTGGGTGATGTCCTCATGATGTCAGTGGTAGCCAAGCCTCACCTCGCCTTTAATGTGGAGGGTGATTGATGGACCTGGAGGCGATATAGCGGAGCGTTCAACTCCTGTCTAGGTCGCCCCCTTCTCCCCTTCACCGACACGGCACTGTTTGGCAGCCCTTCCCTCGCTGTTGCCTCCCAAGACGCCTCTAAACTTTCCTCAAGTTCACTTTGCTCGTCCTCCTCGGCTTGTTATGCTTTTACAAAAGCTTTCCTTTCCATCCTTTGGGCGTCGAAGACGGAGCATGTTATTTTATTATATGTGTAGGATTTGCGAGACAGACGGCATATTTTAAGATATTTGGAACCAATATTTAATGTAAAAATCCAAATCGCTTAATCAAAATGAATATTTTTGAATGTTACAAACTCAAAAACACAATGTTGTTGTTTAAATGCTTTTAGCAATTAGGTAATACAACTGAAACTCTAAACTTAATACACAGTCAAAAAAAATCTCTAACTGAAAAGAAGAATAGAAGTTTCAACATACTAACAGTATGTTTGTGTTGCAGACTGCTTAAAGAGCCAAAGCAGCACACGTTTTAATAATTCATCTCTTATCTGTAAAATAAAACAGAGATAAAGATAATCTGCAAATTCCCAAATATCCGCCTGGGCCGATAATCGCTACAAGTTTCCAAATAACTCTACTTAAAGACTCAACAACCAGTTCTATTGGGTCAACCGATCCTGATACTGAAATGACTACGTGAGCCGACTCTGTAACGTCGAGTTTTTCCTGCGTGTCTCTACGACTTGTAACAGCCAATCACAGACTTGATTAGATCTTGGTAGAATGCTGCTGAATCAGCTGCATGCTGATTGGCTGATGAGATTTACACCTTAGAATGGTGAAGCATTGTTCGATAGTTGATACAGTGCCTAATAAGTCTTACCCAGTCCGACTTGTGACAAAGATCAAAATTTGTTGATGGAATATCCAAATATCCCTTTTTTTTCTTTCTGGACGTAGCCTCTTGCTCGGGGGACGGGGGGGCTTAAGATTCCCAGGTTTGGTTCTCCGGTTATGACGGCGCAGGGTTTTGCAGAGAGGTGAGATGAGGGATACAAATTCAATTTAGGTGTTTCTGCCGATCAATGACAGCAATCCAACCTTGATCTCAGGTTATGAATACGTGAGCAGATGTTTTGATGTAACGCATACAGATGACACCAGCACTACAACCCTAGATACGCCAAAGGGTAACACTTGATATGATACGCTGATGAATGGTGGGTGGATAACTCGTACAGCACCCGGGCCGCTTTTGGCACCACGTAAGCCGAATAAATGCTACATCAAAACTAACTAACTAATGCTCAGATACTCCGAAGTACTCGGATCTAATGACTGTAGTTGGGCTTCTTTAGTAATTTGTCTTTGAGATTTTTAAGTGTTATTTATTCATTATCTGCTCTAGCTTTTCCAAAGTTTTAGACAGAGATATTGTGATAATTACTCTCCAAAATGTCAAATTGGATTTTTGTTTTATTAAAAAAAAAAAAAAAAAACATTTACGTCACACATATTGTTCTCTCTGCTGATTCCTCTCCTCTGTTTCCACTTTTGTCTTTACCTTCAGTTCAGTTGTTGGGGGGGGGGGGTGCGGCAGCTTTTATAACACTGCAAGTTCTGGGATCTTTACATTGTTGGTAGTCCATATAAGCATGCAGGGGCTTTTAGACTTTTTTGTTGTTTGCTAGCAGACAAGGATGCACCTTCACGCCTTCTTCTCTCCCCGCCCCTCATAATCATTTACAGGTCATGCACTCTGTCTCATGAATGGACTCACCAAAACACAAACTCTTTACAAGTAGTCATTTTGTTTTAGGAACCATGAAAATGTCTTCATTTGTGTCTGAACATTTGTTGTTTAATCATTTTCTGAAGTTTTTCCATGATTGAATCAGCACACAGCCTTAAAGACATCAAAGAAACCCCATAACAAGTAACAAGCCATGCTTTTCCAATAAACCACACGGTCATATCTCTGCCATGAAAAGGTTTTTAAAGCCCAAATAGCTTCTATTTGTAAAGACAACTAGTTTTAGCCCTCTTAGACGTGTACTTATTCAAAGACACAGATTGCATATTCTATAAATGATTAGTAATGAATAATCATTTACAGGTCATGCTCTCACTCCAGAATGGACACCCAGAGTCATTTTGTTTTGGAACAGAAGTCTTCATTTGTGTCTGAACATTTGTTAAATGTGCAGCACATAATCAGCACACAGCACCACATTCAGTCCGACTGCATTCCTGCATGCTGGAATCACATTGGCTTTGGGTTTTTTAACAGCCGTCCCACCCTGCTGTCAGACCGGAGCAGGTAGCTTGCACTCCATTAAACAAACACTGTGGCCCCTCACTTTTATTTGACATTTTATTTGGCTGTGACAAACGAGCAGCAGTTGGATTATAACATAATTTGTCTCCTCTTTATTACCGGCACAAAGGACACCATTCATTAATTATTCTGCCGTTGCCGCTCAACACTAACTGGAAAGGTCCCTCTTTGGACAGATGGTGAGGACAATGTTATTTATATCAATCAGTCCAAAATGTTCAGCGAGGATTACTATTCCTTGGACCGCTTTTGATTTATGTCTCTGCACCTCACCCCGTACCCAACCTCCGCGGCTCCTGCAGGGACACTTTAATCGAATGGGAATTGAAAAACAAACTCGCCATGCAGGCAATGTGTTTTTGCCCATGCTTATTAATAAAGTCTTCTCAACTAAAGTTGTTTCACTGTTGGTTTTCTTTTCAGCGAGGGAGAGCTTAACTTGGAAGGCTGTCACAGGAGTTTGCGTGCCACAAGACAGTAATTTACCATCCTCGAGTATCGCTCAGTGTTTACCTGTGTGAGGACGGCTTCACCCTAATGTCATAGTGATTTTACCTGCATGCAGCAGGTTAACCTCCGCCTGTGCTACAGTTTGTAGCAGTTAGGAATAATGAATCCGAAGCTGCATAATGTTGTCTCCTCGTCGAGGACAAACAGGCAGGCCTGCCCCTGACACCGCCTCTAACAACTCATCATTACCTTTCTTCTCTGCATGCATACCAGTCCCACAGCAACACTTGGTAGCTGGGCGTCCTGTGTGGAAAGAGAGGGGAAAAACATATATTTAGTAATGAATGCCATTTACGATGTAATTAGTTTTATGCAAACTAGTAAAGATGAAAGCAAAAATCTTTATAAATTATGAATCGTGTTATAAGTTTATCAAGGGGTGCTTATCACGTAGTTAACGCACCTCCCTGTTAATTAAAAATGTTCACACGGAGTGAAAAGGAGGGAGATAGTTTCACCCGGCAGACTCATCAGGTAGCTCTGTCTCAGAGAAAAACACAATTCTGAAGGAAGCCTTTGTTCTCGCCCCTCACCCTTCAAATCTGAGATCAGGGCCACCGTTCGGGGCGAGAGAGGTAAACAACAAGAAGGACGCAAGGGGGGAACAAATACTGCCAGGTGTAAGAACATGGTTGAACACTGGCAGGAATACAGAGACACAGACAGCGGACAGGAGAAATGAGCTCTAGGTAAAACCCACTCTGATTCTCCCCCCCCCCCATGCATCTACATTCTTCCAAACATTTGCCCGTTGACTAGAACAATCTCCCCGGGGCCCCTGATGGTCCCTGGCTCGGCGCGAGGAAGCCTAGGCGCTACAGCAACGCTCATAAAAACTCAATTCATCAAGACGAGCGTAATTTGCTATGAACGGAAAGCGGCCACAAAAGAGGGGGTTGGGGGGGAGAGCTTGTCAGCGAGACAGGTGGCTGGAGATCTCGCTCTGATACTGAGCGATATGAATAATAGATTCTGCTAAATGTACGCCAGGACCCGGGCTGTAAACACAGCTGCCTCCTTTCCCTTCCAAAAGAACAGCTTGGCTGGATGAGAAGCCCAAGCGCTCTGCCTCCACCTGAGGACAGGGGGGGCGATTAACTAATCAAATGCACGGGCTAAATAGGAGACAAGGAGAGACAGGAGACAGACAAAGGGAAGGGGAGAAAGAGAGGTGCAAGTCAGAAGGTTTACCCTCGTCGGATTTTGCTAAAGCACAAAGGATGGTGATTAGTCAATCCAAACATTTAAAAGGAGGAGCAGTGACATTATTTTGCACAATTAACTTCTGCAAAACCACATACGTTTTATGTATTATTAGTGTTTTTTGCCTTTGAATTATTTTGTTAAAGCAATCAAGTCAATTTTTTTTTTTATTCTTAGTCCTGAATCACAAATAATATAATCTGCAGAACATCCGACTCCCTCCATCCTTAGAGCTTCAGAACTCTAAAGCCCAGTTGAGACAAAGATTTGTGACGAGATGAGTTTGAACTTGCAGCTACTTGCAACACGTCGGTCTTGGTGATCTGAAAGATGCCAATACACACCGACGAGATGGTGTATCATCTCCATAGCAACGACTCTTTGTATGTCCATCCTAACTTCCGACTTTTTGTAGGTAAATATGTCAAATATGTTGGTGGACAACGTTATAGTGAGATGCTTGCTACAGGTACATTTCTAGTTATGAATCTGCAAAAACAGGTTTTATTTCTCTGATCTACAGCTTTGTTACTCTCTAGCTCGCTCTCTTCAGTCACTCTGTAGCTCGCTCCACCGTATGTGCTCACGGGCGCACGTTGAGCCTCCGTTAACAGTTTGTAACAGCAATATTCACGTTGCCTCAGTAAATAAAGTGTAGTTTTTAGCAACAGTTTTGCATTTTGCATTTTTTTTTACAATTTGCATTTATCGTTTCTTCTAAAACATCATATGTCTTATGATCACATTCATGAATATTCAAGTCTTTGGATCAGAATAAAATCAGTTGTACTACTCAGTGTCAGTTCAGCTTTACGTATTTCACACATAGCTAATGAAAGTTACGTGAAACAGGTGATTTGATGTCACCGCTCGTTTTACACACAGTTTAGCGACAAAACGCTGAGGGAACATAACCACGGTTTTTGTCATGTTGGTTTTGAGTGCTATACATCCAGACTAACCTGCAAGATGTTTGTCGGGGAAATAGAAACGTATCCTGCAGCGGGGAGTCAAAGGCAGAGTAGTCTCGCTAGTCCACACAGCATTCCTGGATGGGAGAAAACGTGCTCTAGTTTATTAGCATTTCTTTAAACCAATCACAATCGTCTTGGGCGGGGCTAAGCTCCGGACGGAGCCATGGTGCCGCTGCTAAATAGTCTCAGGAAGGAAGTAGTTTTGGTGGAACATGAGTAAGTTCAGTTTAAGTCCTAAACGGAAAACTCCGATTGGACAGATAGTCTAGCTAGCTGTCTGGATTTACCCTGCAGAGATCTGAGGACCAGGTAACCATAGTCCTCAGATTGGACAGGTAACCATAGTCCTCAGATAGTCTAGCTAGCTGTCTGGATTTACTGGATTGAGGACCAGGTAACCCTGCAGAGATCTGAGGACCAGGATCTGAGGACCAGGTAACCATAGTCCTCAGATTGGACTGATAGTCTAGCTAGCTGTCTGGATTTACCCTGCAGAGATCTGAGGACCAGGTAACCATAGTCCTCAGATTGGACAGATAGTCTAGCTAGCTGTCTGGATTTACCCTGCGGAGATCTGAGGACCAGGTAACCATAGTCCTCAGAAACAGATAGTCTAGCTAGCTTCTGAACCCTGCCGAGGACCAGGTGAAATCAGTAATCTCGACATGACAGTAATCTCGTCATCTGTCCATGTCTACGAAGTTCTGAACGTCAAAAGCGTCAGGCGACAACTTAATTCTTGAGTGTTATATTTATGTTGGGGTTTCAGTCGGACCCGGACACAGAACAATACAGGAGTACAAAAATGGGTAACGAAAAGGTTTAATCCAAAAAACAACAACCAAGGAACAGGAGACGTGAAGGAGTAGGTGGGGATCCAAACGGAGCACGTCTGGGGAAGCTGCACAGAGTAGTGACGGAACACGGAATCTGTGACAAAGTTTTAGTCAACGTAGTAAATAGTACTAAGAGCAACATTCACTGGATGACTGGCCTAGTTACCACGTAGAGGTATGTAACAAACCGGTTAAAAGGTGGTCAGCCCGGGTTTAAATACTGCGGTGGTGATGATGAGATGCAGCTGTGCAGGTAGACGGATGATGATGTGGTGCAGCTGTACAGGTAGACCCCGTTCCTCTTAGGACGCCCTCGTGTGGTAGACAGACGACATGGACACAGACACACAGGGAAAGGGGGTATGGAACACCAACAGCAGCAGAACCACAACAAATTACTTGCCCCGGGCCTAGGGGCAACCCTTATTATTAAACCCTGATTGGGCTCTCAGACCATGTTAATGCACGTATGATTTATTTTCTGTAAGGGCAGGACCCCTGAACTACATAGATTGGATACAATTAAGTTGCATAATAATTTAGGCCTACAGTGTAGGACGGCTTAAAGCCTTATCATATACATACCTTTTTTTGCATACAATACTCAGCTATTTAAATAGCCTAATAATGGTTGGCATAATTTTATGAATGTGGCACTGTGAATCCTTAGGACAAACTGTATCTGTGGTTGGCTATCTTAGTGCCTACCTCACATATAGTATAGGCCAATAAGCCTATCACCTTTTAAAGATTTATATTTGCTGATGTGTTGGATTTCTCCCCCCCCTTTTGCATTGATTTTGAGAACCCCTCCTAAGGGTCCCGCACCCCCTTCTGAAGATCCCTTCTTTAAAGTGTGTTAAGCGGGCATGTTCTCTTACCTTGCAGTGTGTCCTGGTTTTGATGTCTCTAAGTCAAAAGCTCTGAATAATTGAGGCTATGAATGGCGTTTGTTTTAGCAGAAACTCAGCGAGCTGCAGTTCGGCGGGATGAAGTCACACATTGTGAGGAACCTTGTAGCGGTTTAGTCCTGCATGTGTTTAGCCGTGAATTGTTGCATGCTTCTCGCCCTTTGACTCATAGTGGACTACCCTTCCTTGCTTCCTTCCTTCCCGCGCCAACCATCACCACCACCCACTCCCTGACACTTCATCCACGGCTGCTCCTCTGCACATTTGATGATTCCCCAGATGAAATTTAGGAGGATTTTGCCCATCCGAAGGTAATTAATTCTTCAATTAAAATGTTGTTAAACATTTTTAATGAGTAATTGGCACTGGGGAATCGGATACAAAACTATGTTTAACCAGAGACAGACAGACAACACGGATGTTTCAAAGTTGGTTTCTGCAAAATCTGTTCTTTGACCCACTTTTTACTCTCCCCGAGTATTTGCACGGCGCAGAAATATAAATAAAAAATCAAATGTGAAGCGTCTCCTGGCACAGAGGATGTGTCCTTCATCTCAGGTGACTACTGCTTCATTTGGCATCCTCTCCCCCTCCCCGTTCCCTAATTAGGGCACCAGACGACACACAACAACCTGAGATACAGAGCTGCTGTGAAATATGACATCACACTTAACCTGATTTCTCTTTAATGTGAACAAAGACAAGGACAGAGCGTGTTTCATTACTCACCAGCAAAATGACACACTGTACAAATACTTAAACGTGCTTCCATTTAAATACTTCCTGCATGTCAGTATTTCTTCCCTTTACAATATGTGACAGTGAAAAAGTTCAACCTGGTTTTATATTGACATTTACAAAAGGTTTTAAGCACAGTTACGGTTTGTTTCAGTTTAAGTGCCTCATAAAATATTTTTACAGGAAGATTGTTAAATGCTAAAGATGGTCTGCAATATTCTAAGCGATTAAGGTAGGCTTCACACGTGTACTGTAAGTTGCATCTTTGACTCGGATTAAAGTGGAAATTAAACGGCGCCCTAGAGAACTTTTCTTCGTCAGCCGATGAATGTGAAAACAGCCTTCTAGTGTCGAACTGTGAAGTGAGTGTAGCGAGGGTCTTTTTTTATATTGTAGTCCATACAAAGTCTATGAACTACTTATAGGACACTACTTTATTCAAGGAATATTGCTGTTCTATGTCTTTCTGCCACCAGTGGCAGCACTGCGCTCACTGCTGCTGAGCTCTCGTAAAACAAGACTGACGCTTGGATAGTGTCTCTTAACGTCAAATAGTCTCCCTTTTAACAGAAAGTAGTATGTAGAGAGACAATGGTAGAGAGACACCGGTAGAGAGACACCGGTAGAGAGTAGTATGTAGAGAGACAACGGTAGAGAGTAGTATGTAGAGAGACAGCAGTAGAGAGTAGTATGTAGAGAGACAACAGTAGAGAGCAGTATGTAGAGAGACAACGGTAGAGAGTAGTATGTAGAGAGACAACTGTAGATAGACAACAGTAGAAAGTAGTATGTAAAGAGACAACAATAGAGAGTAGTATGTAGAGAGTAATATGTAGAGAGACAACAGAGAGACAACGGAAGAGAGCAGTATGTAGAGAGTAGTATGTAGAGAGACAACAGTAGAGAGTAGTATGTAGAGAGACAACAGTAGAGAGTAGTATGTAGAGAGACAACAGGTAGAGAGTAGTATGTAGAGAGACAGCAGTAGAGAGTAGTATGTAGAGAGACAACAGTAGAGAGTAGTATGTAGAGAGACAACAGTAGAGAGTAGTATGTAGAGACACAACAGAGAGTAGTATGTAGAGACAACGGTAGAGAGTAGTATGTAGAGAGACAACAGTAGTATGTAGAGAGACGACAGTAGTATGTAGAGAGAACAACAGTAGACAACAGTAGAGAGCAGTATGTATAGAGAAGTAGTATGTAGAGACAACGGTAGAGTAGTATGTAGAGAGACAACAGTAGAGAGTAGTATGTAGAGAGACAACAGTAGAGAGTAGTATGTAGAGAGACAACAGTAGAGAGCAGTATGTAGAGAGACGACAGTAGAGAGTAGACAACGGAGACAACGGTAGAGAGTAGTATGTAGAGAGTCAACAGTAGAGAGTAGTATGTAGAGAGACAACGGTAGAGAGTAGTATGTAGATAGACAACAGTAGAAAGTAGTATGTAAAGAGACAACAATAGAGAGTAGTATGTAGAGAGTAATATGTAGAGAGACAACAGTAGAGAGTAGTATGTAGAGAGACAACAGTAGAGAGCAGTATGTAGAGAGACATCAGTAGAGAGTAGTATGTAGAGAGACAACAGTAGTAGTATGTAGAGAGACAATGGTAGAGAGTAGTATGTAGTAACTGTAGATAGACAACAGAAAGTAGTATGTAAAGAGACAACAGTAGAGAGTAGTATGTAGTATGTAGAGAGACAACAGAGAGACAACAACAGTATGTAGAGAGTAGTAGTAGAGACAACAGTATGTAGAGAGACAACAGTAGAGAGTAGTATGTAGAGAGACAACAGTAGAGAGTAGTATGTAGAGAGTAATATGTATGAGAGAACAGAGAGACAACAACAGAGAGAGCAGTATGTAGAGTAGTATGTAGAGAGACAACAGTAGAGAGTAGTATGTAGAGAGACAACAGTAGAGAGTATGTAGAGAGACAGCAGTAGAGATTAGTAGGTAGAGACAACAGTAGAGAGTAGTATGTAGAGAGACAATGTAGAGAGACAACAGTAGAGAGAGTATGTAGAGACAGCAGTAGATGTATGTAGAGACAACAGTAGAGAGTAGAGACAACAGTAGTATGTAGAGAGACAACAGTAGAGATTAGTATGTAGAGAGACAACAGTAGAGTAGTATGTAGAGAGACAACAGTAGAGAGTAGTATGTAGAGACAACAGTAGAGAGTAGTATGTAGAGAAACAACAGTAGAGAGTAGTATGTAGAGAGACAACAGTAGAGAGCAGTATGTAGAGAGACAACAGTAGACTTTAACGGTTGTAGACAACAGTAGAGAGCAGTATGTAGAGAGACAGCAGTAGAGAGTAGTATGTAGAGACAACAGTGTAGAGTAGACATGTAGTAGACAACAGTAGAGTATGTATGTAGAGAGACAGCAGTAGAGATTAGTAGGTAGAGAGACAACAGTAGAGAGTAGTATGTAGAGAGACAACAGTAGAGAGTGAAAGAGTAGTATGTAGAGAGACAACAGTTAGTAGGTAGAGAGACAACAGTGAGAGTAGTATGTAGAGAAACAGTAGAGAGTAGTATGTAGAGAGACAACGGTAGAGAGTAGTATGTAGAGAGACAACAGTAGAGAGCAGTATGTAGAGAGACAACAGTAGAGAGTAGTATGTAGAGAGACAACAGTAGAGAGCAGTATGTAGAGAGACAACAGTAGAAATGTAGAGAGACAACAGTAGAGAGTAGCATGTAGAGAGACAACAGTAGAGAGTAGTATGTAGAGAAATAGAGAGTGAGTATGTAGAGAGACAGCAGTAGAGAGTAGTATGTAGAGAGACAGCAGTAGAGAGTAGTATGTAGAGAGACAACAGTAGAGAGCAGTATGTAGAGAGACAGCAGAGTAGTATGTAGACAAGTTGGGGGTGGATGTGTTAGAACAAGACCAGACTTTGCCCCAGGAGACCGGAGTTCATGTCCCAAGTGTTACTGAAAAGTTCTTTTGCCGCATGTCTGTTAAATGGACGTCCCGACCCATGGCTTCAAATAGTGACACCTAAAGTCCCAACCAAGCACATCTAAATAAATGGCCTAAAGGAGACTTTTTGGACATAAAACGTATTACTTCCCACTTTGGCACACCAAAGTAGACTCAAATTAACACGTCCTCTCTCAGCAGCTTAAATACATATACTTGACTGGAGTCAACACCAGAGGTGGAATTTAACTAAGTGCATTTACTCAAAAACTGTACTTATGTCCAAATGTTGAGGTATTTGTACTTTACTGGAGTCTTTTTTAATGTATTAGTACTTTTACTGAAGTAAAGGAACTGAATACCCCACTGCTGGTCGACAGTCATCCTCTTTGGCTCAGTGTCTGCTTCCCATCATCTTCTGTAAATCCGCCCAAACATCGGTGTATCTGAAGAGGTCCCTCTTCCTCTGCAGCGGGAGGAAGCGGGAGAGCATTTTTATTGCGTATTTGCAACGTTGGCTAATCACAACGCTAGTTCAGGGATCCTCAGTTCATTACGGCGCTGCACTCTGTAGGTTCCTGGCATTGTTCTCTCAATTAAAGACTTGTAAATGTGTTGCTTGCTTAATCACCCAAAAACTGGCCCCTAGGACTTCCCCTTAATGCAACCCCATTAAGAGGGGGCCATCAAAACAAAAGGATCTGCCCCTAATGGCAATAATCCCTCACTTCTGTCACGGCGAAGCCAAAACTTGTATCTTAAATGAGCGATGATGGATGAGAGCAGGCCTCCGTGTCAAAGAGCTTTATTACTGGTGATGGATGCGCCGGGCACACCCAAAGCCTCGACCAGTGGCCCATCAGAGCCGGCCTGTCCCAAAGTGTATCTCGCTTAACCCCGGTGTCTCTGGAAAGTTCCAATGGCCGCTCGTGGCGCTGAGGGGAAACGGAGGGAGAAATAAGGGCTTATCCAAACAAGCTCATAAGCACAATTAGCACCAGTTTCCTGCCGATGGACCCCTTGAGGTCTTTGTGGTGACTTAGACTCCCTAGTCAGGTGGCCGGATGGCGAGCAGCTGCGTTTACCAAGCCAAAGAGGTGATCTTAAAGCAGGTGGTGCATCATGAACTGGGACAGAATCTGATAGATATTTGTAACAGTCATATTCGGTGAGATTTGTCTTGGAGCTCTGTTACCAGATGTGCTCTGTGTTTCCAGATGTGCAGGTTCTGCCTCATAGAACGCTGTCTAACCAGTCTCAATCAGAGGGGACTCTTATCACCTTGTTCTTTATGTGGCTCTGTTTAACAGTAATGCACTATATCTGTATTGTCTTGTACTTTTTCCTGTTAAATTCCTACTATTATTGCCTGCTTTTACTTCAAGCTGTATCATTTTGAGTGCACACTTGACCCCTACCTGTGCTTTTTCCTGACTCATCTGGTTTCTACCAAAACAGTTTCTTTAGTCCAGCCTTGGCACAAATTATTGAAAAAACACCTATGCTTTATAAACCACATATGATATTGGCCTCATCCTGATTTGCCTATTCCTGCCTCATATGGCCATGTGTGACCTTTTGGATTATCACTATTGGTTGCAAGGATGCCAAACTCTACTTCTCTAAGGGCCACACTGGAAAATGAGAATCACATCCAGGGCCAGACATGCAGAATTTATTCACATGCTTTTATTTTAATAAAGTCAAATATCGTATAGACGTCTGAGTTTGGTTGACATACAGACCTCCAAAAGTCAGGAAAAAAGTAACTTGGCCATCAAAGAAAAAAAGGTCAGAGAAGGCAACTAACATCGGAAATAGCGACAGAAACATTGGGAAAAAACGTCATAAGTGGCAAAAACAAGGTGGGCCAAAATAAATTTGTGAACTTACATTGATATGTGGACTGTTTTTGTCCCGTGGGGCCTTTTGAGTTTGACACGTGATCTAGGAGTTGTAACTTCACCTTCTTAGAGTCTCTGAGGGAATACAGTGTAAATGTCCATGTGAGCATTTCTAAAGAAAGCCACCGCCTTTTCCCCACGTGCCGCAGCCATTAAGGTGCAGCACAAAGACACATAAACCCTCTAACATCGTACTCTTAATTATATATGGAAGGCATTATATTCCCCAGACGGCCCAGTATATTTAAAGAAAGCAGAGTCCTTCAAACACTTCTCCTCTCAGGGATCTCATACTTAACAGTAGATCTGCTCTTAAGGGAGCCTCCTTTGGGTATGCAGGCTGGAAGGAGCCAATCACAACCGCAGTGCTGCTACGCTGTGCCAACACTCAGCCTCATTACATATATTTGAAGAACGTTTGCAGATGTACGTCTCGGCAGAGAAAAGGTTACCGTGTTCAACAGATAAATTCACATTTTGAATTGCAAACAGCCTTAAAAAAATAGGATCCGTTTGAGGGGTCACATCATTATTCTATTTCTTCTATTTGTGCTAAAGCTGCTATGAGCCAAATTAAAAATACACATGTGAACAAAGACAATATATATGATTATAGTTTAAAAAGTGGTCTTCAATTTACACAAAGGTTTTGTTCAGTCATTTGTGAAGTCTAAAGAATGTGCATACTTAAATCCATGAGATGATTATTTATATAACGCTTAAGTGCAACCAGCAGATTTCCAAAGGGCTTTACATCACCGACCAATACTAAATCAACATAACTCAACAAACATTCAACATTCAAATCTTAAAATCGATTCTAAAAGGCTTGAATGGAGAGTGTGAAGAAGTAATGTGTGCACATGTGGCGGTATTCGTTAAAAAGGGTTAACGTCATAAGGACTGGGTATTGTTACAAAAACGTTGATACTGATATCAATACCAATACCGTGACTTTAATACTGGTTCCTAAACAATACTTCTATACCAATTTCATAAATCATGTTTTAATTTTTTATTTTAAAGATCTTTTTTTGCCATTTAGGCCTTTATTGTGACAGCCCAGACAGGAAAGGGGAGAGAGAGCGGGGGGACGACATGCAGGAAAGTGCCGCAGGTCTGAATCAAACCCATGGCCCCTGAGCCGAGGACCGAGGCCCCACACATGGGTGCACTCCACCACAGGCACCCTCATAAATCCATTTTAACAAAGACATTGTTACAGCAGAAATCCTTTTCATTTTATTTTCACTTCCTGTTTGAGTAACGTAGAGTTCTTCTATGACGTGTGACATTAGACAGCCAATCACAGACATTTTTAGATCTTGGCAGAAGCATGCTATGTGCTTATTGGCTCTCTGTCGCTGATGAGATTTACTCCGTAGAGATTAAAATTGGGTATTGAATGATGAGGCATTTTTTGATACTAGGGCTGGACAATATAGAGAGAATCAAATATCACGATATTCTTGATCAAATACCTCAATGTTGATATTGCAACGATATTGTACAGTTGACTATTGGTGCTTTAACAAAATCTTCTTTACACAATGAGATTTTTGATAAATATTCTCCAGAAATGATTTAATGACTTATTGGGTAAAGGCTAATAATAGAACAGCTAGAACAGTCTGGTAAATTCAGAAAATGACACCACTTTACTGTAATGCAGCCAGGTAAGGACAACACTTACCATATTTTAATATATCCTAAATTAAAGATGATATCTAGTCTCATATTGCGATATATTGCCCAGCCCTGCTCAATACTATGAAAGGCTATTCAGTCACTGCCTAAAAAGTATTGAACTTGGTACCCAGCCCTAGTTGAAGGCACGAGATGAAATTTTGATTGAGAGCAGTAATCCAGCCTTGAACTAATAAAGGTCTGGATTGCCTTCTCTAGATCGTTAGGTGTGTGTTAAACAGAGTCAATTATTGAACTAAAGGTACAAAAAATGGAGTTTTGCATGTTCATGCACCAGAAACTCAAAGTGTAGAGAAGCTGTTTTCACTTTTTCACGTTTGAGATCAGTCGAGAGTTAATTCAGACACAAACTTTGCAGGAAGACAGCCACGGGAGGAAAAGGTATGAAAACCCCCTGCTTCCAGCGGTACCTCACACTATAATTAAAGGCTTTCAGCCGCATTAGCAAGCGATTCCAGTGACAGGTAATAAAGCAGATCGGTTAATTGCAAATGAATGCACCCCCCCTCCCTTCCATTAGGCATAAATAATTTGGCCACTTGGGTATGTGCCTCCCAAATTACTTATTCTTTTTGTGTCTCAAATTACCTATTCTTTCTGATGTTGCCTTTAGTTGATTAGCGAGCTGTGCGTGACTAGCCATTGGCTTTTTCCAGGTTTTCATCCTGTTCTCATTTTTTGCATAAGGTGAATAAGAAGTGTTCATATCGGGGCGGCGGATTTGTTTTTTACTTCTTTTTGTGTGTGCACACGAACAGGGTTCAACCTTCGTTACTGGCATGGATCATAATTTATGCAGTTATTCCCAACTTTAATGTTTTTGGTTGGTGTGGTTCTGTATATTTTCTTTTCACACCTTGCAGAGTTTTGGCTCGGGGATGGAGGGATGAATATTAAATAATGTCGCAGTGAGCTTTGTTTTGATCTGGTACACACATACTGTATAGCCAGTAAAGTACGATTCCTCGCATTCATGAAAGATTTATTTTCTGTGCATGTCTCTTCATACACACAAACAACTCGGAGACAAAGGGGTAGTTGTTTTGTTGTTGTTGGCGGCTCCTTGCTGCCCACTGCGTGTGATCCCAGTGATCTCAGAGTTATAGTGGATTCTTCTCATGATCTCATTAGAAGCTGTTTACGGGCTGTCTGTGAACTAAAAGACCTGTAAATGTGGAGTAGGACGGGTTTCCTCATACATGCATATCATCATGTAAATCCCCTATGACATAATCAATTTTTAATTTCAAACAGCCCCCTATTTTTAAAATTCATTGGAATGTTCTCTCGCGTTTCTTCTTACATGCGACTCAATCTTTAATGAGTTTCATTTTCAGCTCTCTGTCCCTTTCTGCAGGCACTTTTGTGCAGATTTCAAGTTGTGTCAGAGCAACAACAAAAAAGCAGATATAGGTTTTGTCCTTTTTGATTTTTATAATCACTTGATTTCACAATGTGCAAATAACTTAGCGTGACCTGCAGGCATGGCGGGGCATTCTGAAGGCTTCGAGATGCGTGTCCACGCTGCATGTCAGCAGTGTGCACATTAGTTATTCAGACATGTTAGCATTAGCTGTCTGCTTTATACTTTGATGGTTCTTTGGTACTCCCCAACAGGAAGGAGAGGAGAGGAAAACAAGAGGAATCTGACAATCCCCTTGTTTTCACGTTTCAACGGCTTAGGTTTTGTTTTAACATTAGGGGGGCAAAGAACTTGTGGGTCTGGGGGTCATCCCAAACTACTTAATTTCCTGTTTCTGTATTGGTTAGAAATCATATATTTACTGGTTAGAAGTCAGTCTGGATGTCCGATTATATGGATATTCGAGTTTCAATTTTTGCCCTCAAATAATTCAATTAAATTTTATTTATAGTATCAATTCATAACAAGCGTTATCTGGAGACACTTTACAGATAGAGCAGGTCTAGACCACACTCCAGAATTCACAAGGACCCAACAGGTCTAGTAGTTTCCTACAGAGCAAGCAACAGTGCGACAGTGCCGAGGAAAAACTTCCTTTTAGGCAGAAACCTCGGACAGACCCAGACCCAGACCCAGACCCAGGCTCTTGGTAGGCGGTGTCTGACGACCGGTTGGGGTTACAATGAAGAGTGACAATAACAGTCCCAAAAAATAGTAGTTTGTAGTAGTTCATGGCATAGCAGGGCACTGTGCGGCGTTACAAGGCACAGCAGGACGTAGCAGGGCATTGCAGGACGTGTAGCGGGACCATGGCGACAGCTGCAACCATGATTTTGGAGCCTCCCTGATCCGAGGAAACATGCTGGGGGAAAAAGAACAAAAGGACTCCGGGGAATGACTCCCCAGAGCTAGGTTAGTAACAAGCATTTCTGGGACATAGATGCACATAAATGGAAAGATAGAAAGATAGGAGAGAGGAGCTCAGTGTGTCAAAGGAAGTCCCCCAGCTGTCTAAAACTACTACAGCATAACTAAGAGAGACAGGTTAAAGAGAGGAGCCTGGACAGTAACTAAAGTAACTAGTAACTAAAGTAACTAGTAACTAAAGTAACTAAAGCTGTCAGATGAATGTAGTGGAGTAACTAAAGTAACTAGTAACTAAAGCTGTCAGATGGATGTAGTGGAGTAACTAAAGTAACTAGTAACTAAAGTAACTAGTAACTAAAGCTGTCAGATGGATGTAGTGGAGTAACTAAAGTAACTAGTAACTAAAGTAACTAGTAACTAAAGCTGTCAGATGAATGTAGTGGAGTAACTAAAGTAACTAGTAACTAAAGTAACTAGTAACTAAAGCTGTCAGATGGATGTAGTGGAGTAACTAAAGTAACTAGTAACTAAAGTAACTAGTAACTAAAGCTGTCAGATGGATGTAGTGGAGTAACTAAAGTAACTAGTAACTAAAGTAACTAGTAACTAAAGCTGTCAGATGGATGTAGTGGAGTAACTAAAGTAACTAGTAACTAAAGTAACTAGTAACTAAAGCTGTCAGATGGATGTAGTGGAGTAACTAAAGTAACTAAAGTAACTAGTAACTAAAGCTGTCAGATGAATGTAGTGGACTAACTAAAGTAACTAGTAACTAAAGTAACTAGTAACTAAAGCTGTCAGTAACAAGTAACTAAAGTAACTAGTAACTAAAGCTGTCAGATGAATGTAGTGGAGTAACTAAAGTAACTAGTAACTAAAGTAACTAGTTACTAAAGCTGTCAGATGAATGTAAGTAACTAAAGTAACTAGTAACTAAAGCTGTCAGATGAATGTAGTAGTAACTAAAGTAACTAAAAAGTAACTAGTTAAAGCTAAAATGTAGTGGAGTAACTAAAGTAACTAGTAACTAAAGCTGTCAGATGAATGTAGTGGAGTAACTAAAGTAACTAGTAACTAAAGTAACTAGTAACTAAAGCTGACAGATGAATGTAGTGGAGTAACTAAAGTAACTAGTAACTAAAGTAACTAGTAACTAAAGCTGTCAGATGAATGTAGTGGAGTAACTAAAGTAACTAGTAACTAAAGTAACTAGTAACTAAAGCTGTCAGATGAATGTAGTGGAGTAACTAAAGTAACTAGTAACTAAAGTAACTAGTAACTAAAGCTGTCAGATGAATGTAGTGGAGTAACTAAAGTAACTAGTAACTAAAGCTGTCAAATGAATGTAGTGGAGTAACTAAAGTAACTAGTAACTAAAGTAACTAGTAACTAAAGCTGTCAGATGGATGTAGTGGAGTAAAAAGTAGAATATTTCTCTCTGAAATGTAGCGGAGTAGAAGTAGAAAGTGGCATGAAAAGACTCAAGTAAAGTACAAGTACCTTATCATTTGGACTGAAGTACAGTACTGGAGTATATGTACTTTGTTACATTCCACCACTGATGGCAAACAGAGGAGAAATCCTTTTAACAGTAAAGCCTTCTCTGCAGTTTTAATCTCCTCCCTAAAATGCAGCGAGACTGCCACCAGTCAAACTCTCCCAGAAGGTGTGATGGTAACCAGAACCCCCACCCCGTCCTCCCTCCAGTCCCGTCCCCCGCCGAGTGAGCCCGCATGTCGTCCCCAGGTTGCGACAGCCCCTAATTAAAATGTCCTTCCTTATTATCACCGATTGCCCCGCGCGTTTTTGGAAAACAACTGCAGCGCTGAGCTCTGGCAGCGGCCGGCGACGGCGGCCAGATTTAGACATGTGACACTGGTCTTTAGCCCCCGTCAGATGGTCCCGGTCCGACATGAGAGCGAGAAAAGTGGGGCAGCAGCCGAGTGTCCCCAGCGGACGCTAGAACACAGCTCACACACACACACACACACACACACACACAGACCGCAGATGGCCGGTGCCCCATTCCAGGGTTAATCAGCCACAAGAAGAAACACACACACACACACACACACACACACACACACACACACACACACACAAGAAAAACAAACTTCCAGTCATTACTAGTATGATTTATTCATTAGTGTGTGTGTTGGGAAGAAAGTTTGTCATTTATACAATCTGTGGTGATTTTTTTTCTAAGAGCTTTACTGGATGCAGGAACAATCATGAATCCATTAGGACACCATCTTCAATTATTAATAATGTTGAAATGCTCCATCGAAATGAGAGTATTTTTCAAAAAGACTTCTTCTACTCCGTTTTCATTGTCAGGCAAATAATACCGGTTGGATGAAGACATTGTTCATCGGAGAAGTCTTATGAATAACTTATCTAATCTTCCGCTGGATGTCCGTCGACCTTGACAGCTTTAGTTACTAGTTGGAAAGACTTCGAGCTAGCGAGCTACTCGCTGAAAATGTCAAAAGGCTGCCTGCTCGGTTCTTTCAGGGAATGGTTGGAAACATTTACAAATAATATGTTAGGGCATTTCCTCTCTAATTGGGACGTTTTGGGACTGATTGGTGGGATTGCACACGGGTAGTACACACAGAGATACACTGGTAAGAGCCAATGAGGTTTAACCATGTATCAGCTCATTTAAATATCTCGTTTAACTTCATTTAATATTGGATGTGGCGTTCCTTCCTGAGACTATTTAGCAGAGCCGCCGTCGCTGCGTCCGGGGCTTAAAGAAAGGCAAACTTCCCAGAGAGGTTTTCTCCTATCCCAGATGGAGATTGAGCTGTCAATGCGAGACTACTTAAACAGTAAACACCGAAACGTTTTTAAGATGTGGGCCGTTACACCATCACAACAAGCTGAAGGGAACTCACATGTCCCCTAGAGCTGCAGGCAACTACACGGTGAATTCTAGGTGGTTAAAAACAACAAGCAAGCCCTTTCTAATTAAAGGCCTAGTGCGTAGTTTCTGTCAGCCCCATGAGGAATTCTAAGTCATAATACGACTGTTGTTGGGTCCACATGACACAGGCCTTTGGTGATCACACACCACCCCCACCCCCACCTAAACAGAGTTGCTTGTAACCAAGGAGGATTAAAAAAACATGATGGACTCTTCAGAAGAGGTCATTCTCTTCACTCGAGTCACCGGACGCCACGATCTTCTGGACACAGTCACACTGAGACATCCAGAGAGAGTTGTGTGGAGCTGAGAGTCTTCATTAGCTTTGAAGCAACTCGTTTGGCGATGGTTTGAATGGAACGGACGTTCATTAATATCATAAAGTTACGCAGTGGCCTGTAATTGACCTAATCTTTGAATGTATCTAAAGGGAAACTGCTCAGTACTGCAACATGTTTCCATCAATCATTCATCAGCCAATGTGTGCACTGAAACACGTCAGCCAACAATAAATGATTCATGGGAACATATTGCCTTCCATGAAGCCTTTTTTTTCCTAATGTTAGATTATTTCTAGGAACCCTGTCCCACGTCCTGTAGAAAGGCAAAACCGCACTTAATGCTCCTTTTTTAAAATACCAGTGTGCATTTATTATATTCAAGTCTTTACCCGCTCAATGGACAGATGGGCGGACGAATGGACAGACCGAGTCAGGCGGCGAGACATACAGGCATGTCGGAGGAGGCACGCTGCCGGCTGGCGAGGCAGGAGAGAGGGAGCATCTGCCGGCGGGTTTGAGGAGCAGCCACGGCTTCTGTGAATCAGGAGCTCCCCCGACACCATTAGCGGGCCAAGAAGGGCCGCGGCGGTGCCAACGGGTCAGGGGAGTCACAAATGGTTCAAAAATATTATCACCTTAAAGGGATCGGGGACATCGGAAACCTTTTAATCCAATCACCTGCTGAGGATGTTTACAGTTTAAGTAAAATATACACACACACACACACACACACACACACACACACACAATTCATTAATCCATTGGTTTCTTTACAGACAATACCAAACAACAACATATCCCATAATGCAATCTAACTGACCCAGCTACTCATAACTACTAATAATGTAGTAATAGTCACCAGCGCTGGAATGTAACTAAGTACATTTACTCCAGTACTGTACTTCAGTCCAAATGTTGAGGTACTTGTACTTTACTTGAGTCTTTTCTTGTCCTGCCATGTTGTACTTCTACTACAAGTCTGATTGGCTGCTAACTTAAAAAAAATCTGCTAGCCCTGGTCAGGAAGCACTGTAAGTGCAGAGTTTCGTAGCAACAACACAAGCGCCATAAAGTGATTTTTGAAAGCCAGAAATCTCAGCAGGTGAAGTTCAAGCCATTTAACACATAAAGTTCTACTTATTTTGTCCTTCTGGGGCAATAAAAACATCTTTAATATTGCCCCTTAAAGCCTTTAAAAGCTGAGTGCATGTCCGAATTCCCCCAATCCTGAGCCAGAGCTTGCCTGGGTGCTTCTCCTCCCCCCTGCTGGTTATCTACAGAGAGCCACAGAAACCAGAGCACGGGTTGGAGGGAGGGGGTGTATTACCAAACACAGCCGCAGCCCATTTGACCACAGGGGAGGCCTGTCAATGGCCCAGATAGTTCTGGTAATTTCTTAGCGTTGACTCTGCTGCTGCTGTGTTTTACATATTCAGAGAGTGAATCAAAAATGGGGGGGACTCTCTGTGTGTGTGTGTGTGTGTGTGTGTGTGTGTGTGTGTTGGATCGTCGGGGCAAGGGGCTGCGTTCTCCTCCGAGGATACGCCTTGAAGTCGAGAAAAAGGCATAAGGTATATTTGAAATACTGAGGAGTGAGGAAAAGAGAAGTAAACAGGATTAGCGTTATCAGCTGCACTTGCAAGGGAATGCACACACAGTCAGGCGTGTGTACTGTGTGTGTGTGTGTATATGTGTGTATGTATATATGTGAGGATGCAAACATGCACTCACACACAAACACACTCACAAGGGTTTGCAAATGAAACATGAATAAGTAAAGCAATAAAGCATTCTCTTGACACGCTAGCCTCAGTCAGAAATATTACTCTTCCCGGACCATGTGGGCAAACAAGTGTTTTTCCTAATCTAAGTAGTCGAGCAGGATTCTCAATGCAATGATAATTGACCCAAATGCTCTTCTTCTGCGAAGGCAGTGACAGCGACTCATGGCTCAGGATGCCATGGAAGCGCGGGAGGGCGATTATGAGGGAGGCGCCAACACTTCCATTGCAACCAAACAGGCGATCAGTTAAAATAAAAATAAATAAAAAATGCAGCGCCCTCGCCACTCAAAACGTCAAGAAAATGAGCGCGTCTGCGTTGGGCCCCTTGGCGCGTTGAAGAATGAACGTGATTTTCTGAAAACCTGTTTTCTGCGTGTTTTCTGAATATCAGATATCATCGTTATTTTTTTTGAAAATCCCCCCCCGTCCCCCACAATACAAGCAGCGGATGGTGCTAATTTCAAAACCATCATCTCCTCCACGCCGAGTTCAGGAAGTTGATTTATAGACGGTGCTTGCGTGAGTTAATTGCAGTGCGCGACACCAATCAGTCTTTGGGGAGATTTTCTAAGGCAAGCGGGGATTCAATCCACACCCAGCACAAACAAACAAACAACCATATTCATATCTCCCGTATTTATTTATCAATGTTTTTAGATTGCGGTCTGCCTCCGAGATTGCCCCCCTTATTTTTTTTTCCCTGCCGAAGATTCAATAAGTTGACAGAAACATTGTCAGCGCCGGGGTGTCGCTTTATATCGCTGCTGCCAACATATCTGTCTTTGGGAAAAAAATGGAAATGTATGTGTAAAGCACGCCCAAGTGATGCAGAATACCCCCACCCCCCAGCACCCCTCCCTTGTTGGATCCACGAGAGTTGCTCCTCCACAAAATGATCCTTGTTGTGTTCGGAAGCATTCATCTTGATTATAGAGACAGAAATGCTTTGATAATGATCTGCGGGAGACGGTCGTCAGAAGTTTGTCAAAAAGCACTAAATGTCAAATCCCCGCCGGTGGTATCTAACTATCTGGTGGTGTGACACAGGCTGTCTCTCACACACACACACACACAGACACACACACACACACCTCCCCACCCAGTCTTGGCCAATGAGACGTACTCCTCTCATTGCCTCCCATGCCTCCTCACTGTATTGCACTGAGAGAGAGATGGAGAGCACGCAGCTGCAGACCAACAGCAGCAGCGTGTGTGTGTGTGTGTGTGTGAGGGGGGCGTCTGGCAGAACACGTATGTTCAGGGACACAAAATCACTGCGGGAAAATGGAAACAGGATTCGGCAGCATTTGTTGCAAAGCCGTCAGAGCTGTTTGTGTACTAAGTGGTTTCCGTTTGTCAAATGTGTTTCTGTCAAAGTGAGTAGAGTCATGTTTAAAGGGGGCTTAAAAACAATAAATCATATCACGGATTGATGTGGAGCTCTCAGAATGATTCCAGTAAATATTTGAAAGTCAACATAAAAGATGCACCGCTTGAGCGTCTATCGGCGCAACACCCGTCCCGTAGGTCAAGAAACACGAGCAGTCCCGAGTCTGAGAGGCTGTAACCCAGGCAGCAGATTACAGCAGTGGTGCCCAACCTGAGGGTCACGGCCTGTCAGCGGGTCACAAGATAAACCTGAAAGCTCACAAGACGAGAGATTAGATTACTGGGTGAAACACTTTTCTGCAAATTATATTGTTAATCGCAATTATTACTGTTGATTTGTGCCTCTTTGTCTTATATCTTCATGAACATCATACACAATATGTTCATACATGAAAGTTTTTTCTTGACCGTGAATATTAGTCTTTCGACACTCTAACCTTTTCTGTTTTGACTCATTTCCATGTTTTGGTCACGTGACAACATCTGAGCCATGACAAGGGGCAAACTCCATTTGCTGATGAAAACCATGAGATGTGACTGCAGGTACTAGAAAAAACCCTAAGTGGACCACAAGTTTTTCTTTTTGTTCTTTTATAGCAAAGATCACATTTAGTTAGTCCTGCAACGAAGACTGGGCGATATGGAGAAAATCAAATATGACAATATATATTTGACCAAATACCTCAATATTGTAGTGTTGACTATCAGTGTTTTCACAAAATATTTACATAATGAGATTTTTGATAAATAATCATCAGTAATGTGGATATAATGACTAAGTGGGTAAAGGCCAATAACAGAACAGTTACAACAGTCTGGTAAGATCAGGAAATGACATCACTTTACTGTAATGCAGCCTTTAAAACCAGGAAAAGACAAGACTTATACCATATTAGGATATCCAGAACCTCGTTTGGTCCGTGTAAAACAAAGCGTGGACCATTAGGTGTGATAGTCCGGTTGGTTTGGAAAGCTCAACTCTGCTGTGGATCAAACTAACTCTGGTCCGCTTGAGAACAGGGGTCTCGGTTCTCTTCCAGGTGAACTACAGTTCAGTTCACTTCAGGTGAGAACATGATCCAACCCAAAAAACAGAACATTTACTAGCCTGCAGCTTCAACCTTGCACACAATTTACAGACTTACATATGATTTAGTGTACAATAACGTCCAGATCCACGACATATCCTGAGCATACATCGCTGGGCGTCTGTGTGACATCATCATCTCTCTCCTTCACTCGCCGTCTGGCAGCTGCTCATTGTTCCCCTTCTTCTTAAATGTAAGAAACTCTAAAGCAGAACCAGAAAACTCGAGACGTTATAAATGTTGCTCCATTATTTCTGAGAGCAGAAACGTCAGATATTCTGTCCAATAAACAAGCGTCCGTCTTGATCTCGTGGCGTGTTCACAGTTGGTTCGTTTGACAACGTGCAGTGTGAATTTCTGCACAGAGAAGCAGGTTTGCACAGGTTTATATATTCTCAGTCTGCTTACAGAGTCACTCCGCCACGCCATGCATCCGCTTTATAATTTAAATGTTAATGACATCACAGCTTTTCACTTCTTCGGTCTGTGGCTTTGGGTTGATCACGCTTGCAAATGGCGGCTGGCAGGTACTAAACAGTAAACGAGTGGAGTTCCTCTTTAGAAATGCTAATGAGGGCTGAAATGTGTGTGCGTGTGAATTCACTCCACAGCCGGGCGGCCACTGTATATGCATGAGCGCTGGTGTGTAGCTTCTAAATGAACTGCCAGCTTTCAACACCATTACGCCATGTGACCTTTAAAGGAAACCCTGACTTAATACATAGGATTTATTTTGGTATTGAGCAACGAGGGCTTTTATTTTGTGACAAGTGAGGTCACAAGAAAGCTGAGAAGAGGTTTAAGGATGTGACTTAATGTTTAACCGTTGGGTTGAGAGCTTTTGAGCAAAGTAAAATATTTCAGTTTTTGCATTCTGGTGAATTTTTCTGCAACTATGGATGGTGCAAATGTCTGTTAAGGGACTAATAGTTTTTTTGGGGTGGGTTACACTGGCCAGTTTTGATTATGTGGGGGGGGGGAGATGACAGTCACATTTGTCTCCTGGTGGAAGTTTCTTGATATAAATCTGCACATTTCAGTTGATTTCAGGAAGCGTTACACTGTGAGAATCTGTAAAATTTAATTTTTCAGAACGGATCCATTTGTTTCCAAATTTAACACGCACAGGTTTTGGTTTCCGTAGCGACCAACACTGCACTTCCAGCAGGCGCTTGTTGTGTTGCAGCCGCAGAGCACAGGAAACGGCGTGGCTTTATTTTACGTTGAAAAGGCCCGGTAAAAACTGTAAAAACCATTGAATTAAAACTAAATATTCCTTTCATCTGTAAAGTAAGCATGTGACCCCCCCCTCCCTTGGGTTTAGGGAGTAACTCCAAGAGGCTTTTTTGTATGTCTTGACATGATACAATTTTGCGTACCAATTTCACTGAGCCTAGGTGAAGGTTATTGGGGGGGCTTTAATGTTGAAAACTGTTCTAAGTCTAACTGGGGTGTTGGATCCTTCTGTTGTCCCGTCGGTTTCCTAATATCTCGACTACGTCAGCCGGGAGTCCCGGCCACCCCTGGTGTTGGTTTTGTCTCGGCATATGGCCGAAGCTGCTGACAGCCTCCCCTGGCTTCCCAGAGAGCAGGCAAACATCTTGAGCGGGTACAAACGTGGACCGAGCCTCCCTCTGGCTGACGTCCAAAACTCTGTCTCACGTCTTCTGGGAGAACAAGAGGAGAAATGGAACAACTGGTTTTAATGAAACAATTACAAGACACTAATTATTATGTTAATGTTTTGCTACTATCATCAGCCACCGCTAACAGCCTCCTGCACCTAGAGTTTCAGAGCTGTGTGTGTGTGTGTGTGTGTGTGTGTGTGTGTGCGCGTGCGTGTGTGTGTGTGTGTGTGTGTGTGCGTGCTTTCTCTTTTCCACTAGGTGGGAAGATGGACGTTTTTCAATCGGCAGCCATGTGTACGGCAGGAATGTGTTGAAATGTAAAAAGGCCCACAAAGCGCCGGCTGTTGTCATTGAATGTCAGGTACATTAATTCCCATAATGCCGCACGCAAAATAAATTAGCAGCGGGGTTGCCGGTGATCAAAGCCATCAGTTTAAGGTGTGTGTTGTGTGTGTGTGTGTGTGTGTGTGTGTGTGTTTTTGTCATGAGACAGGCCTGGAGGCGAGAACGCACATGAAGCACAAAACACACACACAAGCAAATAAACACATGCATCACGCAGACTCATGAATACTGTACATGTAAACACATGCATCACTCTGCCCGCTCTGCCTACACACACACACACACACCCCATTGTGGCCATTGATAATGCAGCAGCATTTGTACATGTGTTTTGCATTAAAGGATAATTCGGCGTTCCTAAGCACCAGGTAGGACGACCCACCAAACAGATGCTGCCAGAGTGAAATCAATGCCACTGCAGCGTGATCTATAGCGGTCGAGCTTCTGAAAGAAAGCCGTCAGGTTGCATTTCAACGATCAGGCTTGTGGCAGGCAGTGTGACCAAAAGTCCCGCTCACTGTCTAACTTGCTAAAAGTACATAAGTCTAGTAGTAAACATCTAGTACTAACCTTCTTCAGGTATATGGTGTCCCATCCTGAGAAGCCATCTTTTGTAGGAGGGGACTGTTTTGCACCAATCAGCCACATGGAATCCACTCATAGATACACTATTCATATAACATTCATTCATATATCTATTACTATATATGGGGTTAAACGTAAATACAACACGCTCTATAGTAACACGATTTATATCATACCAGAGCAATCTATATTTGATTTCTGTGTAATGAATGCACACAAAAAATAATATAAAGCATTCATAGACAGGTATACTTTCAAAACCTGCTGGTACTTTATCTATTAATAGATGAAAAGAGGACAAAAACAAGACTCCGCAGTTAAAAATCAAAGCTATAAATCAAACAATAACTTTATATTACTTTGTGTGGTAAATAAGAAATATCACTGGCCATGAAAGGGAGATACGGGGGATATATATAATTATTTTAATTATTTGATTTATACTATAAATAATTTAGGGATTCAGATTGTGAAACTGCAGGTACAACTGGGGCTGCTCAATACATCTGTTTTATCGTCATCACGACCCACGAATCCCAGACACTTACCTCCAGGGCTTGGGATCGAACAGTGAAGGCGTAACTTATGCTGACCCTTGGCTGAATGTTTCTTTGAACCGTCTCCACCTGCAGCGCCCGCGGCGGGGGATTGGGAGTCACAGGCGAGACGGAGAGCATTTGCTTTGGGACTGCTGTTTCTTGTGAAAGCGTCCGAAACATGTTGAGCGTCAAACGCTTCATTTCCTATGTCTTGGTTTCCTATGTATTTATTGGTAAGAGGTAGGGCTGGATATTTTGGAGGGTGTCCGATTTTCTATTTTGGGATTTAAATATTGTTTTTTTGTTTTTTTTCTTCAGTGCTGTAATGAAGTTGAGATGGATTCAACTTTTTGGAGAAACGCAGCAACTGTAAAAATGTAATTTCCTCTTTGGCATCACTAAGGTTTTTGTCCCTGTTATCGTAGGCTGTTTGTTGACGGCGCTCTCTCGGCCAGGTTTTGGTCTTCCCAGTGGGACTACCTGGCTGAATGATGGGTCAATGAGAGGCGTAACAATGTCCCACACTGTCTGCCATGAGTCAGTGAAAGAGGTGATTCATGAACAGCAGGCACTAGGTCTTGGCTCGGACTCTTTGATTGAAACCTGTTTAGCAACAACCGCTAATTTCATTACATGGTGTCAGCGCACACTGAGCGGCTCCCGAAGGGCTCGCTTTGAACTCTCGGGGCCCCGAACAATGACACGGGGCCAGTCAGGGGGGCCTGATGGGAGCGTGAAGGGTCGGCGGTGGAAAAGGAAAAACAAAAACCTCTCCAAAATAAAAAAAAAGGTTTTTCATAATGCTGAAGTCTGTCAAATATTTTGATGTGTCCCACACACCATGGTGCCGCTCCTCCTGGGCTCTTTGCCTTTCAGGGGGGAAACAATTGACTTTCTTCGTAATCAAGTTGTCGGCCTTCCCGCCTCCGGGCAAAAGCTTTCATGAGGAGCCATGGCTCGCCGTTGCAGCTGTTCCGCTGGGGTTCTTCCCATGGACACCGGGGATAAAAACTCTTTGAGCGAAGCCACTTCAGTTGTGTGGCCTCGCAGGTTTCTTTCTTCTTCTTTTTTCTTCGCTCATCCAAAACTTGGCTCACAAGAAACTTTTGGGTTGTTTTTTCTTTGTTGGACTGGTTTGATCTTCTTCTCTTTGGTCTCTTTTATGACTTACATGTCACATGACAGTCACATGACTTACCGAGCATTTTGCTCATTTTGAAAAGGTTCTAGTCAGATTAGAACATCTCTTTTGCGTTTTTTTGTCGCCTTAAAAAAAAGTTTGTCGTTGTGACCAAGTTTTTGTTACTTTTTTGAAATTGTTGCCGCTTTTTTGAGCTTTTACGACCTTTTTCCAAATATTTCATTGTTTTTATGACGTTTTTTCCTCATTCACCCTTCAAACCTGATTTTTCTTATGATTGAAGCAGCTTGTAAATCTATAAAATCTACTTGATTAACTATATATTGTTGGAAATGTGTGTATCAAATATGATAGTCTATATTTTAGGTGTCATTCATTTTTAAATATTTAATCAAACCAATTAAAGATTTAAAAGTATTTTTATTAGACATTTAGAGTAGAAATTTGGGTATTTATATTAATCTCTATCACAATTTTATCTTCAGTAAGAACAATATTTGATAATATGCATGTGTGTATTGCTGTGTATACGTATGACATGAAGGTCATTTAAATACAGTACATACATGTGAATGATTGCTCAACAAGAAACTCAGTAAATAAAATAAGTTGACATGAAAGCGACATGTATTATATGATGCAAACTAAAAAAAATCACACAAGCACATTTAACACATTTCACATTCAAATAATAGATCATATAATAATTAAGCCATGTGTCAGTCTTTACAGGGTTAAGACAAGATTTAGTGTCCAGAAAAAAATGGACTAGATGACTCAGTTAAATGGACATTTTTGGCAGTGTGTAGCGCTCTTTTGCAGGAAGTGAACATCCTGACAGAACGCGCAGCCAAACATGCACCATGAAGGTAACTTTGTAAAGTTCACTGCGGATAGAGAAGGCGTATGAATATTCATGAAAAATTACCCGAGCTCATTGCTGATAGCGGGGCCCTTTCTCTGCCGCAGTATTAGGCCTTTAAAAGAGATGAAAGCCCTGTGAACCATCCCCACTTCCTTCGGCCCTATACTGGGACACAATGGCCAACCAGCCGCTCAATTAGTCTGCCATCTTAGACTGACTGTTTGACAGGTCTAGCTAATTGTTAATCCCGCCATAACTGTTGCTCAGAGTAATTAATCATGTAACAAAGGGGGCTCTCAGAGCGGCAACCCCTACCAGCGCAGATGTGTGTCATACCAGGAAGCCAGAGCTGAGAGGGAGAACGCTGCAGTAAAAAGGTTGTCCAATTTGCTGCAGAGGTTGATCAACCAATATTTAATATTCATTTACCTTAGCGGTGACGAGTGTCAGTTGTTTCTCCCCGATTGTAAACAAGTGTAAAGTGTGTGCGTGAGATCTCCTGGCTTATGTAAATGCGTCTCCGTGTTCCAGGGGTCAAGGCCCATTCATCATTGAAATGAACAACAATTGCGTTGATGCAAATGGGAGATGATATTGTCCAAATTTACAGGGAGACTTGTGGAATTTGTCAATGAAATAGCCTTGGAGAGAAATGGCAATAGCAGAAACGGTGGTTGCTCACACACAGTGTGTTCATTGGTCTCCACTAAATGTCCATTCTGCTTAGTTTCAAACTGAGTTTGTCTAATCAAACCACCAAGAACGATTATTCTTATTCCGAGGCCGTTCATTTATCTGTAATACTCCCACAAGAAAAACTAAATTGACTTTTTGTCACCTTGGAACCAAATTATATTTGGAGGCCAGTACCGACCCTATAAAGGCCTTGGAGTTATATTTTGATGGGAATTCATTGAGGTTGACCAACAAATATTCACTCTTCATTTGCAGCACCTTTGGTGGTGGCGAGCGTCAGTTGTTTCTCCCGGATGTGAAGTGTAAAGTGCGTGCGTGGGATCTCCTGGCTTATGTAAATGCGTCTCCGTGTGAGCCCCACAGGAGCCCGGTTCCAGGGGTCAAGGACCATTCATCATGAGACAGGAGTGTCATTTTCTCCACTTCATACGCAGACAGCTGCTTAAGAGGACCAAAAGAAAAGGAGGTATTCTTTGAGGGGTGGGGGGGAGAAAAGGCAGAGCCAAGCACAATCCAGGCTTCAGAGGGGAGATGGCAGGGAGGTGGAGGGCGAAGAGTGAATACAAGGTGCCACTGTGTCAGAAATTCAAATGTGAGCCTGACCGGTGATGTCATTCACCTCCCCAACCCCACCTCGGAGTCACAAGACCAACAACATTCCTGGGAAACGGACACAAAGGGCCACCGTGTTTCGCAACACTGACTCATTTTGTTGTGACCCATAAGTAATTTTTATTTTTTTCCTTCGGTGTGTCCAAATGATGATTAATATCTGTTTTCTATCTCCATGCCGAATGGTCCGCCGCGGCAAACAAGAGCACCTCTTGTTCGGATGAAAAGAGGAATTCCATGCTCCCAGGCTTATGGGATCTCATAAAGGCCAAATTGGATAATTTGAAGGGAAAATGGACAGAGGTCATATCTCATCTGCATTTTTTTTCTTCTTCTTTTTAGATTTAAAGATAAGTCACGCAAGAAAGTCGGTGGCTATGGACGGCTCACAGGCCTTTTCTGGGCTACCAAGAATGTGTTAGGTGTTGTTTTTTTAAACTTCACAATGAAAGCTCAAACTGCTGGGACAAAAGATGATTAAAAAGTCAGAGCCATCATAATCACCGCATTTACCAACACTGTACCAAACGTCATCCCTCTGCGAGTAACAGTCAGCGCCACAAACACAAGCAGCCGAACACGACAAGAGCTGCTATTGCAACGGCTAAAAAAAAGAAGAAGGAGAAAAGCTTGATGATTTGAGTGACAAAAACAAAAGCCTTTCAGGGAGCCACTGGCTGTCCCGCCGGTCGACCCACCTCCGCCGCCACTGCTCAGGACCAAAGCACAATACCACACACAGAAACCTGCAGACAATAAACAGAAACAGTAGGAACCCTTCCCTAATTTGACTTGCTCCACAGGTGGTCACCAGCTGCTGGCAAACAGGTTACTGGGGGCCCCAAAAGGAGGAGAGGGGGATTTACATTTTAAAGTGGAACAATAGGCAACCGCTCAGGTCCCAAAACCAGGAGGGTCTCTTTTTTTAATTCAGTTTTTTATTGGCACTGCCTGGAGGTAAGTCTCAGCTCCGCGGCAGTAGACAGTGAGGGCTTTTGTCTCTACGTCTGTGCACCGAGATGGGGGCTATCAGAAATTCCCCCTGTCTTAGTTCACATGATTCAATGAGTGCCCTGTGTGTGTCTGTCCGAGGACTGTTCTTTTCTTGTCTATTCATATCGTGGACCGGAGGGAAAGACCCAGCTACGCTTACGGCTGGAGGCCTGCTTTTACTCATCCATGGAGACAACAAACTCCGCAGAGTTCATGTAACTCCTAATTACATGGTTTCGACCTACTGAATGGCGCTTCAGTCAAGCTAGAATGTTTGAAATGAGCAATGGCCAATCTTCTTACAACCCCTTAAATTTCCTACCATACCTTAGCAGATCTCCACTTTCACATTAATCCTATTGGCTCTGTAGCAGCTACCAAAGACTCAGATAGACACAGTCTTTTGTCTTTTGACCCTGGCTGAAGATTCAGAGACAGGCACATGGTCCGATTTTTGTGTCTTCACACAAATGGAAGATGATTCTAAGCAGAGGATGTCTTGCAGGCAGAGGGGCTTTTCCAATAATCCCTGACTAGATCATGTACATGGCAACCCAGAGTGCACTCCCGAGGCAGAAACAGACACCTGACCGCCCAAGAAGAGGATGTAAGTTTGCATAAGTAATTGTTGGAATGCAAATATGCAACATCTTTCTCAAGGAATATGGGACAGGCTACATAAATATGGAAAAGCCTTGGAAAAGAGTTGAGTGTATAAGTCTAGGTTTCTCAACTCAAATTTTCAGAGATGGTAAAAACTGCACAGCATTAAATAATCCAAGACTACCAGACATCAAACTCTACTGGCGACCACAGGGACTGCAACACCAACAGATCTCTGGCACATGGGCTGAAATGAACAACAATTTGTTTTATGCAAATGGAGAATGATATTGTCCAAAATTACAGGGAGAATTGTTGAATTTGTCATTGGAATAGCCTTGGAAAGAAACAAGTTTTTCTTGGCAATAGCAGGAACGGAGGTTGCTGGCACAACAGTGTGTTCATTGGACTCCTCTAAATGTCCGTTCTGCTTGGTTTCAAACACTTTCCGTCTAATCAAACCACACATCTTCCAAAAGTGAGTTAGAACAAGAACAACTTAATCTTATTCTGAGTCACTTCATTTATCTGTAACGTTCTCACAAGAAAACTAAATAGACTTTTTGTCACCTTGGAACTAAATTGTTTGAAAGCAGCAGCAAGGAATTAAAGTTAAGATTTTAGAAGCGTCCATTTCCATCGATGCTGCAAGTTGACTGAGAGGTGGGAACCTCTGTCTAAAGTCCCCACTTTCCTTGTGTGTGATTGGCCGCTTGGTCAGCCCGTCTCACCGATCATCGCACCCGCTTTAAGGCATTGCATCAAACATCTAATCGTTGGCTTCCAAAGCATCATTTTATACACCTTTTTTACAAAAATTCACCCTAAAATAGTTTATTCAGAACTTTGGGGCTCAACTTATGGAATTCTAGACAAAAAAGTGACACTATCAAATTGAAATGTAAAGGACCCGTAACCAGATTAAATCCCTTAAAACTTTCTTTTATAGCAAAGCATTTCTGAACATTTAGTGTGTGTGTGTGTTTTGTTTTGTAGTTTATGATACCTGTTTTTTGTATTTAACTTCATTGTTATTTGTTGTGTTCTTGGTTTTTATCTGCTGTTTTTCTGTAAAGCACATTGTAACCTTTCTAATTATTTGGTGCTGTGGCGGCGGTGGTGTGCTATTCCTGGGGTCACCTTAAACTGCGGTCAGGGTGTTGAGCTCCTCAGTGCACAAAAATAAAACTTTCATCTCCCTCATCATCGCATCCTGAACTTGCCCCCGACGTCCCTTCATTTAAATTCACACAGCTGATGTTTGTTGTGAACAGGCGCTGTCAGAGAGGATAAAGAAAGGTTACCTGGTGGCTGAGAGCGAGACGCTTTACACCAGCAGATTTATCCACACTGATGTTTTGATGTCACCGCCGGCTCCTCCGGGCGCTTTTGCTGTTGTAACGAACTCAAACCCCAATCAAATCTTTGAAGTAGTCATGTGTGCACAAGCGCCGTCTACCTTAATGCTAAATAATTAGCAAGCGAGCACACAGCTCACTGGGATTGCTACCTCAGGGCTAAACTTGCTTTTCCTGCTTTGATCATTACGTTAATTAAATCTGGCTCCCTTGACAGGTCGGGGGGCTAAAAAACAGGTAGGTGTCATAGCCACCTCTGCGGAGACAGAAGCACCTGGTGTGTGAGCGCTCCAGCTGTCAGCGGCGGTGCCTTAAGAGTCAGACGGCGGTGGCGTTAATTCGAACCGATGTCCCAAAAGGGGAGGGGAGGGAGGAACAACTCAATTGTAAGACACCCCAATTCTCCGGTCTGGAGGCGGGCGAGGCTGCAGCTTTGGCCAGAGGAGGAAAGAAGTCATGTTGTCAGACCTCAGTGTCAGCTCGCGTCATAACCAGCACCCGAGGGGCAAATTAGAAGTGTGTTTCCAGAGATGTGTCAAAAGTGTTCTCGGTCCACATCACAGCAAAGGAATCGTGCAAACAGGGACCTAAACCAAAGTCAAATGCCAAGGGCAGGCAAAACAGGGACTCACCTATGATTTATTTATATCAAGAAGGCTCAAAACTATGCATCACGATTCATAGTTTGTGTACAAACGTTGCAACAAAGGCTGCAGGTCAGAAAGGTGTAGGTTTGGTTTCAAAAGTGTATTTTATTACATACAAAAATGCACAATTATTTCAAATGAGCCAAACTCCAAGCTTCCTACAACGAAAGGGCCAGCACTCATTTGAACCCAACAAAGGATGGGGTTTTGGTTTTGGTTTTGAAACTCTACTGAGACCTGACGAGTGCACAGTGAGAACTGAAAGAAGCCTATGATGTGTCTGCTTTCACATCCCCTCAGACCTGGTCTGGAACGCCACTGTTTAGAGAGATTTAACACAAATTTAAGTAAAATGTAGTCTAAAGCAGGGCCCGGCCATGGCGTAGGTAGTATAGGCAATGGCTAGGGCTGCCAGCACTGCAAATGAGTAAAGTTTAATGATAAGAAAAAAACGGCTACTACGTTGGAAAGAATAACCCTAAAAGCGCTGAAAAAAGCGACAAACCTGCTGAAAAAGTGTCAAAAACATATAAAACATTGGGGGAGAAAACTGTAAAAAAAGAGAGAAAATGGTGGCAAATACGTCGGTAAAAACGTCAAAACAAGTAATAAAAACAGTTTAAATCTCACCTAGGGCACCAAATATGTTAGGGCCGGCTTGGGTCTAAAGCCAATTTGCAGGAACATGAGACAACCAGAGGATCCTCTGCACTCCAGCTGCAGGTTCATCAGCCCAAACATTTCCCTGATTGTTAATGTTTCAAGTCTGGTAAAAAAAAAAAGTGTCTTCTCTTAACCCTCGTACTCAGGCTAGAAGAGGCCCTCTTCCTTTTCTCCTGCACAGAAGCAGACACAGGCTGCAGGGCAGAACGCTCTCCCCGTCTGTGATGAAAATAAGGCAAATGACATTAATTTCATTTGAAATCATTTGGATTGTTTTTGTTGGATCAGCTCGAAAAAAAAGAGAGGAAAAAAACAACTTTCTGTGTGAGCCCAGCGGCCTTTCCTCCACATCGTCATCCAGCGGCCCACACCGCAGAGCATTCAGTAGTAATTAGTGTCTTCAATATGTTTAACCATCCCACATACCTGTTTAATCAAACCCTTTTCTGGGCATGTATTCAACCTTCAAAGGCAGCGTTTGGAAAAAAAGGACTCGGAAAAACACAAAGCGAGTTGTCTGTGAAGCTCCTTTTGATCTAGATCATTAACGTTTTGGAATCAGAAGTTGACATGAGGCCCGGTTTTGTTGCACTCCTGGATGCGTTTCTGTGCGGTGGAAGTTGAAGATGTTTGGAAAATTGCTCCGATTATAGTGTTCATGTGCCATTTGATACCGGTTCCAAGAACAAGGGAAACCTCAGCCAAAACCAGACTACACCAATAAGAGCTGGCGGAACTGGCCGTCCTTTCATAGACCACATGGTCTCTTTACCGGAGTGGACACATTTTATTATCATGGTAATCGACTTTGTAATTTCGGTGTGAACAGCCCCACCCTGCTACATTTACAACGGAGAGATCTTGACACAATTAAAGCCAAGTGCATCCAGGAACAACAGTTTACTAGAAAGGGAAAATGAAGTGGAATCTGAATACTTAGGCTACAAGTTTGTCATCAAAAAATGTAATATTTCAGTAAACGTATCAGTATTTGCTGCCGTTTGACCTTTTTTGTAGAGCAGCTCTTTACAGCTTGGATTAAAACCTTCACTACACTGATACAACTGTGAAACGTGCTTGCTGTCAACATACATTAGCTCAACGTTTGGCTGTATTTATCAAAGATCCATTCTAGTCGTGGAGAAGTCGTAGCTTTGAAGGATGCGTTCAAAGCAAGCCGAAGGGAGTTCTTCATCGGTCTCCAGCAGGAACATCAAGTGACGACGACAATACGTTCTTGGACTTCACAAAGATGGCTCGGAGAGAGACGGACGGGCCTCCCACACTGAAGCTCGCTCCATCTCCAAAAAACCTTTTTAAACGTGGGCCCCTCCTTGTCCAACCTCTTTGAGACAGATCCTCTGTGGAACGGACGCATCAAAAACTGAAAAAACACAGCGCTCATCATATCAACTGACTCTCTTGCCTATTTCTGTCTCTCTCTCTCTCTCCGAGGCCTTGAAGTGGCGCGGCGCCCGCGGCCAGCGTTTCTACAAAATCACAAGAAATTAATTTCCTCCCCTGGATGGAAAATAACAAAGGCATTCCTTCATGACAGGGCCCACTTCCTGTCATCTGCAGGCCACAAGTCAACTGATCTATTAATAGAAACCTCTTCCTCTTTGCTGCTTTTATCACAAACAGACTGCAGAAGTCCCATCAGGTGATTTGATTATCAAATTACAGGCAGGGCAGGAAGTCTGTGAGCAGTTTAGGCAAAGGTGGAAACAGACAGATACTGTGCAGTGTGCTTTTTGAAGAGGGAAATGCAGTAGTATACACCATTAAATATTCAGTTAGATTACTCTTTACACAGTAGCAGATTTCTGACCTAGTTCAGAGTAATTAGGTTTACACTGTGCAGCTACTTTAGTAAACAAGGATCCTGGTGAGATAACTTTGCAGCAGCTCTCCATATCTTGGCGCAGAGCCTCAGCGGGGATTATCTTCGATCTGGAGGAGATACCTATCTGTTATGTTGATGTTTCTGCTTTTTAATAATAGCTCCTCGTCCCACCGGGGAAGCACAGAAAGAGCTTGGTGTGCCAAGATCTTCCACAATGCGTTTTTTTAGTGTCTTGATTGTCACTGGTACCGTACATACGCATGGCTCTGTTTGAACTGCGCCATCTCAAAGACCTAAACGGCCCTTATAAAACAATATGTAATATATTATGTTAAAACTATGGCTGACAATCAATTGTAATCTTTAATAGCATGTTTTTTTTATCCAAATGTACATTAATAGGGATATTTTTTGTGGTGGTGGTGTTTGAGACTCGACGTACTCCGGCGGTAACGCGCTTCACATCGACAGTCCATCTTGTGGAGAGAACCTTCTACTAGAGCTTTGAAACTGAACTCTCCCTTCAAAAAACCCTTTTCTTTGTCCATTGGTTTTAAGGGTCTTGAGCTGCTTGTTAATGACCATTGATTTAGTTAATAGTGTAAGTAATAGTCTGTCACTCAGAACTGGAAGTCTGGATCAGGTTCACCCCCCGACATCCATGGCGCTGACTGTCTCCTTTCTCCCTCCCACGGCGGGTCTCCCCGTAGATCACACCGGAGAGGTGGTTCGGTCCGGCGCGGCGAGCCAGACAGCGGATGGCTGCTTGGTGACCCCCCCCTGGATGTTATCACGGATGTTCACAGTTTACAGTTTTTGCTAGCCATCCACAGTGCATGGATATACACGGCCTCCATGATTTTCCAAACCACAGTACGGCCCGATGCCCAGATTACAAGCATTAATCGCAAAGGAATTTGTGTTAATTTGTGCATTTGCGTTAAATGATGGACATGCCATACTCTCACATCCTCTGCAATGTAAACACACATGAACATGACACAAAGTCTGGTTCGAGACGCTACAGTACATCCGTCGCCCATCAGCGAGCGCGTGCAGACTGTCAGGCAGACAGACTGTCGGCCCGTCCATCCCAACAGTCGATTGTACACTAATATCTCGGGGCATCAGCAGCTATTCCAGAAGCAGAACTAACAAGTTAAGCCCAAACATTGGGTTTGCATGGCAGTGGGGGGAGTTTATATGAATGTGTGTGTATGTGAAGGGGGGCGTCATGCATACATCAAACAGAGACGGTCGGTCAATATTGGGGTATGGAGAATCAACACGCTTTTTTTCAAAAGGAGAGGCTTATGCTGAAACATCACAGTGCCAGTTTGCCGCGGCCCGAGCGCTTCCCGAGGCCCGGATCGCCGTTTCTCATTTGTTGCATTAGCGGGGAAATAAAAATTTCCCTGAGCAAGGGAGCTGTCTTTGCATACAAAACAAGGCTGTGTGTAATTTTCAACAGGGAAAGACGGGGAAATGAAAGTGCACGAAAAGGGGGGGGGGGCAGGGAATGAACATATTTAGGAAATTAGCATTTTTAGAAATAGTGTGCTTAAAGAGCCGTTTTCCTGATATGAAAATGAGTAGCGTGAGGGTTAGAGGTTGGACTTAGACATGAAGAAGGTGGAATGTGGCACATCATTTGATTATTTGGATGGATTTCATTTACCTGGGGGCACTTTTCTTTCCTTGCTTTCATGCAGAAAAAGCCTCAATTTGACCCATTTTTTTCCCTCTTTATCTCACCTGAACTGCAACGTTTCATGGTCATTTATGTATGAAGTGAGTCTCATTAGGGTGTAAATTTGGGAGCGGGCACAGCAGCTTGTGCCATTCAGTATTAAAGAGAAGAATAAAAAAGACTCCTACTTTTACCCACACCTCATTTTTGAGCTTTATTGGCCAATCTCCAAAGTGCAAACACACACAAAACAGCCATTCCTCTTGAAAATATTAGTGTCTGTGCTGATTGTCGCCACCTGCGTTCACACAGGCTACTAAACAGATGCAACAGAACGACTTTCGGTGTAGAAAAGCACAACTAAGACGTGGCGTCAAATCTGGCAGAAATGCAACAAGAATCTGTCTGATTGAGTGTGAATGTCTCTCAGCTGAAGACATGAAAAAATATCCAGTCCCTGCAGTGTGAGATCATAGAAAACACCTCCAGCTGCTGCATGTGGCCCGGACACACACCAGTACACTGCTGGTCAAATAAAGGGCAGGAGCTGCCGGATGTGATGTGAACCTTTTGTTCTCAGAAAGATTTAATACTGTCGTCTGTGTCCGATATGTGGATCTTGGGAGACATGAGGTCATCTTTATATATTTCTATCACAATTGGAACAAAACTAAGAGCTTTTTGTGTTTCTGTGAAATGTTTCTTTCATGCCTTGAGTAACAAACAGTACTTTGTGGTAAAATTACAGTACACACATATATATCTATCTCTATCTCTGAGTTTTCTGTTGCGTAACTAAAACTACACATTTTTGTCCCATCCAGGAATACCGAGACAATGACAACAGACAATGCGAGACAAGGTAGTTCCCTCTAGAGTTTTAGAAAAGCACTACATACTGTATGTGTTCATCTTACCATCCTGGGTAGTTCTTAGTTTCAATTCAATTTCAATTCAATTTATTTATAGTATCAATTCACAACAAGAGTTATCTCAAGACACTTTACAGATAGAGTAGGTCTAGACCACACTCCAGAATTCACAAGGACCCAACAGTGTCCTCCAGAGCAAGCAACAGTGCGACAGTGGCGAGGAAAAACTTCCTTTTAGGCAGAAACCTTGGACAGACCCAGACCCAGACCCAGGCTCTTGGTAGGCGGTGTCTGACGGGCCAGACAAGTTTTTAGTTAAGTTGTATTATTTTTTTGTAACTGTTACAAGTACAAGTTGCTATATGTAACTTTCAGTTTGTTGATTACAGAGTTAGCATTAGCGTTAGTTGTAACCAGTGGTGGACAAAATCTAAACTCTGGTCCTCCATGTAATGGACCCCCCCCCCCCCAGTGTAAGGAGTTGCTTTTTGAGACGAATATTCAGGAAATGAAAACCGGGCTGAACGTTGTAGAAATGTAGCGGAGAAGAAAGTATCATCATTGCTGCAAAATGTAACAAAGTAAAAGTCAAAAGTATGCACTGTTTATTCTACTTAAGTACAGATACATGAAAATGTACTTAAGTACAGTAACCATTCCACCACTGGTTGTAACGATTGTTTTGCTCAGACAGACAATCATTCATTTCCGATAAGAGATTACGTTCCAGATGCATCGTTGCCTTTCATGTTCTGCATACAGTCTCCATTTGTTGAAAGCCCCAACAAATGGAGACTGCCTCGGGTTTTCACCAGCAGTCACTCTCCCTTTTAACTCTTCGTCGTTCTTCGTCTAATTTCCTTTTTTCTGTGATGGCCCTGCCCCAGTATGAGCCATGACTACTGGGGGTGGGAATCTGCTGGGCACCTCACCATTCCATTCTGATTCAGAGGCCAGCGATTCCATTCATATCGATTTTTTATGTACATTTCCATGCGTGATTTAAAAAAATATACATATAATTCTGAGTTTGTTAAATTTTGACCTATGCAGTATTTGTCACATACAAGTTTTAGTGAAATGTTATTTCTACTGATTTTATTGTGTAGTCATTCCATGCTTAACCCTTAAACATGCTGAGTCAGCTTCCCCTCCAGTGATCTTCCATGTCAGAGGCTCCGTCATGTTGGAAGGTGGAGAACAGGAAACATGAGGTGAGCCCTCATGTGTTTGGCCTAATTATTTCATATATGTCTTATTAGATCATGTGTATATATACTAAACTTATTTATTTTTTCCTTTTGGCCATTTTGTGTTTTTTTTCTGCACTCTTGCCTAAACTCTAAGTTGTTGTCTATTATCCCGTCACTCTGTTTTCAGATTTGTACATGTCTGGAGACACTTAAATAAAAAAATAAAAATCAACACATTTAAAGTTAATAATTGATCAGAATCCAGCATTGAAACATTCTAGAGAGAATTGTGATGCATCTAAGAATTGATTTTAGAATTCTAAAGATTCTTACAAAACCTGTCACATTGCATTGCATATATGTAGATGTGCAAGAAAGTTAAAGATTTGTGGCGGTTTGAGGTTTGCTGGCCGTTTGAAAAGGCGACACACTACCGTGTAGAAGCGCTCTCCCTCCACCTCTCTCTCCTGTCATGCCAAATTGTGTTTTACAGCATCTGTTCATTATAGATGGCCGGCATGATGGATATGGTCATAATATTAATGTAAGACTGACAGAGCGGAGACATGAATCATGGCCGGCTTTATTTCAAAGACGGCGTTCCATTGGCCCGCCACTAAAAAGTGATATATAAATGTCAGCGAATAGCAGCCGTAAAGCTGTATGAAGTACATTTGATGACGCATTTTCTCCATTATCAACCCGCTGTTATTTACTAATGTGTCTTCTTCATGTGACAGCGGCTGTGGACGTTCACGTCGGTGTCACTTGCAAATTGTGTACTTAAAGACTCCAACTGTACCTTTTGTCTCTTCAGGTGCTGCCGGCTCCGCGGGGAGAAGATGAAAAGGTAAGAAAACGCGTGTGCCCTTTGGGTACAGAGGTCCAGGAATGACTTTAAATTGAAAGCATTCAATCAAATAGAAAGTTCATTTCCCATATGTGTATATCAAACTCAATTTCTCTAAGTGCCATAGTGGAAAATAATAATCACATCCAGGGCCGGACATGTTTAGTTTATTGACATGCTTTTATTTTGAAAAAGTCAAAGATCTTTGACTGTATTTTTGAATATTCTATATAGGCCTCTCACTTACAGTGGTCAACATAAAGGAAAAAAGTAATTAAGCCATTAAAGAAAGACGCAATGAAAAAGGTTGAAAAAATCAACAAAAACAACTGAAAAAACTATTTGAAAACGGGACAAAAACTTGAGAAAAAGCTACAAAAACTAGGTTGGCACAAATGTATTGTGGACCTAAATTAATATGCGGGCCGGATCAATATCTGCGAGGGGAGCCGGATTTGTCCCATGTTTGATACGTGGTGTGTATACAGTAGCCTCTTTCCAGCCAAGTGGTTACAGTAACAGTCTGCTTCAACAGTTCTAACTACTCTCCCCCAAAACCGGTCACTTGGTCACTATCACTGGCCAAGTGGCCATAGGACCTGGTAGGAGGGGGGAGGGAGGGACGCAAGCATGGCAACGGGCTTTACAGCGTCGTCACTTGACTTAAGCGCCACATACAAACCCCCATTTGCGCTAGCTCCCTGGAGATTTTCCCAAAGATTTTAATGTTTCTTGTGGATCTTTCCAGGTCCTCGGTGGGGTACGTGGCCAGCAGCGCCTTCTGCACCTTCTCGGTGGGGTACGTGGCCTGCTGCACCTCATCGGTGGGGTACGTGGCCTGCTGCACCTTCTCGGTGGGGTACGTGGCCTGCTGCACCTTCTCGGTGGGGTACGTGGCCTGCTGCACCTCCTCGGTGGGGTACGTGGCCTGCTGCACCTCCTCGGTGGGGTACGTGGCCTGCTGCACCTCCTCGGTGGGGTACGTGGCCTGCTGCACCTTCTCGGTGGGGTACGTGGCCTGCTGCACCTCCTCGGTGGGGGACGTGGCCTGCTGCACCTCCTCGGTGGGGTACGTGGCCTGCTGCACCTCCTCGGTGGGGTACGTGGCCTGCTGCACCTCCTCGGTGGGGTACGTGGCCTGCTGCACCTCCTCGGTGGGGTACGTGGCCTGCTGCACCTCCTCGGTGGGGTACGTGGCCTGCTGCACCTCCTCGGTGGGGTACGTGGCCTGCTGCACCCCCTCGGTGGCGTGCAGCGCCTGCTGCACCTCCATATCAGTCCACTTTTCAGATTCCATCCATTCTCGTAGCAGTTCACGTACTCAAGTAATTCAAGGATGTTTGGCTAACACAGATGGCATGGATTACAGAAGGCGGTCTGAGGGGGCGTGACTAGGTCACTATTCGTAAAAGGGAAAAGACCAAGCCCTGATGTAGGAGCTGAAAGAGTTCCAGGAACCGCGGTCAGAGGAACTTAATAATCCCCAAATTGGTCCAGTCGGGACACAAGAAAAAAAGAGTTCTAGGAACGTTATGTTCTAGCAACTGCAAAAAAAAAACTCTGGTCCGAAAGCAGCTCATGATGTACAGTGAGGAAAATAAGTATTTGAACACCCTGCTATTTTGCAAGTTCTCCCACTTAGAAATCATGGAGGGGTCTGAAATTGTCCTCGTAGGTGCATGTCCACTGTGAGAGACATAATCTAAAAACAAATCCAGAAATCACAATGTATGATTTTTTAACTATTTTTTTGTATGATGAAGTGGGAGAACTTGCAAAACAGCAGGGTGTTAAAATACTTATTTTCCTCACTGTATGAGAATGGGTCGTTATTCTTTTCTAACCATGTATTTGTCTGTTTTTTTCAAAAGCTGGTGAAAATACTCAAGGGGAAAAAGAATTTAAAGAAGCCGTAGCTCTGTGGTTTAACCATTTATTGTTTATTTGACTCACATTCATTTGCATTATTCTTCTCACCACTTTCTTTTATTTTCTTGACATTTTCTGTTGGCAACAAATGTTGTGCTTTGGCCCTTCCAAACTATTCCATATGGCAGGGTTTGGCTCCTGACATAAGCTACACTTTAAACTTTAAGTGAAGTTTGAAACTTGATTTGAGCTTTGGCAGCCACATGAGTGCATCATGTTTATTTAGTTGTAAATGTAATGTTCAGTTAATATGATGATCTGAGTTGGACTTCCATATCAAGCTGTCAGTGGAAGGATAAGAAGCATGATGGGCTGATTGAGTTAGCATCAGTGTCACATTGAGTTTCTGCATGAATGAATGCACTCGTGTTGAAAGTTTGGGGCTGTGAGTCCATGTTTAACTTCTCTAAAACATCAGCATCAGATCAAACTTGGATGTTTTTGACAGTGTTTTCCCTCGGGTTGTGGAATACTGAGGTGTTTGTATCTGGCTTAACTTTGGGTTCTACACGGGAGGGGTGTTAAGTTCTCCAACTATCGAGGGAGGTCCCGGGATACGTCCATCTGCATGCAGTGAGAAAAGCGTCAAAAACATTCAAAAAATAATTCAAAAAAAGACAAACATTTTGAAAAATTGTTGAAACAAACAAAAATTGCTGAAACAAGCAAAAAAACCTCCACAAAATGCATCAAAAACTTTGAAAAGGCCACAAAACGCCTAATGAGAAGCAAAAACTTTTGAAAAAGCCCTGAATGGATTATTGGGGGATTGTAACCCCCATCCGCGCTGTAAATTATGCCTTCAAGAAAATGTTACATTTTCAATAAGTTATAATAAAAATTACGAAATCAATATTTATTATTATGTTAAAAAAAGATTTAAAAAAAAAAAACTTATAAGCAATAAAAAAACAAGATCCTCACATAACATTGTTCATGTTCCAAAACTTTCTAGTCCTACCCGCTCTTAATCTTCATTATTCATCTTTGCATCAGTCTGAACAGCTCTAATCACCAATATCAGCCTGGAAGAGCCCGAAGAGTCTTTCATTCCTCACACTCCAGTGGGACGCCAGACGTCCACCTCAGCCTGTGATTGGCTGCTCGGCTGTGTGTGTGTGTGTGTGTGTGTGTATGTGTGTGTGTGTTTGTGTGTGCGTGTGTGAGTGTGCGTGTGTGTGTGTGTGTGTGTGTGTGTGTGTGTGTGCGTGTGCGGAAGAAGTATACAAATCCTTTACTTCAGTACCACACTGTAAAAATAATATGTTTTAAGTATAAACTAAATGTGTTTTGTGTTCAAAAACCTTAATGTGTAAAGTAACTAGTAACTAAAACTGTCAGATGAATGTAGTGGAGTAACTAAAGTAACTAGTAACTAAAGTAACTAGTAACTAAATCTTTTAGATGAATGTAGTGGAGTAACTAAAGTAACTAGTAACTAAAGTAACTAGTAACTAAAGCTGACATATGAATGTAGCGGAGTAAAAATATTTATATATATATATATATATATATAATATAGAATATTTCTCGATGAAATATGGTGGCATGAAAAGAAAAGACTCAAGTACAAGTACCTCAACATTTGGAGTGAAGTACAGTACTGGAGTACATGTACTTAGTGTGTGTGTGTGTGTGTGTGTGTGTGTGCCATCCTGCATCATCACTTGCTCCGGTTTCCTTTCCATCGCCGTGTCATGAGAACAATCTTTGTCTAATATATTTTTCCATGACATCGAGTAATGTAAATTACGACGGGGGTGTTGGTGTGTAGTCTGTAATTACACTCCCCCCCCGTCCCGTCCCGCTCCTCTTCTTCTTCTTCTTCTTCACCGTGGAGCGTCGGCGGTTGGCGGTGCTCGGCCTGGATGAGCTCGCTCCCCTTTGGAAGACGACTGCTGCACCCTACAGTTTAGAAGGCGTCCCTCCCTCTGCCTGGCTGAGCTGCATCAGGCAGGACCGACTTCTCACCACCTCACTGGCACTTCCTGGGGATCAGCATACATGTAAAGATAGAAACAAAGCAAATAACACACAAACACATTAAGAAAGACAAAATATGCTGCGTGGATAAGGGCAAGATGTGCAAGAAATATCTCACCAATGTTTTAATAAATATAGAATCAACTGGGCATCATAGGGAGACAAATATCAACCAATCAATCAATCAATTGACCAATCAATCAATCCAACTACTACTACAATCCTACTTTACATACACAGGGCATGCAGCACAAAGTGTAAAAACAAAGACCCCCTTCACACACACACAGGCATACACACATGCATGCACCCCCCCAAGTCTGGTTTCATGATGCTCTAAATTAAATATCAAAGGCCAGAAAAGCCTTAATATTCTATAAGAAGATTCTGAATATTTTGGATAACAATACTTAAGATATAACAATACTTGAAATATAACAGATTTGATTTTATTCCAGTTTTTATGAGTCAGTGGTTTAATGCCCTGTGTCAAATAATTTAATTATGTTTTCTAATAAGTATTTTTCTATATTACAAAATAAACCAAAAATATCAACTAAGCACTAAGACACAAAAACATAAATGCACAGTTCTGCCGTCAGTGTGACGGCAGAACTGAAATCACACACACACACACACACACACATACATCTACACACACACACTGATATTTCATATCAAACTGGGATGCCCAATAAGCAAGTAATGAGTATATATGTCGATATTTGCAGTAAAAATATATAAACATGAGTCCCTAAGTATTGAATTATGTTTCTTTTTATTCAGCCCAATTTTTAATAGAACTTTGGGTGGATGCTATGATTGCTGTTTTTGGACATTTTTATTTAAAATTGTCAATGTCAAAACCATCCCCAGGAAAAACAATTTGCAGATGCTTAGGAACAATAAAACGGAGACCTGTGACTTTTGAGATTGATATGTGTATACATGTATATGTAATAAACAGTACACACTCTAAGAAATAAATCTGTAAAATAACTGCAAACGCTCTGATTCTGTAGAACATTAAAACAGTAAGATACTGTTATCTGTTATACTGTTAACAGTGCAGCTACTTCTCAGGGTATGGAATATAATATCTAACCCTTAGCAGATCACTGTATTATGATGCAGTTCTAATTTATAGCTGTTTGGCCACTGACAGGCTCAGATTATTTTATAAGTGTCTGCCATCATTATGGCCAGGATTTCAAAGGTCGTCGACCTCTCTGTTGAAAAGAAATATCCTTTTTTTTTTAAACATTAAAACATCCCCAACCCCACCAGACTCCATGTAAATAAACAGGAATTTTAGCATCGTAAAACACACACCATTCAAAGTCAACAAATTATTTCTATGAAAGTCTTTTTGGGTCATCTTTCCACTTTTCCAACCATCACAACTCTAGTTTTGGTAGAAATAAACACATAGTTTACCGATTTATGTGTGAAAATATGCTGGCTCTATACACACTAAAAGTATTATTTTTTAAAATGGAGTCTGGAGATCCTTTCCATAATGTTGTCAGACAATTAAAATAATAATCTGAGTCTGTCAGTGGCAACAACACAACGTTTAGTGGATGCTGCCACCCCCCCACCCCACATACATTTTAAGACGCTTATTTCAATTGAGTATTATCAGCTTTATGCGTCTTGTATCTCGACATCATTGAACATGAGGGAGACCTTATTTATACATGAATAAATAAATTGAGTTAACCATTCAAAAGTTTCCCAAAACTGCGTACTATATGCATTACTATATATCATTCTGACATATTATATGTATATGTAAAATTAAAGTGTAATTGTTCTGTAATCCTTCAAGCAGCAGTGACATCATCAATAATGTGTCCGATGTTTAAGATGGTAAAAAATGAAAGAATATAAAATATACCCTGCAAACAGGACTGCAAATACTATATATGATATAATATATTTAATGTGTCATGCCACACAAAATTACTATTCACAAATACAAAAGCTATTTCATCCACAGCTTCCGGTCCAATGTCCACACACAACATACTAACTCACAGTGCTGTGTTGTTTCCCTCCTTCCCGTCTTTCCTCTGCATGTTTTTTCATTTTTTTCTTGGTCCTGGGAAACGTTCTCAGAATATTATTTGTAATTGTTTGTAATCTTGAAATGAAAACATTTGGTCACAAAAAAGACATACTCTACTTATCCCAAAATGAAGAATAAAGAATAAAGCTGCAACATGATAATGTAACCCATAAATGATCCACGGTGAACTAAACATGTCATTCATAAAACTACTACACAGGGCAATAAGTCAAATAATAAATAATATCACTTCCAGACAGATTCATCAATACTAGAAGGATATTTTAACGTGGACTCTTCCATGCTGCTGTCTGGGCATGTCTTGTGTCCGTCTCTCCGTCAGTGTCTTGTGTGTGTCTGTTTGTGTGTGTCTGTTTGTGTGTGTCTGTTGGTGTGTGTCTTGTTGGTGAGCTCCGCTCCGTTCCCTTCGGTTCTGTTTTTGTTGGGTCTCCCCCCCCTCCCCATCTTTCTGTTTGTCCTGGGACGTGTTCCTATGTCCCAGTGTATTAATTGTATATTAATAATTTCCTTTTTAACCCGCATGTTTTCTTCCCGTCCACCGGGAACTTGTCGCCATTGAAAGGGAATAAATACAATTTGGTCACTTATATGCACCGCTAACACCTACTTGTGTTGTTTTAATAATGTTTTACTCTCTTAGAACAATGGTCAACAAACAACAAATCATTTATGTGAAATTATACTTAATTTTCCTGTTCAAAAGCAGAAATGAGAAATGATTTTGCGTAGTAATAGTTAGACCAGAGGATGTTGAGTGAATCAGTTTCATGCTTTTATACATTTAAACAGTTTTTTTTCAAATGCTATTAAAATGAGTTAAGTGTACCTGAAGAACCATTCATGTTATTTTTGGACCTGATTTGACCGAAGACAACACAAGGTTAAAGAGACTTCAGCACATCCAAACGAGTCCTCAGTGCCTAGGACAAAAACATGGCATGAAGAAAGACAAAATCCTGACGTGGACGAAGGTCCAGAGGGACCAAAAACATTGTTTTCTTTAATAAATTGTGATGTTGCAGCAAGAGCAGTGTGCAGGATTTTCTCTTTCTTCAACAACCCTCGTGGTGTCTTCCTGTCGGCCGAGCAACCTTCTGTTTTTCTGGGTCATTTGTTATGACAATTTTGTCGCTATTTGTCTAAAGTTTTTTAGAGCTTTTCCTGACGTTTTTGTCACTTTTCTCAACGTTCTTTTACAAATTGTTTTCTTCAAATGCTATAAGATTAAATGCAACACCCAAATTCAGTGAAAGTAGTTTCATTTTACCTGTGAAGAGCGTCATATGGAACCATCCATGTTATTTATTTATTTCACAATCTGGTTGAAAGAAACCTGGATTTCTGATATAGAAACGTTGTGAAAATGAGGACAAATATATTGTTAAAAACAACGACATGACAAGTTCAGCTTCTTACCTGCGGTCCAGTTTACACCTCAACTGAAACTCTGACCCAAACAGGGCAGAGGCGGAGCCAGGGTGGACACGTGCCACGACCACTGCTGGGACATTCATACCGCTTCAGATCGGGTTCTGAGAGCTGGCTCTGAACTTCACTGCCCCACCCGACTCCTGGAACAAATCCCAGCACTTTCTTAAAACTTACCCATTTTGTGCCTTTTGGACAATTTTAGAAATCTGGTTTTGAACTTGCTTTACATACAACTGGCAATACAACTTCTTAAACACTTCATCTCTGAGTGTTCCATACATGCATCACAATACTGTACAAGAACTTTGGGGGGTTGGGATACAGATGTGTCCTGGGACATATCTGCATGTATTGAAAATTACTCATAAAAGGAAACAAAAACTTCCAAACAAACCTCCAGAAAGGCGACAGAAATGTTGAAAAATTGTCCAAAAAAACTCTAGAAAAAGGCGACAAATGTCAGAGAGTGACAAAAACTTTTAGGGAAAAATTGTCCCAAAAACCTGCAAAATGGCGACAAAAATAGTGAAAGAAGCAACAGAAGTGAACCTCAACATTTGTACTTAAGTACATTACTGAAGTAAATGTACTTATTACAAAACAAACTATCTTTATGCAGCAGGATGAAAACAAGCAGTACTAAGTACTTTAAGTTTACTCCAGTACTGTACTTCAGGCCAAATGTTGAGGTACTATACTATACTACTACTTTACTCAAGTCTTTTCTTTTTATGTCACTTTCTACTTCTACACTTTAGTTACTCCACTACATTCATCTGACAGCTTTAGTTACTAGTTACTTTAGTTACTAGTTACTTTAGTTACTCCTCTACATTCATCTGACAGCTTTAGTTACTAGTTACTTTAGTTACTAGTTACTTTAGTTACTCCACTACATTCATCTGACAGCTTTAGTTACTAGTTACTTTAGTTACTAGTTACTTTAGTTACTCCACTACATTCATCTGACAGCTTTAGTTACTAGTTACTTTAGTTACTAGTTGCTTTAGTTACTCCACTACATTCATCTGACAGCTTTAGTTACTAGTTACTTTAGTTACTAGTTGCTTTAGTTACTCCACTACATTCATCTGACAGCTTTAGTTACTAGTTACTTTAGTTACTAGTTACTTTAGTTACTCCACTACATTCATCTGACAACTTTAGTTACTAGTTACTTTAGTTACTAGTTACTTTAGTTACTCCACTACATTCATCTGGCAGCTTTAGTTACTAGTTACTTTAGTTACTCCACTACATTCATCTGACAGCTTTAGTTACTAGTTACTTTAGTTACTAGTTACTTTAGTTACTCCTCTACATTCATCTGACAGCTTTAGTTACTAGTTACTTTAGTTACTAGTTACTTTAGTTACTCCACTACATTCATCTGACAGCTTTAGTTACTAGTTACTTTAGTTACTAGTTACTTTAGTTACTCCACTACATTCATCTGACAGCTTTAGTTACTAGTTACTTTAGTTACATTCATCTGACAGCTTTAGTTACTAGTTACTTTAGTTACTAGTTACTTTAGTTACTCCTCTACATTCATCTGACAGCTTTACTTACTAGTTACTTTAGTTACTAGTTACTTTAGTTACTCCACTACATTCATCTGACAGCGTTAGTTACTAGTTACCTTAGTTACTAGTTACTTTAGTTACTCCACTACATTCATCTGACAGCTTTAGTTACTAGTTACTTTAGTTACTCCACTACATTCATCTGACAGCTTTAGTTACTAGTTACTTTAGTTACTAGTTACTTTAGTTACTCCACTACATTCATCTGACAGCTTTAGTTATTAGTTACTTTAGTTACTAGTTACTTTAGTTACTCCACTACATTCATCTGACAGCTTTAGTTACTAGTAACTTTAGTTACTAGTTACTTTAGTTACTCCACTACATTCATCTGACAGCTTTAGTTACTAGTTACTTTAGTTACTAGTTACTTTAGTTACTCCACTACATTCATCTGACAGCTTTAGTTACTAGTTACTTTAGTTACTCCTCTACATTCATCTGACAGCTTTAGTTACTAGTTACTTTAGTTACTTTAGTTACTAGTTACTTTAGTTACTCCTCTACATTCATCTGACAGCTTTAGTTACTAGTTACTTTAGTTACTAGTTACTTTAGTTACTCCACTACATTCATCTGACAGCTTTACTTACTAGTTACTTTAGTTACTAGTTACTTTAGTTACTCCACTACATTCATCTGACAGCGTTAGTTGCTAGTTACCTTAGTTACTAGTTACTTTAGTTACTCCACTACATTCATCTGACAGCTTTAGTTACTAGTTACTTTAGTTACTCCACTACATTCATCTGACAGCTTTAGTTACTAGTTACTTTAGTTACTAGTTACTTTAGTTACTCCACTACATTCATCTGACAGCTTTAGTTACTAGTTACTTTAGTTACTCCACTACATTCATCTGACAGCTTTAGTTACTAGTTACTTTAGTTACTAGTTACTTTAGTTACTCCACTACATTCATTTGACAGCTTTAGTTACTAGTTACTTTAGTTACTAGTTACTTTAGTTACTCCACTACATCCATCTGACAGCTTTAGTTACTAGTTACTTCAGTTACTAGTTACTTTAGTTACTAGTTGCTTTAGTTACTCCACTACATCCATCTGACAGCTTTAGTTACTAGTTACTTTGGTTACTAGTTACTTTAGTTACTCCACTACATCCATCTGACAGCTTTAGTTACTAGTTACTTTAGTTACTAGTTACTTTAGTTACTCCACTACATTCATCTGACAGCTTTAGTTACTAGTTACTTTAGTTACTAGTTACTTTAGTTACTCCACTACATTCATCTGACAGCTTCAGTAACTAGTTACTTTAGTTACTAGTTACTTTAGTTACTCCACTACATTCATCTGACAGCTTTAGTTACTAGTTACTTTAGTTACTAGTTACTTTAGTTACTCCACTACATTCATCTGACAGCTTTAGTTACTAGTTACTTTAGTTACTAGTTACTTTAGTTACTCCACTACATTCATCTGACAGCTTTAGTTACTAGTTACTTTAGTTACTCCACTACATTCATCTGACAGCTTTAGTTACTAGTTACTTTAGTTACTAGTTACTTTAGTTACTCCACTACATTCATCTGACAGCTTTAGTTACTAGTTACTTTAGTTACTAGTTATTTTAGTTACTCCACTACATTCATCTGACAGCTTTAGTTACTAGTTACTTTAGTTACTAGTTGCTTTAGTTACTCCACTACATTCATCTGACAGCTTTAGTTACTAGTTACTTTAGTTACTCCACTACATTCATCTGACAGCTTCAGTAACTAGTTACTTTAGTTACTAGTTACTTTAGTTACTCCACTACATTCATCTGACAGCTTTAGTTACTAGTTACTTTAGTTACTAGTTATTTTAGTTACTCCACTACATTCATCTGACAGCTTTAGTTACTAGTTACTTCAGTTACTCCACTACATTCATCTGACAGCTTTAGTTACTAGTTACTTTAGTTACTAGTTACTTTAGTTACTCCACTACATTCATCTGACAGCTTTAGTTACTTTAGTTACTAGTTACTTTAGTTACTCCACTACATTCATCTGACAGCTTTAGTTACTAGTTACTTTAGTTACTCCACTACATTCATCTGACAGCTTTAGTTACTAGTTACTTTAGTTACTAGTTACTTTAGTTACTCCACTACATTCATCTGACAGCTTTAGTTACTAGTTACTTTAGTTACTAGTTACTTTAGTTACTCCACTACATTCATCTGACAGCTTTAGTTACTAGTTACTTTAGTTACTTTAGTTACTCCACTACATTCATCTGACAGCTTTAGTTACTAGTTACTTTAGTTACTAGTTACTTTAGTTACTCCACTACATTCATCTGACAGCTTTACTTACTAGTTACTTTAGTTACTCCACTACATTCATCTGACAGCTTTAGTTACTAGTTACTTTAGTTACTAGTTACTTTAGTTACTCCACTACATTCATCTGACAGCTTTAGTTACTAGTTACTTTAGTTACTCCACTACATTCATCTGAGCTTTAGTTACTAGTTACTTTAGTTACTAGTTACTTTAGTTACTCCACTACATTCATCTGACAGCTTTAGTTACTAGTTACTTTAGTTACTAGTTACTTTAGTTACTCCACTACATTCATCTGACAGCTTTAGTAACTAGTTACTTTAGTTACTAGTTGTTTTAGTTACTTGTTACTTTAGTTACTCCACTACATTCATCTGACAGCTTTAGTTACTAGTTACTTTAGTTACTAGTTACTTTCATCTGTTACTTAGTTAATTTAGTTACTCCACTACATTCATCTGACAGCTTTAGTTACTAGTTACTTTAGTTACTAGTTACTTTAGTTACTCCACTACATTCATCTGACAGCTTTAGTTACTAGTTACTTTAGTTACTAGTTACTTTAGTTACTAGTTACTTTAGTTACTCCACTACATTCATCTGACAGCTTTAGTTACTAGTTACTTTAGTTACTAGTTACTTTAGTTACACTACATTCATCTGACAGCTTTAGTTACTAGTTACTTAGTTACTAGTTACTTTAGTTACTCCACTACATTCATCTGACAGCTTTAGTTACTAGTTACTTTAGTTACTAGTTACTTTAGTTACTCCACTACATTCATCTGACAGCTTTAGTTACTAGTTACTTTAGTTACTCCACTACATTCATCTGACAGCTTTAGTTACTAGTTACTTTAGTTACTTTAGTTACTCCACTACATTCATCTGACAGCTTTAGTTACTAGTTACTTTAGTTACTCCACTACATTCATCTGACAGCTTTAGTTACTAGTTACTTTAGTTACTCCACTACATTCATCTGACAGCTTTAGTTACTTTAGTTACTAGTTACTTTAGTTACTCCACTACATTCATCTGACAGCTTTAGTTACTAGTTACTTTACTCCAGTTACTTTAGTTACTTTTTAGTTACTCCACTACATTCATCTGACAGCTTTAGTTACTAGTTACTTTAGTTACTTTACTTTAGTTACTCCACTACATTCATCTGACAGCTTTAGTTACTAGTTACTTTAGTTACTCCACTACATTCATCTGACTTTAGTTACTTTGTTATCTGTTACTTTAGTTACTAGTTACTTTAGTTACTCCACTACATTCATCTGACAGCTTTAGTTACTAGTTACTTTAGTTACTAGTTACTTTAGTTACTCCACTACATTCATCTGACAGCTTTAGTTACTAGTTACTTTAGTTACTCTCACTACATTCATCTGACAGCTTTAGTTACTAGTTACTTTAGTTACTAGTTACTTTAGTTACATTCATCTGACTTTAGTTACTCCACTACATTCATCTGACAGCTTTAGTTAACTAGTTACTTTTTAGTTACTAGTTACTTTAGTTACTCCACTACATTCATCTGACAGCTTTAGTTACTAGTTACTTTAGTTACTAGTTACTTTAGTTACTCCACTACATTCATCTGACAGCTTTAGTTACTAGTTACTTTAGTTACTCCACTTTCATCTGACAGCTTTAGTTACTAGTTACTTTAGTTACTCCACTACATTCATCTGACAGCTTTAGTTACTAGTTACTTTAGTTACTAGTTACTTTAGTTACTCCACTACATTCATCTGACAGCTTTAGTTACTAGTTACTTTAGTTACTAGTTACTTTAGTTACTCCACTACATTCATCTGACAGCTTTAGTTACTAGTTACTTTAGTTACTAGTTACTTTAGTTTAGTTACTTTAGTTACTTACATTCATCTGACTACTTCATCTGACTAGTTACTTTAGTTACTAGTTGCTTTAGTTACTAGTTACTTTAGTTACTCCACTACATTCATCTGACAGCTTTAGTTACTAGTTACTTTAGTTACTAGTTACTTTAGTTACTCCACTACATTCATCTGACAGCTTTAGTTACTAGTTACTTTAGTTACTAGTTACTTTAGTTACTCCACTACATTCATCTGACAGCTTTAGTTACTAGTTACTTTAGTTACTAGTTAGTTACTCCACTACATTCATCTGACAGCTTTAGTAACTAGTTACTTTAGTTACTCCACTACATTCATCTGACAGCTTTAGTTACTAGTTACTTTAGTTACTAGTTACTTTAGTTACTCCACTACATTCATCTGACAGCTTTAGTTACTAGTTACTTTAGTTACTAGTTACTTTAGTTACTCCACTACATTCATCTGACAGCTTTAGTTACTAGTTACTTTAGTTACTTCATCTTACTTTAGTTACTAGTTGCTTTACATTCATCTGACAGCTTTAGTTACTAGTTACTTTAGTTACTTTAGTTACTTTAGTTACTCCACTACATTCATCTGACAGCTTTAGTTACTAGTTACTTTAGTTACTAGTTACTTTAGTTACTTACATTCATCTGACAGCTTTAGTTACTAGTTACTTTAGTTACTCCACTACATTCACTGACAGCTTTAGTTACTAGTTACTTTAGTTACTAGTTACTTTTAGTTACTCCACTACATTCATCTGACAGCTTTAGTTACTAGTTACTTTAGTTACTAGTTACTTTAGTTACTCCACTACATTCATCTGACAGCTTTAGTTACTAGTTACTTTAGTTACTAGTTACTTTAGTTACTCCACTACATTCATCTGACAGCTTTAGTTACTAGTTACTTTAGTTACTAGTTACTTTGTTATTTAGTTACTCCACTACATTCATCTGACAGCTTTAGTTACTAGTTACTTTAGTTACTAGTTACTTTTTAGTTGACTTTAGTTACTAGTTACTTTAGTTACTCCACTACATTCATCTGACAGCTTTAGTTACTAGTTACTTTAGTTACTAGTTACTTTAGTTACTCCACTACATTCATCTGACAGCTTTAGTTACTAGTTACTTTAGTTACTAGTTACTTTAGTTACTCCACTACATTCATCTGACAGCTTCAGTAACTAGTTACTTTAGTTACTAGTTGCTTTAGTTACTTGTTACTTTAGTTACTCCACTACATTCATCTGACAGCTTCAGTAACTAGTTACTTTAGTTACTAGTTGCTTTAGTTACTAGTTACTTTAGTTACTCATTCATCTGACAGCTTTAGTTACTAGTTACTTTAGTTACTTTAGTTACTTTATTCATCTCCACTACATTCATCTGATCTGACAGCTTTAGTTACTAGTTACTTTAGTTACTAGTTAGTTACTCCACTACATTCATCTTTAGTTACTAGTTGCCACTACATTCATCTGACAGCTTTAGTTACTAGTTACTTTAGTTACTAGTTGCTTTAGTTAGTTACTTTAGTTACCCACTACATTCATCTGACAGCTTTAGTTACTAGTTACTTTAGTTACTAGTTACTTTAGTTACTCCACTACATTCATCTGACAGCTTTAGTTACTAGTTACTTTAGTTACTCCACTACATTCATCTGACAGCTTTAGTTACTAGTTACTTTAGTTACTAGTTACTTTAGTTACTCCACTACATTCATCTGACAGCTTTAGTTACTAGTTACTTTAGTTACTAGTTACAGCTTTAGTTTAGTTACTAGTTAATTTAGTTACTCACTACATTCATCTGACAGCTTTAGTAACTAGTTACTTTAGTTACTCCACTACATTCATCTGACAGCTTTAGTTACTAGTTACTTTAGTTACTAGTTACTTTAGTTACTCCACTACATTCATCTGACAGCTTTAGTTACTAGTTACTTTAGTTACTCCACTACATTCATCTGACAGCTTTAGTTACTAGTTACTTTAGTTACTAGTTACTTTAGTTACTCCACTACATTCATCTGACAGCTTTAGTTACTAGTTACTTTAGTTACTAGTTACTTTAGTTACTCCACTACATTCATCTGACAGCTTCAGTAACTAGTTACTTTAGTTACTCCACTACATTCATCTGACAGCTTTAGTTACTAGTTACTTTAGTTACTAGTTACTTTAGTTACTCCACTACATTCATCTGACAGCTTTAGTTACTAGTTACTTTAGTTACTCCACTACATTCATCTGACAGCTTTAGTTACTAGTTACTTTAGTTACTAGTTACTTTAGTTACTCCACTACATTCATCTGACAGCTTTAGTTACTAGTTACTTTAGTTACTAGTTACTTTAGTTACTCCACTACATTCATCTGACAGCTTTAGGTACTAGTTACCTTAGTTACTAGTTACTTTAGTTACTAGTTACTTTAGTTACTCCACTACATTCATCTGACAGCTTTAGTTACTAGTTACTTTAGTTACTAGTTACTTTAGTTACTCCACTACATTCATCTGACAGCTTTAGTTACTAGTTACTTTAGTTACTAGTTACTTTAGTTATTCCACTACATTCATCTGACAGCTTTAGTTACTAGTTACTTTAGTTACTAGTTACTTTAGTTACTCCACTACATTCATCTGACAGCTTTAGTTACTAGTTACTTTAGTTACTCCACTACATCCATCTGACAGCTTTAGTTACTAGTTACTTCAGTTACTAGTTACTTTAGTTACTCCACTACATTCATCTGACAGCTTTAGTTACTAGTTACTTTAGTTACTAGTTACTTTAGTTACTCCACTACATCCATCTGACAGCTTTAGTTACTAGTTACTTTAGTTACTCCACTACATTCATCTGACAGCTTTAGTTACTAGTTACTTTAGTTACTAGTTACTTTAGTTACTCCACTACATTCATCTGACAGCTTTAGTTACTAGTTACTTTAGTTACTCCACTACATCCATCTGACAGCTTTAGTTACTAGTTACTTTAGTTACTAGTTACTTTAGTTACTCCACTACATTCATCTGACAGCTTTAGTTACTAGTTACTTTAGTTACTAGTTACTTTAGTTACTCCACTACATTCATCTGACAGCTTTAGTTACTAGTTACTTTAGTTACTAGTTACTTTAGTTACTCCACTACATTCATCTGACAGCTTTAGTTACTAGTTACTTTAGTTACTAGTTACTTTAGTTACTCCACTACATTCATCTGACAGCTTTAGTTACTAGTTACTTTAGTTACTCCACTACATCCATCTGACAGCTTTAGTTACTAGTTACTTTAGTTACTCCACTACATCCATCTGACAGCTTTAGTTACTAGTTACTTCAGTTACTAGTTACTTTAGTTACTCCACTACATTCATCTGACAGCTTTAGTTACTAGTTACTTTAGTTACTAGTTACTTTAGTTACTCCACTACATCCATCTGACAGCTTTAGTTACTAGTTACTTTAGTTACTCCACTACATTCATCTGACAGCTTTAGTTACTAGTTACTTTAGTTACTAGTTACTTTAGTTACTCCACTACATTCATCTGACAGCTTTAGTTACTAGTTACTTTAGTTACTCCACTACATCCATCTGACAGCTTTAGTTACTAGTTACTTTAGTTACTAGTTACTTTAGTTACTCCACTACATTCATCTGACAGCTTTAGTTACTAGTTACTTTAGTTACTAGTTACTTTAGTTACTCCACTACATTCATCTGACAGCTTTAGTTACTAGTTACTTTAGTTACTAGTTACTTTAGTTACTCCACTACATTCATCTGACAGCTTTAGTTACTAGTTACTTTAGTTACTAGTTACTTTAGTTACTCCACTACATTCATCTGACAGCTTTAGTTACTAGTTACTTTAGTTACTCCACTACATCCATCTGACAGCTTTAGTTATTAGTTACTTCAGTTACTAGTTACTTTAGTTACTCCACTACATTCATCTGACAGCTTTAGTTACTAGTTACTTTAGTTACTAGTTACTTTAGTTACTCCACTACATCCATCTGACAGCTTTAGTTACTAGTTACTTTAGTTACTAGTTACTTTAGTTACTCCACTACATCCATCTGACAGCTTTAGTTACTAGTTACTTTAGTTACTCCACTACATTCATCTGACAGCTTTAGTTATAAAATGTGATGTTTTGTTATAAAGTAACCTAGCAACAATATCATGGCCTCCAGGTCCAGCTGAGATGATGATGTCATTAAACACACAGCTGGGTGGATCCTTTACTCTTTCTACAATGGGAGGAGACTTCTTTACTTTTAATACTTTAACTACATTTTCTTGATGATACTTACAGACTTTTACTTAAGGAACATTTTCACTGCAGGACTTTGACTTGTATTTTTACAGAGTGATGTTATTACTTATAATACTTCTTTCAGCGTTGTTTGCAGGCCTGGAAGTCGAAAGCCAAATACATTTCCAGTTTTATGAATCTAAAGGTGTATGTACAGTGTTTAGCTTTAACATCCTTCTGTTTCTGTTACCTGCGTAGTTAAGATATATTCTTTTTTCTGAGTGAATAACACTATGTAGACATATGCCCATCCTTTTTAAGGTGACCATTTTGGTCTAGTATTTGGTGGAAAACTACAGGTATGTGCTGTCGTGACTTCACACACCTTTGCAAATACTCAATTTGCAGCTGAAATGACAAATGATTGCAAAATATGTCACAACAGCTCTAGATATGGAATAGTTGACATGCACTTTAGATTTTAAGTGACAAGTAAGGATGCAAACACACTTTCAAAAGCAAACGTCTTCTGAAATAAGATGGCTCTGCATGGTCTTTATATTCAGCTTCTTTATTTAAGATACACATCTGTACAGATTATCTCCAAAACATGCTCTTATTTCCTCAAAAAGGAGGCTTAATTTAGGCAATGATCCTTCGTCTTCATTTTGTGTCTTAAATAGTTCCTTTGAGATTACCTGTCACTTGTGTCAGGGGTTGAAGTTTTAGATTAAAAACCCTGCGCTCGCAAGGAGATCTGATCGTGCTCATATTTGGATTTAATCCAGCTTTAGTGTCTGAGCAGCAGATCTACTCGAGGGGAAGAACGAGAGGGCGGGGGAGGGGTGAAAGTTGAGTAGCACCGAGATGGAGACGCTTTGACTTGACTTTTCTCTGGCTGCCTTTAAGCAAGCCGCTGTGGAGATAGATGGGAGTAAATAGAAAGAACTCTCGCTCTGCCTCCCCTCTCTCCTAATCTGATTGGGCTCGTTCCCGCCGAATCGAGGGCAACGCCAAAAACAAAAGATCACCAATCAGATAGAAGGGGCTCCCACTGAAGATCTTGGCATGGTATGAATGCTTTGCCCTCTCATGTGCGCTAGTATCTAGCAGCGAGATTCCCCGTGTCGCTTTTATGTGTTAATCGCCACCGCTCAGTGAGACCATTGTGCTGTCTGCTTTGCCGGGGGAAGAAAACCGCAAAAAAGGATGGGAGGGGGGAGCTTATACGAGGAGTGAATGTGAGCGGCGGAGTCTGCCAGCACCGTTTCACACAAGCTGAGAGTCGCCTCACCGCCCCCGTTGACGAGGGTCCAAGAGTGCAATGCAGTGCTCTGCCACCACAGACTTCTCTGATTGGTGGGGAAAGATTTCTACACTCAGGCTGGGAGGATGATTATCACCTGAAGTTCATCTCTGAGATATAGAAGAGCCGGGTATCAAAAGCTCTGCCAAGCACTGAAACCCGCCCCCTAGAACGCGGAACGCTTCTCCTTGTGTTTTGACCTCAAGCGACGGCCTTTGGTGATCTTTTAAAAAGAAAAAAGCAGCTAAAGACACATCTCTTTAGTCAGGTGTTCCTTTAGCCACATTGTTGACTCTACTGCTATGTGTCTTATGCCTTAGGGATTTACTGGAATGTATTGTGACGTATGCCTACGGTACACTAGAAGACTTTGAACAGACTACAGTCTGACACCATCTCACATCCAACGTTAAAGACTGACAGAACTTCTAAAGACTGGGAGATCTGGCAGGGTCACATATGGCAAGACTACAACTATTAGCTTTAAGGGACTTTAAGTCTGCAGGTTTCCTGTTCTGCCGTACATGCAGATGAACGTCTCGGGTACCCGGGCGTCGGTGTTGTCCTCTGTTGGATGACTCACTTCAGAAGGGTTGGAAATCAGCAACTTTCCCTCTTTAGCGGTTAGCTTAGCACTGCGCCATAGCAACCATAAACAGAAGTGGCTCTAGCCGTTTGCTGCTTCCTGTTTGGTTCTGGCGGGAAGCACCCATTGGTTGTTGAATATGTTCACGTGATTTAACTTAACTACCATGAATCAAACTTAGATATAGTAAAAAGGTGGTTCCCCTACGATTAGTTACATTTCAGAGAGAAATATTCTATTTTTTACTCATCTCCATTCATCTGACAACTTTAGTTACTAGTTACTTTAGTTACTTTAGTTACTAGTTACTTTAGTTACTAGTTACTTTAGTTACTAGTTACGCTAGTTACTAGATACTTTAGTTACTTTAGTTACTAGTTACTTTAGTTACTCCACTACATTCATCTGACAACTTTAGTTACTAGTTACTTTAGTTACTAGTTACTTTAGTTACTTTAGTTACTAGTTACTTTACACATTAAGATGTCTGCACACTAAACACATAGTGTAGTTTATAACAATAACTGCCTACAAGTCCAGCTGAAATCATTAGACCATTATCTTGCAATGAAACACTGCTCTCACACACACACACACACACACACACTTTTCAACTAACTATTGCCCATTAATGCTGGCATGTGAGCATGTGTTCATCTGATCTTTAGAGGGATTAAAACGACAACATAGGATTGGACTGTGGCTGCAGATGTGTTACTGTATGAAACATGTTTCACCAATGTGATCTTCACCTTTCATACAAGCTGAAATACATTCGCTATCGTCTGTCAAACACAGAGCGGGAAGGTGAGAGTGGGAACACGGAACCGAGCACTTATTTTATTGACGTGGGAAGACAGGAAAACGAGCCGCTTTCACTCTTGCACGTCGAGTCCTTCTGTTGGCGCGCCAATCCAAAACAATTTCAGATTTTTGAGAAATACGGGGGCAGCTGGCGTTCCCACAGCCGTGCCGGAATTAACCGCTTACGCGCTGCAACCCTATCTGCTCTGCACCTGGGCAGCTAGCAGGGCGGCCCTGCACCTTTGACTCTGGAACACAGTCTGCTGCGTGCGTTTGTGTGTGTGCATGTGTGTGTGTGTGTGCGTGCGTGCGTGCATGTCAGTAATTGCAAGAGGGATAATTTAATGTGTTAAATGTGTTCATTTTTCAACCAGGTTTGGTGTAGGCAGACACTCTAGGCTTTACTACTCTGTAGTGGAAGTGTGTGTTCAGGCACTCTAAAGCTTTGTAGAAACGCACAGAAGAAACAAGTGGTATGAGTTTTGAGTTTGCGGTTCAACTTTGAGCAAAGGTTGATATTTTATTGTGAACCTTAAGGACCTGAAAGCACAAATAATCTGACGCATGCAGTGGCAGAGCACTGGATATACAGTGTAGTATAGAGTAAGGAAACAAAACTAATCTGAACAGAATATACAGCCATTAAAGATCTGCAATACTTTTTATTTTACTATTGAAAAAAGTTTTAATGAACTTTCTTGACTTGAATTTTACATTCTACTTATTAGGTTTGTGTCGAACTTCCAGCTGCATCACACCATCTTCATCAGAAGTCAGGGACTGTTTCTCTAAAGTAGGGCTGGGTACCAAATCCAATACTTAGTTGTGGCACCGACCAAATTGCAACTAAAGTGTAATAAGAAAGAGCTTAGTAATGAAATTGCTAAAACATATTTTAGTTGCTTTTTCTAAATATATATCATTTAACTGATTTTGGCTTATGTATTGGCCGCAGGTTCCTGGCATTATAATCTCGTATTGGATAGGGCTGGGACGACTCGTTGAAGGAGACGTCATCAGTTACGTAAATGCTACTAATAACATTGCGGCCTCCAGCAACAGTATGGATTAGTATGGATTCCTCGCATCACGTTCACACATTCATTTATATCAAATTACACCACGTTTTAGATTTAGAAAAGCAGAAATCATTCAGTATTTTGACTAAAATGTCTGTAAAAGGAAGTTTTTCCTTGCCACTGTTGCTCCAAATGTTTACTCGGGGGGGGGCGTTATTGTGTGTCTGTAAATTAGAGTGTGGTCTAGACCTACTCTATCTGGAAAGTGTCCTGAGATGACGGCTGTTATAATTTGACACTCAGGGTTGTTGGACTGGGGGTGGACAGGGGACTGAGTACTGGTTATGTGAGGAGGGCCCAAAAAGATGCTAGACTGGATAGCTGTGGACGCGGGGAGGGGCCCATAGACAATGCCTTTCTACAGCACCCAGAGTTTTGTGCTACACCCGTGTTGACACTGTTAATAAAATTGAATTGAAATTGAATTGTAGCTACACTGGAAGTCTATAAAACCTGGGATGAGTAAATGTTTAATTAGGACTTCATGAGTGGTATATGCTGTTTGAGAAGCGCTTCCACGCCGGCCAAAACCCAAAGTGTGCCGTGCAATCCCAGCGAGTGACTGTCTGCTGAAGAAGCTGACAGGCCAGGCGTGGTAAACAGCGGTGCGGAGCGAACATGTTGTCGCCCGTGTTGAACATCTGACCTGGCTGGAACCTGCGGCGAGCGGCACAGCTGAACAGGAGGTCGTCTGGATGGGAGAGGAAGGGGGGAGGGGGGAGGGAGGGAGGCTTGGCTGTACATGCTTGGCTACTTGCCCCGGTCTCATTGACCAGACAGCTGAACTAGCGAGCGAGGGAGGGAGGGAGGAATCGGATGAAGCCTCTGTTTGTTTTTTAATATACATTACTAAATAATAATCTGCACTGTTATCCATCATTTAGCCTCCATCTCTGCTTCTACTTTTCCCACACAACTCTTGATATAATACAATAATGATAAACTACTATTAAATGTGCAAAGTAGCAGCTGCAGAAATCCAAAGAGTGGCAAAAGAATGTGTTTAGAATAGAATATCTTGTTATCATTGTAACAGATACACCATCTAAGTGCCATCTATGAGGAAATATATGCCTAAATAGATAAATAAAAAATGCTACTACTGCATACATATTATATTAATGCTAAAACACATGGGAGACACATTTAAAAATGTATAACCCTAATAATATCCCCATATCCCCTGATTTCATGGACCTGACGGCAGTAGTTCGGGCGGTGTGTGACGGGGTGTGATGAGTCCTGTAGGATGGTGTTGGCCTTTTTAAGAACTGTGAAGTTCTCCCAGGTTTAAATAACTAACACACTTGAATACATCGTCAGAAATGTGCTTTGTTTTTACTTAATGGTTTCTCTGCTTTCTACATGCAACGTTTGAGAGAAAATGTAATTTTCATTTGTGTGTGTGTGTGTGTGTGTGTGTGTGTACACAGTACGCCCATACACTTGTAGGCGTTGCATAGTGTGAGCACGTCTGCATGTTACTCCTCTGCGACTGTTAGTGGTTCCGCATGTGACTGCCTCCGCTGGGTGTCGGTGGGGGGGGGCTGCGGGTGGCCCCGCCCACCCCCGTCCAGGTCCAGCCAATCAGGCGCTAATGTGCGGGAACAGGAGAGGCCTGCGCTGACAGATGGCCGGCTGACCTGGAAAACCTGCCCCCCTTTTCAGGGTTCAGCAGTCGGCAGATGACAGGTATTATTTCATAACCCAAAGACTGAAGACACACACACACACACACACACACACACACACACATACTCTTTCTGTCAGTTTAATTCATTAACTAGTTGCTAAGTGATTTCCTTTTGAGTTCACTTTTAGGAGTTAATCTAGCAGTATTTAACAAGGAGAAATTGTATTTTAATCCTATCTTAATGGAAATATATATTCTTAGCATAACATTTTTTTGGAGTCAAGTGTAAAAGCACATCATTTTCTTGTTTTGTCAACTAGAATTATGTCAATTTAAGACCTGGGTAAATACAGATATTAGAGGTATTATGTTTTTGTAACACAGTCTCATCTAACCTGCCTCAACATTTGTTGTTAATTATTACAATACAACTTTGTCAGTTACACTGAAATTTAATTTTGCGTTCCCAATCAGCTCCGCTTTATATTCTTAAATTCACAAAGCACAGCAACAACACACACACACACACACACACACAGTGCACACAACAACTTACACACTGGTGTAGCAGCTCACACACATAATTTCACACTTAACCATTGACTCACACACACACACACACACACACACATTTATCTGAGGCTCCAACCAGCCATGTAACTCTGATGTCAGGGCAAATCAGTCTGGCAGAAAGTGCTTTTTGATGAAGTCGTTCATAAATTTTAATACAACATGTCAGCTAACATGATGTATAGACTGGCTGCTCATTCATATTTCAAACAGTCTGCCGTTGAGCAAACAGGAGGGGTGTACCTTGCTCTACCTTAGAGTGCTGCTGGTCACGGCTGTCAGAGGAGAGCAGAGAAACGCTGACAGCATTTGATTCTTAGGTGCAGGGATTTTTATTACCGGCGGCATCAAGTATAACTTCAATAAAATCCAATAAATATATAAAGAAATAGGATGCAAATGACATGCAATATCTTTTAAGGTACACATCTTTTATTCATATTTAATAGTGTTATACTTCTAAGAGCTAGTAAGTCATTTACATTGTACACAATGCTAGCTTCTACATGTGAGCTAGTGGGTCTGTGATACTCAGCAAGATTCTGGTGGTTGTTCCTATAACAACCGGGCACTGTCATGTGTACCAAATGTTACTTGGGGGGGGCTTTCACACCTGCCTCATTTAGTTGTGTTGAACGGCTCTGGAGTTGGTTTGGACAGGTGTGAATGCACAACACATCAGGCTCGTTCTAGATGAGCCAGGTCTGCAGAGAATCGATCATGCCGGTTAGATTTGTGTCGACTTGATCCCGACTTGCTCTGAGTCATGCACACGTGGACAGCAGGTTGAGACGCAGGCAGCGCAGTTTCTCATTTGTCTGATTTAAAGGCTTATTCTGTACAGAACATGTGTGGCTGATAAATCCGTTCAGATTACAGATCATCTACAGTCTGTTATTAACATCAGCAGATCATCTACAGTCTGTTATCAACATCAGCAGATCATCTACAGTCTGTTATCAACACCAGCAGATCATCTACAGTCTGTTATCAACACCAGCAACAGATTAGGACAGTTAGGGTTAGGGAAAGATGGTCAGCTGGTTTGACCATGAGACAGGATCTTCTTCCTGTATTTACTCTTATTCCCGCCCCCAGACACATCCGACCTGTAAGAGGAAGGAACGTTCTTGCGTGCTTTGTGGTGACGCATTTTGATTCGCTTGTGTTTTCCTCTTCGGGAAACAAAACCGACACCATTCTCAAGTTTTCAAACTCATAAACTGATGTGCAGCAGAGCAAAACCGACTATAAAGCAGGAGGAAAGGGTGCATTTGTCGGGGATTACTTTCAGCAGCGGATTATTCCACATTGGGTGCTTTGTGGCACCAGGACTGTGTGTGTGTGTGTGTGTGTGTGTGTGTGTGTGTGTGTGTGTGTGTGATGGAGTAATGAAGGAACATGCCAGTAAAGCACACTGATGGGTTTTTATGTTGTTGGCCTATCAGACAGGTTTTCAACTGAACATACGTTTTGAATCCCTAAGGTTGACAGGTCTCAAACATTGAGTGTTGAAAAATGTTCAGGAGAAATAAGAGCCAGACAAAAAATCTGAATTGTGCGATCTGCTGTGAACAGCTGAGCATCATACTGAATTCCCCCTTCACACAACTCCCAGTGATTCTCACATTGCTGAGTCCAAAGGTGGACCGTATCTAATTTTCCCAACCCCAAGACTCTCGCCTTGTATGAAAATGAGACACATTACCGCTCCATTAATTGATCCGGGCAGCCGATTTTGAAATGTGGACCTGCCTGAGAATCAGGAATTAGGGGCCGACTCCTGGGCCAATTAGACGAGTATTCGCCACGTCTCGGCCCCCAGCTCCTCCGACGCATCTCAATCAATCCGGACCGTCCGCAGGTGAAAATGCCAGACGGGAGTCGCCGGTCGACGTCGTGAATGCTAAAGGGGGGCCGTGCCGTAATGCTATTCATGTCCAAAATCACGCCTCGCATACAGCACAGGGGGGGCAAAGGCTAATAGTCTCTCATTGGCTGCTTTTACCTTCCATGATTCACTCGATATGTGAGAAACCAGCTTTTACCTTCCTCTTTCATCTCTGCCAATAATAGCAGCAGCCGCAGCGCGTCTATGAATAGCAAAGAAGAAGAGATGGGGAGGTAATTATCCCTGGGAGAAATCCCCCCCCCACCCCATTCTACGGATGTGAAGATGAAATACACAATGACTGACAAGTTCTAGCTGTGATTAGAGTTATGTCATGTTTTGTTCTTCTTTCACAGAGAGGTCAGAAGTCAGGGCCAGATCTTCACATCACACACACAGTGTAAGTCTTTCTTTATTCCCATTTGTAACATATATATACTTGTCAGGACAATGTCTCTTGTAGGGCTTTTGGCATTTTTTATAATATATCTGTATATTGAAATGTCTTTTTGTTTGCATTATGTCCATAAGAACAAACACAAACCAACACAACGGGGGACAGAACTACTTGTAAAGGTACTATTTATTTATTTCAACATAAAGGTGTACATTAAAGATCTACATACCAAGGGGGCCCATTTCCGGGGGTGATGCGTGGGTTTCGAGGTTTCGGTAGGCTGTGTTTGTGGAAGACTTAGGTGCGCTATATTTGGCGGTGGGGTTTAGGGGTCTTTCCTCAAGAAAATGTGACGTTTTGGACTGTTATCACCAAAGCAATTGCAGATAATAGATGATACTCAAAACACTTGCTACAAAACTGGCTAAAGAAGTCCAACTACATTCAAGGGATCTGAGAAAAGTATTTTAGTCAGTTTGATGCTTTTTTTCTGCATGTGCCCTTTATTTGGCTGAGTTGCTGCCAAAAACAGCTCGGGTGCTGCACCTAAGACTTATAGTGGCAGAGACAACCCTGCCATTTGACAGCTGACTGTCTGTTGGGACGTGTAAACCCCGTTGTTGTAATCCCACGTTCAGACAGCGTGAGCCTTAATTGAAATAATCCCCGCGCTGAGCAGGCCGGTGCTGCCCAGCGCTGCAGCCCACGCCAGCGCCATGATGGGTCCAGTTTAACCCACGGTGTGACTCTGACCTTTCCCTCGCCGCTCGCTGGGACCGTCTGAAGCTGTCCCAGGAAGGACATCTGGTCCTGGGGGTGCTGGGGAGCGTTTGATCCGCCCGCTGATCCCAGAGGCCTTTTAGACCCGATGGAGGGGAATACACTACACAACAGTTTTAATGCTTTCTCCCGCTTTTCTCCCGACGTTGTTGACTTTTATTAACATTAGTGTAGCTTTTTTCTGAGTTTTTGTCACTTTTGTCTACATTTTAGCCGTTTGGCTTTGGGCTTTTAAAATACTTTTGTCAGTGTGATGTGTATATATATTATACTGCACAGATTATACTATAAATATAAACCAAATCTCTCAAAAACCAGGTTATCTCTGGCATAGGAGACCTGTGACACCAACACCAACAGAGACAATGGCACGGAAAACTACGTTTCTACATTAAATGTAGTAACAGCGTGGTTTGTAATGCATCACCTCTGTTACTGTCCACCGCGTGTCTCTCCGCTGATGAACGTGTGTGTGTGTGTGTGTGTTTTGTTTTTGGTTACTCAGCGTCTGAATGGGTTCATCTCTGCCTCTTTTTCCTGCCACTGTATCTAAAACATTCACATCTGCAGCCCATTTAGTGCTACTGACACCGGGCTAATAACTCTGTGTGTGTGTGTGTGTGTGTGTGTGTGTGTGTGTGTGTGTGTGGGTGTGCCCAACTAGCACAGCTGAAAAGTGTCACAGAGGCCTCTACCCCTCCACTAACAGTTACTGATTCAGGGGGAGCTCGTTTTTGTTCCCTTCTGTTTTTTTTTTTTTTGCGGCCTCAAGCTGCCGGCTTTTAAAAAAAATATTCATCAGAAACGGTGTGTGTGTTTGACATCCAGTCGGGCGGCCGAGTTATTAGATTAAATGTAATTCTAGTGAATCAAAAATCATCAAATCAGAAAAGGTTTTATTGCCACTATGAGTACAGTGGAAAGTATGTATGAACCTCCCCCCATGTTAGCATGTCTTTACATCAAAAAAGTAACTCGGTTTTATATCACTAATGTACCTGAAAAAAAAGGGGAGAAATAATCACGAGAGTGATACGGTTAACGGAGAACTTTTGTGCAATGAGGAAAAGACACGAAACACATACAAATCACACATAACATCTTGTTTACAGCTACTCAGTACCTGCTGTAAAGGGCTCAGAAATAATCACGAGTTAGCATGTCTTTACATACGGTTTTATATCACTAATGTACCTGACGGAGAACTTTTAGTGCAATGAGGAAAAAGACCGCGACTTGACAAGATCACAGATCCCCATTTACCCTTAAACCCCACAAAACAAAGCAATCAGTACAACACACCATACAATTTAACCTGTCACACACGTTACTCAGGTTGCGTCACTTCATTGATAGACTGCTATAGAGTCTTCTATAGGCAAGAATGAAATAATAGATAATAAAAATATATACAAACTCCTTTAAATGTACAATAATAACGATCAGTGTATATGATGGAATAGTGGCATTAGAAAGTGCCAGAGGCCGCCAAATTTGGGCTACTACGGCTCTGGGGAAAATGTATGGCACGGTTTATGGAAATGTCAGCGTTTCCATTAATCATAAGTGAAATGTAGGAGGATCATTTCAATAAAAATCCTTCTCCGGAACAATCTGTCTCCCTCACTCTCCCCTGTGTATGCACCTTTCAGCAAGGCAAATTCACATAAGTGTACTTATTGTGGCAATAAAACCTTTTCTGATTTTTGCCTCAGAAGGTGGACGCAGGCAACACCTGAGGGACTCGTTTTTCAGCCATGTGGGTGAAAAGAGGGAGCGATGGAGCCGGTTGGTGCGTGCAGATGGAGAGGAGGGGTGGGCGTTAAATATCAAATTTAAAAACATGCAACACGGTGTCCACACCCCTCGCTTATTGTCTTTCTCTCTCTGTACTTCTTTTCTCTACATTGTTTTATGTCCATTTTTCAAATTATTGATCTTTTACAAATATTTTTCAAGGTGTCTTAATTACTCACTAAAGAAGCGGCGCCTTGGCCGGCCGACAACACAAACAAGTTGATTTGCATTTTCTGTGTTTGTGTGAGTGTTTTGGCAAGCGCCGCGGCCGTCCAGATTGTAACCCCCTATTTCTGCCTCCAAAAAACCTGCCTTGGAGGAGCGTCCACGGAGGGATTAGGGATTTAGTGGGGAAGGTAAGTGTGACTACAAGCTTTGGCTCGCCATCTGCTCCCCAGCAGAGTTGAGGCCAACCTGTGCAGCCTGCAGCAAAGACCTGGGCACCGTGCTAACTCTGGCTGGAGCCAACCTGGCGCCCGCGGCCCCAATCACCAACAGTCTGCTGATTAGTTGTAAGAAGCACTCCATATGTAGCAAAGTTTCTCGCTCTCTCTCTGTCTCCTTCCCTTCCTTGCCTCCCGTCCTTATGTATTCCCTCGCCACATTAAATAAATATGGATGTATGGAATTATTTTTTTTTCTTTTCGCCTTAGGTTGTCTGTCTGGCGGGACGAAAAGATGAGCCTGTTCTTTCTCCCTCTCACCTCTGACAGAAGGGAAAGGAAAAGATGAAGGGGATAAAAAAAAATGGCTGGCTGTTCTCCCCTCCTTCTCTTCTCCTCCTTTCCTTCCCTCGCTCTCTTTCGCCTGGCAGCGCCGGGAGACAGATGACAAGGGTTTTGTGGCCGCCCGATCACCCCTGGGTGGATATTTCCTAATTTATTTAACGGTGTATGACACAAAAACAAAACAAGAGGAGGAAGAAGAAGAAGAGGAGGAGGAAGAGTGGAAAACACAGGCGGAAGGCAGGTGTCTCGCCCCATTGGCCAGGGGAGTCAAACCCAGCCAAGGAAGAAACCAACGAAGAAGAGGATGCACCGACTCCCCTGGTATGGAGATACAGGAGAAGATCAAACAACACCGGAGGAAAGGAAAGAAAGGAGGGGAAAAAACACAAGAAACATAACACTCATTATTTAATTGCATGCCATTCCTGTTGCCAGGAACCTATTGCTCAGTATTAATTATTCATATTTTTATTTCAGTAATCCAATACTCAGGTGAGAGCGGCTGCTCTTGATAAAACACGTAATTTGGAAGCTTAATGGCGGCCGGGATTAGAAGCGAGGATAAATCACTAATGGCTGCGCCAGCGTGCAGCGCCTCCTATCCGTCTTGCCTTTTCTTTGCTCGTGTTTTTATTGCGCCACGTTGCTCGGAGGGAAACGCCTCGCCCTGACCACAGAGACAGACATAAAAAATCCCACTTTTCACGGGCAACATAATTCCCTGATTTGTCTAAACAAAGAGTTGATCAGCATCTTTTCTCCGGCGGACGATGAATATCCAGAAAGGCAGCGGCCTGATTTATACAAATCATGTTTTTCAAGCGGGATAGCACCATCGCTTACTTTTGATCCGATTTGCTTGGCTCTCTCTTCTCCTGCCGCTGCGTGACATCCATCTCATCCTCACCCTACCCCCCCAACACCTCCGTCCGTCTGCTTGATGAAACACTCTGTGATAATAACAATTTATGGACTTCCAGAATTTGGTGGAAGATTATAAACACCGCGTTTTCTTTGTTTGTGAGCTGACTGTAAAGCCCCGAGGCCGTGCCTTCTCCTTTGTATTTATTTTTGATTTAATGCTCCCACATAAACGGCTCTGTCTCCTCCATTCACATTGCTCAGACCGGCTGACAGCCCAGGAGGCGTCTCCTCACCCATCTACTTCCTCTTCCTACTTCCTGTAGACCGACACATTCCCACTCTCGTAGTGTCACAAAGCGACGCTGGGTCAGGTCTCTTCGGAGTTTGTTATTGACGCAAAAGGCCCCCCTGGACTTACATGTTACCAACATGCAGCACTAGAATGGGACATTTAGGTTTAGGAAAAGATGGTGGGTGGGGTTACATAATGTACGTTTCAGTCACGCGGGACAAAAAACGGGACACAAACCCCTGTCTCTTGGGGGACAGTCCTGAGATGTCTGACCCATACTACTCAATACCGTTGTCTCTGTTAATACTACGTCATCTTACAGCACCGTGGTCAAGCTGCTGCTCCGCCTGGTGGGTTTTTGCATCAGTATCTGATGCTGAGAGCCACCGAGGATTAGTGTTTGACGAGTTGAGAACGGGTTGTACAGACATGAAATGTTTCTTTCATTCCAAAAACAAGATTATTTTATTAAATTCCTGCTTGTGTACATTAAGTTAACATATAGCTGTTTCCCCCTGTTGCAAGTTTTGTGCTAAGCTAACTGTCTGCTGGCTGTAGCTCCATGCTTACCGAACAGACAAGACTTCAGTTCAGTTTATTCTTTGGCCCAGGAGGGCAGTTTGTATGCAGCAGAGACATCACATGAGAATATACAACACAAACCACACAACTATTTACACAATAAAAACAGCAATAAAGACACCAGCTTCAGTGTTTAAGAATGAATAGTTGCTGAGTTGTGTTGCTGTCATGAGTAAAAAGAATTACAAAACTCAAACAATAGATAATAATAAAAATAAATGAAGAAATACAGGGTCAGTGACATAAGCATGGCTCATCTTAGCTGAGTTGAGTGCCTGAATAGATTGGTAGAAGAGTGGTATCAATCTTCTCATATAACGCATGTAAATAATGCCGACCTTACACCAAGTGATTCCGCTGTTGCAGTCTACTTTCCAATATCTGAATCAAATCCCGAGTCTAGAGTCGGGGCAATCCCTAAGGATTTATTTTAAAAAATGGCAATGCTTCTCGTTCCCATTTAAGAAGCCACTTTGGCTAAAGACACAGACACCACAGGGACTAGCGCCTCTGAATGTAAACCTACAGCAAATGTACTGCAAGCTTTAAACTAAGTGCATTTTATACATCCCAGGTTCTTTGGGGGGAAGGTGCAGCGCAGCATTTAGCCACACTAGAAAAAAAGGCAATTAGGTCATAGAATATGCACACATCTTATCTTGCATGCTCTCTGGTCTCCTGCAATTTGGGCAAAAAAAAAAAGCAAAGGTCAGCCACGTTAGTCAGATTGCGCTCAACAAATTCTAAAAAGGCTTGCCGGTCTCGCCGAATGTATTCCCTGCAACATAATTAGCCCCCTCAATTCCCTGTCGTGCCAGCTACCGGGTGTCTCAAAAAGCCCTACCCCTTTCCCCCAAAATGCCTTTCACCTCTGCTTGCTCTGTGGCTGTGCCCCCCCCCCTTCCTCTGCCCCTCTCACCGCTCTATCACACATTGTTGCTACCCTAAACTTGCTGCAGATGCGGCCGGCCTGACGCATAAATTAGTCATCAACATTAGCATTAGGCAGCGCGCGGCATCCGGTGCCAACTGCTCTCCGAACGGCCATAAAAGGTCATGTTTTGATGACTGAATGCCACACAGGCACCTTGGCTCCCCGGAGGAGGGTTCCCCAGGTGCACGTGAAAGGTTAAAAATTACCTACCCGCCCGCCGCCTGTCTCTGGCGGAGGAAATAATTAGGGGCTTTTTAGGGAAGCGGCAGAATGCCTCGCTGTCAGATGACAGAGCGTTACCTAATGGTCGTATCTGGGGAAGAGTCAAGCGGCCTGTCATTCTCTTGACAGGACAAATGAGCATAATGGTGGCAGGGAAAATGGGCGCCTGTTCCCCCCTTTTTTTTTCAGACAGGGATGCGAGAAGAATCGGGGGGGGTAAATGGCAGCGCCTGAGCAGAATGACACAAGGACGTTAACCTTTTACATAAATCTGTTAACACGTGTATGAGTGCTGTTTAAAAAGTGAGGCTTGAAGCTCTCCTCCTCCGCCGTGGGCCGAGCGCAAGGGCGTGGGTTAGGTTTCTACATGGGGGGGGGCACACCCCCAGCAATATTGAGCTTCAAACACTGCCTTCTGGAGAAATATTATGCAACAATTTCTGCCTTTTCTGCATCAATTTTATAGCTTAAATGTCTTATTTATGTAAAGGAAATTGTGATTCTCCTGCATTGTTTAAAGCTTTCCGCATATTTAAACATCACACATGTTTCGGGATGTTTTTTTAAGGAGTCATGTACATTTCAACCATAAATCAAATAATAATAAAAGAGGCCAAGACCATGTAAAAGCTATAGTTTTTCTTTCTAAACCACTCATAAGTTCCCATAACAAGTTTTTTAACTTCCTGTACATCCTTCATATTAAAAGGCTCACAGCGAAGACATGGTAACGGCTTTTAGCTCGAAGCAGTGTCAGAAAGTCAATCCAACGATCCCTTTTGATTAGATCTGCCAGAGAGGACTGATGGGTAGGAACGTTGTAGTTTTAAATGGACAGAAGAAGGGGAAGTGAGGCTTCTGCCATCAGTGTTGGGAATGATACTTTCAAAATGTTCCGTTACAGAATACATGCCCATAAATGTAATTAGTAACATATTCCGCTGAATACTTTGATTGCTTCCACATTGAATTGCATTTTCTAAGAGTAGGCCATCAGATACTGCTTATTAAACATTAATATTCTGGTGTGTTCTTCTGTTCCCGAACTGCAGCGCTAACCGCTGTCTCGCTACCACGAGCTAATTTTAGCTAACGTTAGCTAGCATGTCAAACCGGACTAGTCAGTCTTTCAGCGGCTCTGGGGCTAATAAATCAGCACATAGGAGGATGGAAAGTCACACGTCAACTAAGCAGCTACCTGATATAAAATTTTAAATATTTATGACTATAAATACTATATAATAGCACAAACCTATTCAAGGTAAGAAACATACACTTCCCATCTGCCATTGCTGTGCAAACATTCCCCCATAACACAACCCCCCCCCCTCTCCCTCCCCCCCAATAAAAGAAAAAATCTATGCCTATGGCTTGGAAACAGATTGAGATGTGCTTCAGAAGGAGGGAAGAAAAGAGGTAAATCAAGCAGCTACGTACAATTAGACAGCTTGTCTCTACTCCAATTAGATTTAGTTGCACTGGGTCATCTTAATAAACTGAAGAGTTTTCTGTAACTGTTAAATTATTTGAAAAAGGCTTTAATTTAATTTACTGCTACAAGTTACTACTTTGTTACGGTGGAAGTGTAAACGACAGCAATCAACATCTGTCTTTTGATCACAGCGCATTGGAGTTTTCTATATTTCAGGAAGGAAGTTGTTTTGGTGGAACATGTGTACGTTCAGAAGTAGTTTTAGTCGTCAACAGAATACTCCGATTGGACAGATAGTCTAGCTAGCTGTCTGGATCACAGAGACACAGGACGGGGACCGAGGTTAGAGCGCCATCACAGGGACAGAGGACGGGGACGGAGGTTAGAGCGCCAACACAGGGACGGGACAGAGGTTAGAACGCCAACACAGAGACAGAGGACGGGGACGGAGATTAGAGCGCCAACACAGGACGGGGACAGAGGTTAGAACGCCAACACAGAGACAGAGGACGGGGACGGAGGTTAGAACGCCAACACAGAGACAGACAGGGACGGAGATTAGATGAGACAGAGGACGGGGGGCGGAGGTTAGAACGCCAACACAGAGACAGAGGACAGGGACGGAGATTAGAGCGCCAACACAGGACGGGGACAGAGGTTAGAACGCCAACACAGAGACAGAGGACGGGGACGGAGGTTAGAATGCCAACACAGAGACAGAGGACAGGGACGGAGATTAGAGGGACGGGGACAGAGGTTAGAACGCCAACACAGAGACAGAGGACGGGGACGGAGGTTAGAATGCCAACACAGAGACAGAGGACAGGGACGGAGATTAGAGCGCCAACACAGAGACAGAGGACGGGGACGGAGGTTAGAACGCCAACACAGAGACAGAGGACAGGGACGGAGATTAGAGCGCCAACACAGGACGGGGACAGAGGTTAGAATGCCAACACAGAGACAGAGGACGGGGACGGAGGTTAGAATGCCAACACAGAGACAGAGGACAGGGACGGAGATTAGAGCGCCAACACAGAGACAGAGGACGGGGACCGAGATTAGAGTGCCAACACAGGACGGGGTCAGAGGTTAGAGCACCATCACAGGGACGGGGACAAACATCCGCCGCAATTTCCGTCGGCAACAGAGCAATCTCAGATTTGGAACGTCGAGGATGTAGACTACTCCCGTAACCTAGCGTCGGGTGAGTCCATATTTGACCCAGAGCTGGGTCAGCGTGTACTAAACCGAATGGATCTAAATATGAAGGTAGAGGATTTTACGGTCAAGACGGGAGCTCAGGTGGCTCTTGGATCAGCCTCAGCTGTGTCGGTCCCGTCTTCAGCCTGTCACACCTCCAATCAGCCTCCGTTTGGCTCTTCCTGTGCCACATCCTGCATGCTAACAAACAGAGGGGTTATTAACACAACAAACTTTAAACGCCCTATATAAATAATATGTTCGCACAAATGCAGAACCCCGGCTCAGCTGACACTGTTTAGGCAGCACCGCCAACATCTGTTTATGAGCACTTTGCCTAATGATATCATCCGATATCATTAACTGTGGCAGTGCACGCCGCAGCAGCAGGTGCAGCTGTTTATGCCCCCCCTCCCAACACCTCCCCAGTGCTCACACACACACACACACACACACACACACTTAAAGAGAAAAGACTTTCACAGTCTCCTCCAACACCAGCACCAACCCTTCCCTCCCTTCCACCCCGCCAAATCGCCAAACCGCTCATTAGAACAAAACAAAAAAAAAGCGGCCCCTATGATTTCAATCTGTATATCACCTGTAATTGTAGTTTTTAGCGAGAGCCTGATTCCATACATTTAGCAGGAGTAAACTGTGACTGCGGGTGCGAGCGCTGAGAGCACGCTGCCAGGTGCAGAGGCTGTTTTTAGATGGCTGTGTGTGTGTGCGCGTGTGTGTGTGTGTGTGTGGGGGGGGGGGGCGGCCCCCTGCTTTGTTTCCCGACTTGGTTTCTGCTCTGTTTAGATGCTGGAAATTATAGAAAATTATTGAAATTATTATTTCTGGCAGCAACAATGAGACGGCCGCCTCCTCTTCCTGACCGGAAGGTCACGTTCAGGGTCTTCGCAGGTTATCCAGAGCCCGATTTGATCGCACACCATAATTAGTTAGCTGGTTGATTCAAATGTTGTGCGACACGGAGCTATCTGTTGCATTAGCACTGTAGATCCACAACAAACACTGATGCAACTGCTGCGTGTCATTTATTTTAACACTGTGTAAACCGATTACAATATTTTCCTTTTATTCTAATAAGCTTATATAGGGTCCAGGTCTCAGATCTGTGTGTCAATACGTTAGATACCTCCGTGGAGCCAAGTGGATTCAGGTGGTGTGTCTTTATTTCTTTGGCTGAAGTGTGTCACCTGTGCTCCTCTTTTTGACTGTGGCTGCTTGTTGACGGAGCATCATGCTGCTGTTAGTGTCGCTGGTCCCCCGGTTTGGGCCCGCTGCTTTTGGTCCATTCATTCTGTGTGTTAGTCCTGGTTTCTATTCAGTTTGTGATGTGGCATTCATAGAAGCCTTAAAGCTGTGACTTCAGTGGGTTAAATTCCCCTATGTTTTTGTGTCTAAGTGACTGACAACGATCTTTGACATTGGTCCAGTATTAAGGGAGATTGCAGCTATCGGCAGTCAGAGAAACAAGCTGCAATGTAAGTTAATTGGGCAATTGTGCAGCTTCTGTTTGCGTTGAAATAAACACATAGTTTACTGATTTACATGTGAAAATATGTTGGCTCTATACACGCAAAAAATATTGTTTTTTAAATGCATTCTGGTGGTTTAGTGATCGCAATGCTGTTGCAGTCTGACCCATGGCTGCTGGTTACAGGTAGGGCACCAAAAGTTGCAAAACATCCTGGTCTGGTCATTTTAATAAAAACCCAAACTAATAGTAATGATTTAAAATCACATGTATATGTAAGGATAGGGTCAGTTACTCTTTGATACTTTGAGACATAAATATCACCGTCCGTCGTGTGTGTTTTCTTCTTCTGCAAATCTCTGCAAGGCTCTGAGAGTTCAACCCAAAGACGAGCATGTTGGCACCCAGAGGAGGAGTTTTATTTGCAGGCAAAGACCCCGACACTGAACCCGCTCAGAGCACCGAGGGCCAGCAGGGAATACACACACACACACACACACACAATGTATTTCTCAAGCTCATATCTACACTTGTTAATGCCCTGGTAGCCAATTACACATGTACACACACCAAACAGAAACACACATATAGCCGAACGTGAGAAAACACACACACACACTCACAACAAACACAGTCCTCCCCCTTCCAGCTGTTCTCTAAATGTTGATTACACAAGACACCGGGGGGAGCTGCCTCCTCCTCCTCTTCCTCCTCACTTCGGTAGCCAGGGCGATTCCCCCCACAAGGAGGCTGAGCGGGACCGGCTGACCCCGAGGTGCTCAGTGACCCGGGGTTGGGGGTCCAGAGAGGGCCACGGCCCCGGGGCCTGTTGGCTGGGCTCTACTTCCCCCTTTTTCCTCCTTCCTTCCCTCAGCTGTACAGGCAGCCCTTTCTCAGGATGGGAGACATGGGCAGAGACAGCAACGGCCCGGGGACAACTGGCCGAGGAGCTCAACGCCAAACTGCAAGAAATTTAAATCATAAAACTCCTCCACTGTCTGAGATGCTCGGGGAACTTTGTGTCAAGTGAAACAGAGACGGGGAAATTAAAGTGCGGTGATTTTTATCGGACGTGAACATTCTCAGGCGTTGGAGGCTCTTATCCAGCAAGAGAATAAATTAAAGTGCATGAGGCACTGTGTTTGCATGAAACTAGTTTTCATCAGTCTAAAGGAGAGACTCACTTTGTGGATGAAAGGTCTGTTGGCGACTGCAAGGAGCTGCAGCAACTCCACAAAAAAACTGAAAAACACAGAAAAAAAGGAGAATCACATCCAGGGCCAGACATGTATTTTATTGATAAATATTGGAGACAGTCAAGTATCTTTGGCTGTATTATTGCATGTATCATATAGCCTTTTTATTTACGCCTTAGTTGACATAAAGCCCTAAAAAAGTCAGCAAAAAAAGCTTCTTTAGCAAATCAAGCAAAACAATCATTACATTTTTAAGTAGCTACCACACAGCTTTTCTGAGTCTCAAAATCTGCTAAATTCTGCTCTAAAAGTTGCGTAATTGGAGTTTGAAAGCAGCTTACGGTGTTCTTGGTTGGACACACAACTACGCTGGTCCTAAATTGATATGCGAGCCGGATCAAAACTTGTAGTAACTGTAGTAATGTCTTCCTGTCTGGGGCCTGTGATGCTGAACGCGGGCTTTAGGTTTCGTAGCGCAAAAGACAAGGTTGCGTTTCTCCGTACGTTTTGTCTCTTTGTGGGTGTTTGCGTCTTTGTAGACGTGGTGTGTCTCTTTTTGGTCAATCAGGTTTTCTTTGAGGTTGTTTTTGGTTTCTGTGGTCACTTGCCGTCTCTTTGTAGTCGGTCTGTGTCTTTTTATGGTAGTTTTTTTTGTAGCATTAATATCGCCATATCAGAAAAGCTAGAGCAGATAACAAGTACATAAACACTCAAAAAGCTCAAAGACAAAACTTAAAGCTAAAGAAGTCCAACTGTAATCATTAGATCTGAGAAAAGACTTAGTTACATTATTCAGATTATGTGCTGCACCTAAGCCCTATAATGGAAAAGAAATGCTGTTTATTCTAAATGCATCCAGAATAACTAATCAAACCTCATTTTGTACTTGTTTTCTTTGTGGCATACAAGTAAAAAAAAGAATTGCCTGTTTGAAAAGCTTGTTTGGAGTAGACATGATGTGCATACACATTGGTTCAGCGTTCAGTTCTGAGCCTGAAACTTCCTCTTAATGTATGCTCACTGTGCGTTTGCACGACCTGTCTGAAGTGATTTCTGACGGCCTTGTTTAATTAGCTGCGTTGTGTGTGTGTGTGGGTGCGTACTTGTGTGCGTGTCTGTGTACTTTTATACATATTCATCGGCCGCAGATTTCAGCCCGATTGATGTTTGTAATTGATTCAGAAGGTTTTATAATTCCTGCAAAAAGCACACCAAGAATTTCAATGACTTTGCAAATTTGGGGGACAGGAGGGGAGGGAGGGGAGGGCAGGGGGTGAGGAGATCTGAGGGTGCCGCGTCTACACCTTAGGACGGTGTGATTTCTATCGTTTTGCAGAGGAAAAGAGAGCGAGAGAGGAATGTCAGCCGCTTTGTTGTTCCTCTTTCTGGGAGTAAATTACACATTTAGGATTTATTAAGACAAGAAACACATTCTGAACAGTGGCTCCGTGAAGCCTCCGCCGAGACGTGCTCATTACTCTGTAGCCCCGGGCCACGCTCGCCGCCTCCCAATGCATCCTTTTTTTTTCCTTTCCTTTTTCCTCTGCCCCCTTCGTTTGTGTTTCCTCGGCGCCGCGACGCCATGCCCGATGCGGTAATGTCACTCTGGTGGGTTCAGAAGCCGCTGCAAAGATTTGAGCTCCCAGCAGGTGCCGATGCCCCGACATCTGTTCAATTATTAAAGCGAGGGGCCACGTGGCTGCATTACAGCCGCCGCAGCCATTAGATAAAAAGACAAGGGCTTCTGACAGGCCCGTAGGCAGCCCAGTGGCAGCCTTTTTGCAGTTTTACCCTCATTTCTATTTAATTATGAGGTTGTAATACTTCATTTTGATATCTTGGGCCTCACAGATTTTGTTATGAGTGCATAAAGTTAGTTGAATTGTTGATACATTAAGATGTATCAACAACGCAGGGACTTTGGAGAAGCGGGGTATCGATTTGTCCCCCAACTTTATGCAAATGAGGAGCGGCTGCATCTTAAAAAAAAAAAAAAGACAAATCGACCGTGATCGTTGTTTAACTGAAATAAAGACAGACTCAGCAGCTGCATGGCATGTTTCTGGCTTAAATGTTTCCAGAAACACGTTTGGGTGAACTATTTTTATAAAATAAGAGATTGTATTCCAAATAGCAGCAGTTATGGTCGGTCAGCCACACGTGAGACGTTAACCAATCATGTGCAGTCATCGTATATAGTTTTATTCTTTTAAAACTATCCATTGTGTTGAAAAGGAAACTATAAATGCAGAGAATTAATAGACAGCTGTTTATTACAACAACAAAATCCGTCTTTTCACCCCCCCGTCTACGGGCCTGTTTGACTTGACACGACGCATGTTTTCCTCCCTGCCTCACAACTCTGCAGCCCTTTCTTGTTGCTTCTTTTTGTTTTATTCATCACCGAGATATGTTTCTGTTAGCATGCATGGGAATATTAAAGAGCCATTTGTTCCCTCGCTTTATATCGTGATCTTTTTGATTCCTCTCTCTTTAAAACCGAGGCCATGTATGCTCCTTGTAGCTCCCTCGTCTCTCTTTTTTAAAGATCTAACCATGAAAACGGCCGTCGTGTCGATAAATAAATCATGGGGCGGACACAAAGTTAAAACCCCGACACAATGGCTTCCAGCAGCCGCCCTTTTCCTCTCTCTTTGTCTTCCTCGAGCGCTCAGAAGTTCAGACTTTTGTTCCCACCCTTGATTGGTCGTTACAGCGCCATCAAAAGTTTTTCTTCCCCCAAGCACCCTGAACTCTCTTCAAACGCTGCCACCCACCGCGCCCTCTACTTAAAAACACACACACAAGGTATACATGTAACTTTCTGTGTGTACATGCACACCATATACTGCACATGTACAGTACACACAACAGCCCTTTTCTTCTGCACCAAACACTGCTTTTTTAATGGTTTTACTATTTAATGCTGCCCCTCTTTTATGAAATTTTAATGTGTGTCTGTTTTTAATTGGTCTCCGTCTGTTATGTGTCTGATCTTTTTTTACATGTAACATAACATGATCTACGGAGAATGACATCTCACTTCCATGTATGCCCAGTGCGTGTTATGGTAGTGACAATGAGACTGATCTCAGGTCTTTTGTGTGCGGCATCGACTCCACACTAAAAGATGTGACCTATGAATTCTTCATGTGATATTTCTTCTCCTTTAAACTTTATTTTCTCTGTCTGAGTGGCAGCAGAACAAAGTGCAGGGCAAGAGCCATACGAGCAGTATTCAGATCCTTTACTGCAGTAAATGTACTAATACCACACTGTAAAAACACTCTGTTACAACTTAAAGTCCTGCATTAAAAATGTAGCAGAGTAGAAGTAGAAAGTGGCATGAAAAGAAAAGAATCAAGTAAAGTACAATTACCTCAACATTTGGACTGAAGTACAGTACTGGAGTAAATGTACTTACTTACTTTCCACCGCTGAGAAGATGTGTGTTTTTTAAGTTTAAGTTATGTTTTCAGCGTTAGGCAACAGATTTAGTTTTAGTTTATAACGTTGTGGACAGTCCCCCTTAATTAACTGCACAGTAGAAGGAGCTTTAGCCTCTACGGCTAACTTCCAGCTGTAGTCCCCGGCCAGCTGACAGTAGGCAGTTTGTGTGGAGCATAATGTTGAAAGTGTGTTGGTGTTTGGTTGAGAGAGCTTGGAAATGATACCTTAGTTTTTTTTCAACCTGGACCTTTTTTTCCTATGTTGTGTCTAAATGACTGATGAAGAAAAATCTTTGAAACTGGTCCAGTACTGAGGAAGAATGCTGAACAGGCAGCTGTTATTAGAAACAAGCTGTAATGTAACCCTACAGGACAGATGTTCAGCATCAGTTAGAACCAAGCTGTAATGTAACCCTACAAGACAGATGTTCAGCATCAGGTAGAAACAAGCTGTAATGTAACCCTACAAGACAGATGTTCAGCATCAGGTAGAAACAAGCTGTAATGTAAACCTACAGGACAGATGTTCAGCATCAGGTAGAAACAAGCTGTAATGTAACCCTACAAGGACAGAAGTTCAGCATCAGGTAGAAACAAGCTGTAATGTTACCCTACAGGACAGATGTTCAGCATCAGGTAGAAACAAGCTGTAATGTTACCCTACAGGACAGATGTTCAGCATCAGGTAGAAACAAGCTGTAATGTAACCCCACAGCACAGATGTTCAGCATCAGTTAGAAACAAGCTGGAATGTAACCCTACAGGACAGATGTTCAGCATCAGGTAGAAACAAGCTGGAATGTAACCCTACAGGACAGATGTTCAGCATCAGGTAGAAACAAGCTGTAATGTAACCCTACAGGACAGATGTTCAGCATCAGGTAGAAACAAGCTGGAATGTAACCCTACAGGACAGATGTTCAGCATCAGGTAGAAACAAGCTGTAATGTAACCCTACAGGACAGATGTTCAGCATTAGGTAGAAACAAGCTGTAATGTTACCCTACAGGACAGATGTTTAATATCAGGTAGAAACAAGCTGTAATGTTACCCTACAGGACAGATGTTCAGCATCAGGTAGAAACAAGCTGTAATGTAACCCCACAGCACAGATGTTCAGCATCAGTTAGAAACAAGCTGGAATGTAACCCTACAGGACAGATGTTCAGCATCAGGTAGAAACAAGCTGGAATGTAACCCTACAGGACAGATGTTCAGCATCAGGTAGAAACAAGCTGTAATGTAACCCTACAGGACAGATGTTCAGCATCAGGTAGAAACAAGCTGGAATGTAACCCTACAGGACAGATGTTCAGCATCAGGTAGAAACAAGCTGGAATGTAACCCTACAGGACAGATGTTCAGCATCAGGTAGAAACGAGCTGTAATGTTACCCTACAGGACAGATGTTCAGCATCAGGTAGAAACAAGCTGGAATGTAACCCTACAGGACAGATGTTCAGCATCAGGTAGAAACAAGCTGGAATGGAACCCTACAAGACAGATGTTCAGCATCAGGTAGAAACAAGCTGTAATGTTACCCTACAGGACAGATGTTCAGCATCAGGTAGAAACAAGCTGTAATGTTACCCTACAGGACAGATGTTCAGCATCAGGTAGAAACAAGCTGTATTGTAACCCTACAGGACAGATGTTCAGCATCAGGTAGAAACAAGCTGTAATGTAACCCCACAGCACAGATGTTCAGCATCAGTTAGAAACAAGCTGGAATGTAACCCCACAGGACAGATGTTCAGCATCAGGTAGAAACAAGCTGGAATGTAACCCTACAGGACAGATGTTCAGCATCAGGTAGAATTTAATTTAATTTCAATTTCAATTTATTTATAGTATCAATTCACAACAAGAGTTATCTCAAGACACTTTACAGATAGAGTAGGTCTAGACCACACTCCAGAATTCACAAGGACCCAACAGTGTCCTCCAGAGCAAGCAACAGTGCGACAGTGGCGAGGAAAAACTTCCTTTTAGGCAGAAACCTCGGTCAGACCCAGGCTCTTGGTAGGCGGTGTCTGACGGGCCGGTTGGGGTTAGAATGAAAAGTGGCAGTTACAATCCCAAAAAAATAGTAGTTGTTAGTAGTCCTTTGTAGTCGGCATAGCAGAGTGTAGCATGAGGAACATGGCATCGCAGAGCGTGTAGCGGGACCATGGCGACAGCTGCAACCTCGATTCTGGAGCCTCCCTGATCCGAGGAAACATGCTGGGGGAAAAGAACATAAGGACTCCGGGGAATGACTCCCCAGAGCTAGGTTAGTAACAAGCATTTCTGGGACATGGATGCACATAATTGGAAAGATAGAAAAATAGAAAAAAGGTGTTAGAAACAAGCTGTAATGTTACCCTACAGGACAGATGTTCAGCATCAGGTAGAAACAAGCTGTAATGTTACCCTACAGGACAGATGTTCAGCATCAGGTAGAAACAAGCTGTAATGTAACCCTACAGGACAGATGTTCAGCATCAGGTAGAAACAAGCTGGAATGTTACCCTACAGGACAGATGTTCAGCATCACTTAGAAACAAGCTGGAATGTAACCCTACAGGACAGAAATCCCCGAAATCGCCATCATCAAACCCACCAGACTCCATGTAAATAATCACTACTTTTAGCGTGTATAGAGCAGCATATCTCCACCAGACTCCATGTAAATAATCACTACTTTTAGCGTGTATAGAGCAGCATATCTCCACCAGACTCCATGTAAATAATCACTACTTTTAGCGTGTATAGAGCAGCATATCTCCACCAGACTCCATGTAAATAATCACTACTTTTAGCGTGTATAGAGCAGCATATCTCCACCAGACTCCATGTAAATAATCACTACTTTTAGCGTGTATAGAGCAGCATGGCCACAGTGACGTTAACATTTGGAAGTGTCTAGTTTCAGTTCCCCAAACCTGTCCACCATAAACTAGACAATTTCATTCCTTTTGTTCATATTTGTCATTTTCAGAGCAAGTTAAAATCTGTGTACATAATTTTAGGATAGGGTCTTTTTTACTCATTTGTTGCTATTTTGGACGCTTTTGTCACTTTCCACGTTAGTCAATGGTTTTGTAGCATTTTCCGTCATTTTTGTCTGTCGCTTTTTCAAAGTTTTTATTTTTTATTTTATTTGGAAGTTTCGAGTTTCAGTTGCCCACACCTGTCCATAAGCTACACACTTTCATTCAAATGCTTTCATTAATTTTTTTTTGCCATATTCAGAGCAAGTTCTTTACATTGTTCTGACCTGTGTTCCTTACAATGTTTTAGCTTTATTTTAACTTTAAGAAGAAGTCAGATTTTTTGGAATATCCAAACACTGCTGTCTCATTTTTTAAAGTGAAGAAAAGGAAGTATGGTAGAGTACTGTAGTATCAGGCCGCGCATGCCTCTCTCCACTCCCACACCAACACCCCCCAACCTCTCCTCCTCCCCCTCCTTGTTTGACTCTTCGCTGTGTGTTCTGTACATGCCAACAAATCCTAATTGCACCCCACACTCTTCTCTTCCCACCGATGCTGCGCAATTCGTGCCACCAAATTCCTTGTGTGCTAATTAGGCACGCAACCACGGTGGATCTGCTCCTGACAGGTGCTGCTGGCCTGCCGGGGTCACACGCACGCACGCACACACACACACACACACACACAGACAGACAAACAGACTCCCACCACGCTGGCACACACAGACACAAACACAGAAAAAGACACACAAACGCACACACACAGTGAGAGAATGAGAGGGACGCCCGTGCTTGCAGCATTAAAAATAAATGGAGAGAGGAGAATAACGAGAGAGGCAAGACGTGTTAATTTCTAGCTTCCATCTGTTATTACATAAGCACTGCCAACAAGTACGCATCTCTGGAAGAACGGCGCAAAGAGAGAGAGAGAAATAGGGAGGAGGAGAGGAAGCAAACCATAGCCATAGCTGGAGTCCTCCTGCCTGGGAGAAGAATTCCTCGGGGAGGAGAGAAATCAGATTGCTCGAGCGAATGCAAACGTAAACGATTCGTTTTGAAGGTTTCCTTCCAAAACAGTTTGAACACATAACCTGGTGTTCCTTTTTCTCTCAAAATGTGGCCAAAAAACTTAAACGTGCGGTCTGAAATGTTTGCTGTTTCATAAGTTAAGGCCTCCAGAGAGCTGATATCCTCAGAAAAAAAGTTTCAAAGCGAGATTTGAACTTTTTTTCTCGCTTGCAAAACAGCTTTATAAAACAGAGAAACAAGTGAAGTAGTTAGTAGTAGTGAATTAGTACCAGCACGGATCTGCATAAAGCTGTTGGAAATGCAAAATAGACTCTAAATAAAATACAACAGAGCCATGTGACATAATCTATAGGGTGAATTCATCATTAATATGGCACTTCAATTACTATTGTTTTTAATTAATAATACCTTACTTAAATGCCTGTGTGTCTTAAATGTGCTGCACTTTGACCAAACATATTTCCCAACTCTGGGATAATAATACTTTAACTTTTGACCTTAATACCTGCAGGGTTCTTTCAACCTGGACCTTATATTCCCATGTTTTTGTGTCTAAATAACTGATTGATACAATTGCGCTCCTTCAATTTAGCATTTCTAAGGAGGTTGACCTTTCTTTTTGTAAACATCAAAAACATCCGCAAAAGCGATCGCTAAATCCACCAGACTCTATGTAAATAATTAGTCATTTTAGCATCGTAAAATACACTTCATTTAACGTCGACTGCCACAAAAGAAAACTATGTAAAGCTGTTTTGGGTTGTCTTTTCACTTTTCCAACAATCACAACTCTAGTTTTGTTTGAAATAAACACATACTTTACCAATTTACAGGTGAAAATATGTTGGCTCTATACACTTCAAAAATATTGTTTTTGTAAACAGAGTCTGGTGGGTTGATGAGCTGTTTAAAAAAAGGCCTATCTCTGTAGCGTTCTCTCTCAATACTAGACCAATTTCAGAGGTTTTTGTTCCCATCAGTCACTTACACTCAAAATATGGGCTAGGTTGAAAGAAACAGAAATCAACCTTTAAAGCTCAACATTTTCCACCAGCTCTTTCCTCACTGAAGCTGCCCTGTAACAATAATCCAGTGACAGTGAAGATGTACCGTCTGTCATCCAGCAGAAACACTGAGGAACAATGGGACGAGGCGAAAACAAAAGGCTCCGCCGAGTGACGAGTGTTTGGGTTCGGGGAAACTTTTCCACTGCCGAGGCGCTGAGGCGTGATGATGTCCGAGACGTGTTGATGTCCCAAGGTGGCTCTGTTTTCCTTTCACAAGGTGCAGCAGATGAGAACTTTTTGTTTTTTTCAGGGTTGTCCCCGCTATTATAAGTCTTAGGTGCAGCACCCAAGCAGGGTTTGTCAGCACCTATGCAGAATTAGGGTAAAATGCGGCAAAAAAGCACCAAAGACAGCAAATAAAGCGCAAAAAAATGCATCATACTGACTAAACAACTTTTTTTAGATCTAATAATTGTAGTTTTGTCTTTAACTTTTTTGAGTGTTATCTATTATCTGCTCTAGCTTTTCCAATGTTTTAGACACAGGGTGATATTAAAGTTCCAAAATGCTGTGAAATAGCATATATTGTTTGTTTGAAAAAAAGACAATTTAATTGAGAAAAGACCCCTAAGCCCCTCCGCCAAATATGCGCACCAAAGTCTTCTCCACACCAGGGAAAACTGCACGGAAAGACACCAGGAGAGGCTGGGAATGTCTCGCGTATTTGCTTCGTTCTTTGTTTCATCACTTCAAACTCAAAGGCCCGCGGGCCGGATCTGGGTCCTGGTACGCCTCCTGAAAACTAGACCGCTCAGGACCAAATTTAGGTTACGTACAAAGTCTTTGGCCTAGTTTGTGCTGCAGTTGTAAACTTTGTCACATGTGTTAAACTCAAGGCCCGGTGGGTTGGGTTAGGGGGTCCGAGTCCAAGTTTTATCCGGCCCACATATCAATTTAAGGTCTGTCTAGTTTTGTGCCAAACCAAAAAGACGGAAAAGATTTTTCAAACTGCGATTACCCAACACTCAAAGCAGAATTTGGCATTTTTCCTGACTTTGAGACTAACAAATCTTCTCTTTCCCCCCCAAAAAAAAAAACAAGTAAAAAAGCAGAGTTCAGATATTCAGGCTGTGAAACAGGTTGCTGGGAGGCTGTTGCAGTAGCCAGCTTTAATAATGTAATGTTTGTTTTGGGTGATTTGCTAAACTCTATAATGGATAAGGAACTCTTTTGCTGTCTTTTGCTTTATGTCGAACCAAACTGTATGTAAGAAAGACTGAGACATGCAGTAATACAGTCAAAGATATTTGACTTTTTCAATCTGATAAAGTATCAATAAACTACATGCCTGGCCCTGGATGTGATTCTCATTTTCCAGTGTGGCCTTAGGGAAGTAGAGTTTGACGTCCCTGTGTTTAGGAGGGAATCTAAACAGCACAAACAGCCTGTAACCGCTCCGTCTCTAAGCGCCCGTGTGGGAACACATTATAATTGTTTGCTCAATTATTTTTCTTGGACGCCGCACCTGCATTTCACCAAGTGAACTCCTGAGACCGGAGCGCAATTAGAGCAGCGCTGACGCCTGTTTAAACGGCGGGAAGGGGAGTCAGATAAATACCTTTTTAGTGCTCAAGGTAACAAGCAAAGAGGGTGACAGTGAGAAGGCTCGCAGGGAGCAATTTCCTTTATTTGTCTTCTGATTTGACCTCTCTCTTGACAGGGTTCCAGAGCTCATTACCATGTCTGTCCTGCGCTCTAATCAAGGCACCATTACAAATGATGAGCGGGCTGGAAAGTGCCAGATGTGGGCGAAAGGATGCAGAAGGCGGCGAGTTGTGCCAACCGGTGTCGACGCCTTCTGGATTGTGTTGCGAGGTTTCAAATTTTCACGGATAAGTAGCCCTGATGCTTGCAGAGTATTGTACATTGCGTTTTCATGACCTTCCGCTGACTGTTTTTAATGAGTATCTCTGCAGTGAAGTGCAGAGGTGTGAAGTTGTTTCCCAGAGAGGAGAATCTCTTCTGCCTCTGAGAAATCCTGCAAGAAAAACTGTTGCTGTCCTGCTTTGGACTTTTTGTTGTTTTATGTAATGTTATTTAAGATATGTGACAGAATGTGTTTTTAGGTTGTTTTCTCATCATTTCGTCATGTGTCTCTTTATCCCTGAGAGCATGTCTTCCTTTGTGCACCAGGGCGACGTTCAGCCCCAACACGTAGCAACACGTTTTATTTTTAAACCTAACACCCTGCCTTTTTATCACAAGTTTACAAAACCACCTGTGCTGATTGGGTATCACCTGTGACCCAGCCAATAAACGAGAGGCACACCCACCAAACAAGAGAAAACCAAACTCACGGCCCACACTGTTCATTTTGAGATTGAACGTGCCCGTTTTGTGTCCGGCCTGTCTTTGTGTTATCAGTCCTCGGCTTGTTTCCCCTGTCAAATAAAGTGCCTAATAACAGACACTCCTTTTATAATTTTGATCAATCACATGACAGGGGATGTTTAACCCTCTGAGGACAAAAGACGAAGTAGGACAAACTACTCAAAGCAATATTAGAACATTTCAATTCAGACATTTATCTATTTTAATCATATATAACTTCTGAAAAACAATTTGTACAACACGTCCTAAGTTAAGGTTTGTTTTCAACAGAGCATCGTTTCAGCTTTAGCGCCAAATTATCTCTTTACACCTTGCTCTGGAAAAGATGTGGCGGTCACTGCACAGCTAGCTGAGTTTGTTCTGAACATTTTGCAAATACCTTAGAAGGGTAAATTGAACAAGATATGTGATAATGCCTTCAGACCTCAGAGGGTTAAACTCCTCCAGTTAAACTCTGTCACACCGATGTGTCTTGGTGTCTTTGGGAATTTATATTCACAGCATTTCTCCTGTTGGAGCTCACTCTGCACATAGATGCCAGTCAGTGTTTTACAGCTTGCTCTGTCTTCAGTCACACAGCTATCATCCCAGCCATGCATACCTCCCTCTCTGCTCTCCATGCCCGCCGTCCTGCATGCATTATTCACAGCCAAATTAAAATACCGGGCAGAGAGAGAGAGTTGCATGTGAGGGCAGCTGAATCGGGGCGGTGCCCCCCCACAACAGCTGAAAGTGTCTGTCACAGAGTTATAACTTCTTTTTTTCCCCCCATAGTTCCCCGGCAGTGCAGCTGCCTAAATGAGAGGGATTAAGTTAACTCCCCGCTTAGAGGAAGAGCAGGCCCTGGATTAGGGCACTGGGCATGGACACAGAGCGCATTCAAGCAAGAGCCAGAGCTTTTTATTTTAAAAAGACGTGGGAGGGGAGAGCGAAGGCAGCGGCGCGCAGCCCTCACAGGGCACCGGCAGCAGAGTTGCTTGAACAAATACATTGACGACAAGTGTAACGCCGCAGCCACAACATGGTAAAAGTGTGTCGGAGCAAAGAGGGGGAACGCTGGCGGACACGCCAACAATCACAAATGCTCTTATTTTTTCTCCTTCTTCTTCCCACCTCCCACTTTCACTCTCATTCCTCAGTCTACTGTCATGACCTAAAAAACAACTTGTCACATATTGATGCTTGGTCAGTGGCTCTCGCAACTGACGCAAATCTGCGTAAAGCTAGGTTTATTCCCGGGGTGAGCCTTTAAAAAGACGTCGGAACGGCTGTTGTTTTTCAGAGCCAAGGCTCTGCAAGTTGAGGTGGCGCGTGGTCGTCCACCACTGAATTTTTGTAGGTACCCGCCCACTGGGAAGACCAGCCGAGCAGGTTCACCTCTACAGACATCTGTGTGTGAGAGAGAGAGAGAGAGAGAGAGAAAAAACCTGGGAAGGAGTGGAGATAAGAACACGTGGCAAAACAGTGTGAGAACCACAAGGCGGAAAAACAACAGACACCTGCTGGTGAAACCCAACCTGGTTGGTCCGTCCCATTCCAGCAGAGCCCAGCTGACTGACACCATCCGGGGAGGACACACTCAACCTCCGGCCCATTTATCCTGCTGACAGCGTGAGTGGAATAGCATTCAGAAGGCCCAGAATATGTCAGACGCAACTCTTTTTAGAGTGCAGGATGTCCCTCATTTCTGCCAGATGTCTGTCCCCGCTTTCTGTCTCTGTGATGGCGTTCTAACCTCCGTACCCGTCCTCTGTCTCTGTGTTGGCGTTGTAACCTCCGTACCCGTCCTCTGTTTCTGTGTTGGCGTTCTAACCTCTGTACCCGTCCTCTGTTTCTGTGTTGGCGTTCTAACCTCCATACCATCCTTGGATCAGGGAGGCCCCAAAATCATGGTTGCAGCTGTCGCCATGGTCCCGCTACACGTCCTGCAATGCCCTGCTACATCCTGCTGTGCCTTGCTACGTCCTGCTACGTCCTGCTGTGCCTTGTAACGCCGCACAGTGCCCTGCTATGTCATGAACTACTACAAAGAACTACTACATACAACTATTTTTTGGGACTGTTATTGCCACTCTTCATTCTAACCACAACCGGTCGTCAGACACCGCCTACCAAGAGCCTGGGTCTGGGTCTGGGTCTGTCCCAGGTTTCTGCCTAAAAGGAAGTTTTTCCTCGCCACTGTCACACTGTTGCTTGCTTTGTAGGAAAATACTAGAACTGTTGGGTCCTTGTAAATTCTGGAGTGTGGTCTAGACCTACTCTATCTGTAAAGTGTCTCGAGATAATGTTTGTTATGAATTGATACTATAAATAAAATTAAATTGAATTGAATTGAATACCTGTCCTCTGTCTCTGTGTTGGCGTTCTCCACAGCGCTGTGGAGGAAGGTCTGGACATTCTAGAGTACTATGGATGGGTCAACACAGGACTTTGCCTCAGGAGACCGGGGTTCATGTCCCGTGTGTCAGTTAAACAACCAAGAGCGCCTAAATATGACACAAATATAATAGTAAAACAAAGTACATCTACTCCAGTCCTGTACTTTAGTCAAAATGTTGAGGTACTTGTACTTTACCTGAGTCTTTTCTTTTCATGCCACTTTCTACTTCTACTCTGCTACATTTCAGAGAGAAATATTCTACTTTTTACTCCACTACATTCATCTGACAGCTTTAGTTACTAGTTACTTTAGTTACTCCACTACATTCATCTGACAGCTTTAGTTACTAGTTACTTTAGTTACTAGTTACTTTAGTTACATCATCTGACAGCTTTAGTTACTAGTTACTTTAGTTACTAGTTACTTTAGTTACTCCACTACATTCATCTGACAGCTTTAGTTACTAGTTCCTTCAGTTACTAGTTACTTTAGTTACTCCACTACATTCATCTGACAGCTTTAGTTACTAGTTACTTTAGTTACTCCACTACATTCATCTGACAGCTTTAGTTACTAGTTATTTTAGTTTTTAGTTACTAGTTAATTACACGTATTTCTGCACACTAAACACATGTAGTTTATAAAATCTGATCTGGTGTAAAATCTGAGGCTTAGGTAAGGTGGACCGTCGGTAAATGTAAATGTGTTGTATTTATATAGCACTTTTCTAGTCTGAACGACTACTCAAAGCGCTTTTACATCATACAGGATACATTCACCATTCACACACATTCATACACTGTGGCCGAGGCTGCCGTACAAGGTGCCACCTGCTCATCAGATAAACACTCACACACATTCACAACTCGGGGTTCAGTGTCTTGCCCAAGGACACTTCGACATGGGACTGCAGGGCCGGGGATTGAACCACCAACCTTCCAATTGGCAGGCAACCGCTCTACCACTGAGCCACAGCCACCCCTAGGTAAGGTGGACCGTAGGTAAGGTGTAAGGTGGACCGTAGGTAAGGTAAGGTGGTCCGTGGGACCGTGGGTAAGGTCCGTGGGTAGGTTGGACCGTGGGTAAGATGGACCGTAGGTAAGGTGGTCCGTAGGTAAGGTGGTCCGTAGGTAAGATGGACCGTAGGTAAGGTGGTCCGTAGGTAAGGTGGTCCATAGGTAAGGTGGTCCGTAGGCAAGTTGGACCGTAGGTAAGGTGGTCCGTAGGAAAGTTCGACCGTAGGTAAGATGGACCGTAGGTAAGATGGTCCGTAGGCAAGTTGGACCGTAGGTAAGATGGACCGGTAAGGGTAAGATGGACCGTAGGTAAGGTGGTCCGTGGGTAAGGTGGTCCGTGGTAGGCAATGGACCCGTGGTAAGGTGGTCCGTGGGTAAGGTGGTCCGTGGGTAAGATGGACCGTAGGTAAGGTGGTCCGTAGGTAAGGTGGTCCATAGGTAAGGTGGTCCGTGGGCAAGTGGACCGTGGGTAAGGTGGACCCGTAGGTAGGTGGTCCGTAGGTAAGATGGACCGTAGGTAAGATGGTCCGTAGGCAAGTTGGACCGTAGGTAAGATGGACCGTAGGTAAGGTGGTCCGTAGATAAGGTGGTCCGTAGGTAAGATGGACCGTAGGTAAGGTGGTCCGTAGGTAAGGTGGTCCGTAGGTAAGATGGACCGTAGGTAAGGTGGTCCGTGAGGTAAGGTGGTCCGTGGTAAGGTGGTCCGTAGGTGGAAAGGTGGTCCGTAGGTAAGGTGGTCCGTAGGTAAGGTGGTCCGTGGTAAGGTGGTCCGTAGGTAAGATGGACCGTGGTAAGGTGGTCCGTAGATAAGGTGGTCCGTAGGTAAGATGGACCGTAGGTAAGGTGGTCCGTAGGTAAGATGGACCGTAGGTAAGATGGACCGTAGGTAAGGTGGTCCGTAGGTAAGATGGACCGTAGGTAAGGTGGTCCGTAGATAAGGTGGTCCGTAGGTAAGGTGGTCCGTAGGTAAGGTGGTCCGTGGGTAAGATGGACCGTGGAAGGTCCGTAGGTAAGGTGGTCCGTGGGTAAGGTGGTCCGTGGTAAGGTGGTCCGTGGGTGGTCCGTGGTAAGATGGACCGTAGGTAAGGTGGTCTGTAGATAAGGTGGTCCGTAGGTAAGATGGACCGTAGGTAAGGTGGTCCGTAGGTAAGGTGGTCCGTAGGTAAGATGGACCGTAGGTAAGGTGGTCCGTAGGTAAGGTGGTCCGTAGGTAAGGTGGTCCGTAGGTAAGATGGACCGTAGGTAAGGTGGTCCGTAGGTAAGGTGGTCCGTAGGTAAGGTGGTCCGTAGGTAAGGTGGTCCGTAGGTAAGATGGACCGTAGGTAAGGTGGTCCGTAGGTAAGGTGGTCCATAGGTAAGATGGACCGTAGGTAAGATGGACCGTAGGTAAGGTGGTCCGTAGGTAAGATGGACCATAGGTAAGGTGGTCCGTAGGTAAGGTGGCTAAGGTAGCTACCCACAGACAGTTCCTCCACTTTACTATATGTTTAACATTAAAAATGATTTTAATAGCATAGTATTCTATGCACTAACGAGGTATGTATGCCTTCGGCTGCTCACACAATAGTGTAGGCCCAGTTTAATATATAACTTAATTGTTTACGATATATGTAGTAAGGGGTCCATGCGCCGTTTCTCTTTCACTTTTAAAATGACCCCTGGACCTGTTTGGATCCTTTCCAGTTGCTTATACTTTAACTACATTTTCCTGATTAAATTTACAGACTTTTACTGAAGTAACATAGTCAATGCAGGACTTTTACTTCTGAGTCTTTTTACAGTGTGGTATTAGTACTTCTGCTGGAGTTAAGGATCTAAATACTTCTTCCACTGCTGCACTTTCCCCAAAAACCTGCCATACAGTTTGAGAATCACGCTGGATGTTTGAGTTGATAACAAAGCCTGATCCTCTTCCCCTCTGTCTTCTTCTCTTGTCTTTTTCTGGCTGCAGGGGGAGAGGAAACCTCCGTCACGTCAGCTCCGTGACATCGGAGCGACTGCGCCGCCGCAGCACACCACCGGTGATGGATGCCTTTTTGCCTGGTGCAGTCAGGCCGAGCGCCTGGCCCGCAGACGGCTGTAATCGCACCGACAGGTGACACATCTGTGGAAACCAGAAGATGATGGGGGGAGACTGCTTAAGTCCTGTGACCTGCACCGCACACGCCTCCTCCCAGTACCGTAAGCAAAGGCGGAACTTTTTTGCTTCAGAATTTACATTTTGAAGCATGTGAAACACTATAGTAATATATGGACTATCACAGGGGCAATATTTGTTAAGGCAAAATATGTGTCAAAGTATTGTGGTGCAGCAGAGACGTTCCAGCCTACACATCCTATCCTCCAGACTAAAGAAAACATCTTGGTTTGGTACTGATCCTCACAAAAATCACACTTTAATCATTTTTATTTTATTTTAATATGTTAAAAATGAGAATAAAGATGCAAAAATGACCTTTCCCTACAATACCATGAATCATATCACCATCGCAACATCAGTCAAAATAATCACTATTCTATATTTTTCTCATATTGGGCAGCCATACTTTCAACATTAATGGCGGGGGGTGAGATCTCCACTTTAGAGCAAAACTGACTGCATTCTGGTGAATTATTATGCAACAGTTTGTGCCTTTGGCCTGTTTGTGCCCCTGACAAGCGCCAATATTTTATGGTAAAAAAATAAGCGAAACAATACAGCGATGTCAGCGATAGATTTACTAAACAGCAGCCCTGGAACTGGAAAAGATTTAAAGGATGATGAAAGAAGGCGACAGAAACTTGGCGTCAGAATGAAGGAAGCAAGGCAAAAGTAGGATGAATACACACAAGCACAAACTTAAAGAAACACAAACTACAAAAAAGCAACATTAACTTAACAAAAGTGACAAAAAATCAAAAAAGCGACAGACAGTAAAAGAAAGGAAGGAAGGCAAGAATTAGGCGAGAAAAATGTCACATTTTTGGTAGAAAAATAAACGGTGTGGTACAGTCTTGGAACTGGAAACCATTTTACTAAAAATCCTCGTACTCACATTTGAGAAACTGCCTTAGTCCGTGCAATTATTCAGGATTGATTGAGTCTCTTCAGTGGATTTCATATTAAAACATATAAAAAACATGATACATTTTTGTCCTGTTTTGCACATGAATCTATTGGCCTCCAGCTTCCTCTCACATGTTATGTATGTAGGTGTGGGTGTAAAGTGTGCTGTTTGAAGCAGATATTTGTATTAAACATTAGTAGAGCTCATCTGTGGCCCAATTAGCAAACGGATTCCCAAACAGTTGAAAGAGAAAATCATCTCTGCTCTTGTAGGTAGATCATCAGTTTAGAAATAAATGGAAAACCATCCCCTCGATGCTGCGTCCCTCACCCCCTGCACCCCGACTGTTTCAAAGACCTTGTTTTGTGCTGTCAAATAACCCCCCCCCATTGTTTATTAGGCGGGGGCAAACGCATTATGCAACTGCAGCACCCAATCTCCAATCTTTGGCCCGGCTCCTCGTCTCAGACACATGTAAGCCGGCGAAGCTCTGATAGCCCCTTCCTCCTCTGAAACATCAGGACGCAGCTCGCTCTGAGCCCAGGGGAAGCAGGACCCTGTCCTATTTGTCAAAGCTTTCCATCCTCACTTTCCATCCATCTTGGAAAAGACTGCCTTTAAATATGTTGCCCCATTTCTGTGGAATAATTTCCAGAGTAATCTAAAACTTGGATGCATTGATACCAATGGGTCGGTTGATATTTTGATTAGAGTGTGATATACGTCTTTGAATTTGCATCAATGTCATGTTAGAATGCACTTCTCATTTTCTTCAGTTGTTTTATGAATGTGTTTTTATATTATTTCCTTGTATGAACTCATTTCTCCAATTATGCCAGCATAGGCTACTGCTGTCTACTTGTCTTGATATTTAAATCTTTCTCATTTTTATTTGACTGTATTGTTTTTTTCATATTTCACTTTGTTCTCGGGTCTCACTTGCAATCCGATCCTATTTCTCAGAGCTTTTGTCAGCTGCATTGTCAAATTTCATCCAAAGGGGGCAGGCGCGCAGGGGGCCGGGGGGGTCTAATATACTTGCGTCTTCTTCCTCCGCACATGAGTGTTTTCTGTTTGGCTGCTGTCTCTGAGAAAAGACCCATAAGTACTCGCCCTGTATCTTTTCACACACACTTTCTCTGTCTCTCGATCACACACACACTTTGCGGACGGAGCGATGGGCTCCCCGGGGCCGAGACTTTCCCCCCTCTCTCTGTCTTCATCTGCCGGTGAATGTTGACGGCCCACTGAACACTGATGTCGGACTGTGACAGGCTTAGCTGTTTGTGAGAGAGAAAAAGTGTTGGGGCTGAGAGACTATAAAGGGGCCTCTTGTGTGGTGGTTAGCCCATCATGGCTGCTCGGCTCGCACTGAATAAAAAGACCTCTAACACCACCCTTGCTCCGCAGAGGAGGAGGCGAGCGCTCGGCTGCGCTCCGGGGGTCGGGCCGGCTCACAGACCATTAGGGAAATGGCTTGAAGGGTTTCTGGTGTTTCAGACCCGGCTGCACCGTTCAAACTAATGAGGGAGATTGTCGGCGTGTGAGTTGACGGGTGTGACGAGCGAGGCCCCTAGCACGGATGCTGAATAAACAAGAACGCTCAGGACAATTGACTTCAGTGACTGTCTTTTGGCCTAGTTTGTGCTGCAGTTTTGGACGCAGAACAAGGTTGTTTTTTTTCAACCTCTTCTCTCTCCCAACTTGTAAAATACTAACCCTTGGTCAGTGGCTCTCAGAGTCGGATGCAGTAGTTCTCCATTAGTCTGTATGGAAGACACCGGGCAGAGCAGCAGCTCCGCGGCGCTGTAACATGACGTAGTATTAAGAGACATCGGTAGACAGTAGAGTCTTTTACCAAATCCTACATTAGGCCAATGAGGCGGGACCAGGCAAGAACTTGCTTGGACGCGTGTTCTGTGTGCCAATAATCCACCATCTGTTACCTGTTCGAATTACCTAAAGGCCTTCACTGAAACGTACATTTTGCACCCCCCCACCATCTTTTCCGTGTGTTGGCGTGTGTTGTAGACTGCAAACAGTCTACAACACACGTCAAAGAGACCTGACCAAGCATCGCTTTCTGATGCGATGGGAGTGAGAACATGTTGTTTTCTATCACATCTTTTTGATTTTATAAAACAATGACAATCAGAGGATGAATCGTATCTTTGCAGCTCTACTCACCAGATGAAAAGCAGCAGGAGAAACACTCCAACACTGTGTTGGAGACTCAGGATCCTTTTTTTAAACACACCAGCTGCAGTCCAGCTGTTGGAAGTGTCATGGGGGTGCTCACCTTTGCTTGTTTGAAACACTTCCCACTTGTGCCTTTTTTTCCGCTTTTGTGACTTCCTGTGGGAACTGATTTTGTTGAGCGGTCCCGTCCGAACGACCCGCAGATGCGACAGTCCATAAAGACACAAAGGTGAGGACAGACAATGACCTGCCGGAGGCCAACTGAGCTCTGTCGGTGACAGCGCCTTCCGGCAAAGCATCGCCCTGACACATGGGGAGAAACAATAGAGGCCGCGCCCGCAGGATGGAGCTCAGCAGATTAGATTTGGAGTCATCGGGGTTTCTTTGAGTGAAGATTGTGCAGTTGTGTCTGTAATGACGGTTCCTCTTCATTACTAATATTTTGCCACATTAGTATGCTGTCGCTAATGCCTATGAAGAAGACCTTGAACTTGAATTTGTCCTCCACAGATAGCCATGATAATCATTTGTGCATCACACACATTAGCACAGAGAAGGAAACATTCATCATAAACTCCAGTACTTACCAACACCAGCACTTTAGGCCGTATCAGAGGCTTTACCTATACTGGTATCGGTGCCTGTACTTTTTTGTAGAATTTCTGGTGTTTTCCCCCCCTGATTATATGAACGTGTAATGTTCACAGGATGACCCTGTTTGATCCAAACTCACCTCAGTAAAACAACACACACTTTAGATTTAGCTCTCACTTGGCTGATCAAACTAAAGCTGAGCTCATCATTTCTCCTCCACATCCTGAAGGAAGCTGTTCTCGCTCCTCGTCCTCGCACACATTTCCACATCTCTGTCCACTTGTTTTTCTTTTCTCTCTCCCTGTCTCCTTTCCCCTCCATCTCAGGGAATTCGCTTCACTGTAATTGTTTGACAGTCTCATCCTGCCTTTATGCCGCGGCCGCAGAAGGTGCCGAGGATTTTTCCCTTTTTTTTGGAGGCATTAATAACATTCCGCTCGACTGATTCCCCGGGGCACAACCTCATTATGGCTTACAGGCAGAGAAAAATAAACTGTCTGTACCGCCTGGCAGCTTCTTCTTCCCCTCTTCCTTTTTTCTCTTCGAGAAATGAGGAGTTGGTGTAAAGTGTCTGCATCTTGTTGCGAACTAAAACACATGTCCAGGGTGTGATCTGTGTCCCGGCTGCTGTTGACGGCAGTCTGCACTGGGTGGCAGCACTGTGGGGGAGTACAGACGCAGCCTCTCCACTGGCTCCCTTTGACATAAAGTTAGAATGCCTACTTTCTTTCTTTAACATTTAAAACTCAAGCCGTTCTCATTCCCAACTTGTAGAATACTGACACTTGGTCAGTGGCTCTCAGCGTCAGATACTGAGGCAGAAATCCCCCCCCCTTAGTGTCAAACATACGGCCCGTGGGCCAGAACCTGCCCACCAAAGAGTCCAATCAGACCCACTGATGAAACAATTGATTTTGCAAAAGTGTGAAAATTGCAGAGAAGTAATTAATTCAAATTCCAAATTGACCACTTAAATCTGAGTGTGAGTTGTTCTTCCTGAAATTTTGCTACTTTAATCTTAGAAATTAGGAGTTTTTTCTGTGAATGTTACCCCTCTCCTCTGGGTCTGTAACATTATTTGTCTTCCCTCAAAAACTCTGAGATAAAACTCAAAATGCTACTATACAACACTGCTACTATATATACTACTATATGATTTTTTTCTCTGTTTATTACCCCTTTCTCCCGGGTCCGTTACATTATTTATTTTCATACAACAGCCTTTCAAATGAATGCCCATTACTTGGCTAATTTACACTTCAATAGATAGTGTTAACTTCAGCAGAAGACTCAAATATGTTTCACGGCAGCTTTTCTTTTCATTTTATCAGGGTCAAAAATGTCTCTTTTGAAAGTTAAAAGTTCCTAGATTATTATTTCAAAGGATGAACTTCATAACACAAACTTTGTTTCTGTATTTCCAATGAATTTAAAACATACAATAATATGATAATCCAGTCAGTATGTCTGACTAAAACATGAATTGAATTATGAGTTGAATCCAAACTTTTCTTGCATGTAAAGTGAGTCCCAAATCATGGGTTGATTTATTTTCTTTTCTTTTCTTTTTTTAAAATCTCATCCAGTTTATTCAAACTGGAAGCCGGCCAGTGCTCTGCTGCCGGGCACGCAGCCGGCCTGGGGGGCGAATGCCTTGCCCAAGGGCAGCTTGTGTCAGAGAGTACGTCCTCATTGACAGAGAGCAGGGAAGGTGTCGGTCCAACGCTAGAAAAGGCCAGACAGGCGCTCGCTCAGCAAAGTATTTCAACTTGCAAGACGTCTCTTCTGTGACTTTCTGGAGAAGCCGTCGACTCCCGTCGGCCTTCATGAATACTGAAAGTATAAAACCGCTCCAGTTCCAAGCACTTTATCAAACAACAAGCTCTTCTCTGTTTTAATTTAACCCTTGTGTCAAATTTGACCCATTTTCTAAGTTTTTTATATCAGAAGTTTTTCAAACAAATTGCCCCAAACTAACTAGGGTACATGCATGTAAGTTGTCTGGAAGACAGACAACGTTCTTAAGTGGCAAGGGCGTAGGTTGTCTTTTAACATTGGGGCAGGGGGGCATTAGAGCCAAGGGGTCCGGGGTTCCTCTCCCATGAAATATTGGGTGTCCATACTTAATTTCCTACATTCTGGTGAAGGTTTATGTACCAATTTATGGCTCAAATGTCTTTCTGCAAACTTTGTGCATATTCAGAATGTCATCACGTGTTTCTGGATGTTTTCATCATTTTTAACTGGACCGAACTCATTTCCATTTCTTTCTTCAAAACCACCATATCATCCTAGTTCACCGACTAATGCTGTTGCTTTTCCACATCATCATCTTCCAGTTAATAGTACGGTTGTAACCATGTCTCGTCGATGTGTTGACCGCTGTCTGTGTTGCATTTCAAATTGTATTTTATGTCATTTAAACTGTATGTACTTGTATTTATTGTATTTTATTTTCTAGCCACCGTTCCCTTTCAATGAGTGGCTTTGCCACTTGTCAAGCAGCCATTGCAAAAAAGAAGCTGTTCTTAAAGACTGAACTGATCCACATACATGCCACTTAAATATGAAGCTTGACATTTCATTTCAAGACTTCTCAAACATGTTTCCAGCCGACGGCACCAAACACAAAGCGACTGATCCGATGCAAAGTATAAACGCTACAAACCCTCGCTCCACAATTTGTTGCTGCCTGGACGCACACTGTGATTGAATATTCAATATAAAGCAGATTGACACGCTGTATAAGTCATGTACAGTGTGTGTCCTTGTGTCTCTGCTGCTTCTTCACCGAGACAGGTTCCCATACACTCAACATACACTCTGTTTCTAAAAGCCTTTTTTCTTTGCACTCCATTTATATTCATTCCGGTAACTTCAGGATTTTAGGGTTTGTCGGAGAGGAGTTAAGCATCGATACGACTTCAATCAGCAATTGCATAAATTTTAAGGGAGCATCCGGGCAAGGTCTGCGTCACATCAAACCCATATTTAGCACCGCTGTTATTGAGTGAAGGGTAGTAATTAAAGGCAGGTTCTTTTCACATCGATGAATACAGGTTATTAAGCTCAGAAAAAAGAAAAAAAAGATACATACGTAATGCTAAAAATAAAGTCCTGAAATAAAAATGAATGTGAAAGCTAATGGACATGCGGTAAACCCTAATAAGAATTGATTCTTGGCTGCCCGAACATTTTCATTTCTCAGACCTCGGCCCGTCTTTACATGTGTAATGAACCTGCCTGGGCATTGATCAAAAAAACAAAAAGCGGATGACTAAATCTGCTTAAAAAGGACCATCTCCTCCCTATCTGCCTGGGCTTTGTCCCGGCAGCAGGCTGGCCAGCACTTACTAGGTGCTATATGTCTCTTAAATTACTAAATTGCCTTCTGGCCCCCGTGCCTCCCCCCACCCTCCTAGAGTGGTTGATGGTTTGCGGGCATTAGTCATAAGTTTGTCCCGCAAATATTTAATCCTTGCCGTGACTGACAATGTTGTCAGACCTCCGGACCGGGGTTTTTTAACGCCGTTATTACAAGCGCTTCTCCATCCGTGGCACTTTGGATTATTCAAGATTATGTTGTAATCCCTTTTAAATCCTCATTGCATTAAGATTTCAGTCAAAATATGGGCAACTCGGAAGCAATGAGGTCTTAAGCAGGCGTCATGATTCGGGGCAGCCGCCTTCATTTCCTCCCTTTTTTTTTTTTGGCGTATTTATTCTCCTGTCTCTCTACATTGTCAACAAGCCGAGCAACAGATCTGTATTTGCTTTGGAGACGCCACAGTGATTTATTCCAGGCAGTGAAACCCCTGGTCTCCAATCACCGGCGAGGAAAAACACATGTTTACCAGCTTGCGGTGTCGAGGCGAGGCAAAGACAAACGGAGGGCGCGGTGCGTTCACAAGCACGCCGAGCATCCCAGTTTTCTCTCAGCCTGTGTGTCAGCATGGGAACTTTCCCGATCAGATGTTTGTCTCCGGCGGTGTGTCCTGTGGTTACTGTTCAACTATTTCTCCCCCGACCGATGTTCCTCCACTGCTCCATACAGCCCTTATCTCTCCTCGCTTGACTTCCCGCCACACCAGAGAGCCTCCAGCCAGACTCCTCTGACTGCGTCTCCGAGCTACATGAATAATCACAAACCAACTCCAACTATAGAACTATATGGCTCGTTTTGTCCCGTGCCTTCACGTATCTCTAAAATCTGCACCGTGCTGAGTCCTGACGGGACATGATTCTAGGATCAGAGCTTGGGGGTTGCATGACACCCTTTAACTGTGCATTTAAACATCATTTTGGGCCATCATGGTAGAGGAAACACAGAGTTACTTGTATGTAACAGAAACCCTGTGAAAACCAACCCTATTCTATCTTTTTTTGAATTTTTTTAAATGGACATGTGCTGTGCGAGGTTTTTATCCTGTGGTGTATTTTTGGCTTAGCTTTGAAGCTTTCTTACATGATGTCGGCGGGTTCTACCGAGGCGCTTTCATGAGCAGTCAGAATTTTGAGAAAATACGACTAACAAAACATGCTTTTTCAAAGCCGTCGGCACTATTTGTGGTTAGGAGGGTTAAGCAGAGCCACAGGGCCATTACTACAAATATAATGTGAAGCGGTGTAACGAAATCAGATATCCATCAATGGAGAAGCAGACATTTCCAAATTGCAGTATCAATTACTTTAGAAAAGTGACAAGCACTATTTTCAGGAAAGGGTCTGAATGTTTTTCCTGAATGAATTTGGCGTCTAGATTCTAGGTTTAGTTTCATAATGTTGTGATATTCCTATGGCAGAACTCCTCAGCTCCCAATAGATTAACACGGTTTGTTTGTTTTTTAGCCATTTCTAGGGGTGCCAGCAGGGCCTGAAGTTAACTTTTTGACCATCAGCCAGTTTTTTTTATGTAATACATGAAGACTTGGGCCTGGTTATGCATTTCTGTACGTCTTACCTACAGCTAGCCCTTTCTGTTCATCCACCCTACAGACACAATGACAATCCAGTTAGCTTGATAACACATGCATGCCAGCGCATGCACGCTAGAGGATGGATACCCGACCCGAGCCCGACGGGACCCGACGGTACCCGACGGGTCGGGCCGGGTTCGGACAGATTTTTAGAAAGGATGCTCGGGTTCGGGTCGGGCTCGGTCACATCAGCGCGATAAGGCATTGAACATTTTGAATTTAAAACAGCTTATTATGTAGGTAACCAATGGGCCTGTTTCACCTGATGCAAATGTTCGTTTATGGATTAAAATAAATGTCAAATATCACCCTAACATCCGTCTTCCTGTGTGCTGTGACAACGAAAGACGTGCGTATTAAGCTCCATGTGGCAGCGCAACGATGGAAGATTTTAAACTATTGAAAACGAAGGAAAGTCAGCTGTGCATTGATGCGCTCATCTGTTGACATTTCCCAATGCCTTCCTACAATTGCTTAATAAAAGCGGCTTTCCACACAAACAAACGTACATGTGTCATTAGTATGAGAAACAAATGCGATTTTAACTGTCGGGCTCGGGTCGGGCTCGGACATAAATATCTTAATGCCTGTCGGGCTCGGGTCGGGTTCGGTTACTGCTCTGTCGGACGCGGGCCGGGCTCGGACAGAAAAATCCGGCCCGATCCGCACTCTAATGCACCCCCATACACACACCCAGTGCTAACTCAACAGCTATAGACCTACTGCAGCTCGTATGTCAACAAATCACACGCGGCTGTGTTGATGGCTGATTTAGTCACATAGTTACAGCTTTCAGGAACCCTTAAGCACAACTAAATTCATATTATTCCTGGTAAAAATACTGGGTACCGGACATTTACTCAATGGTTCCCAACATGCACGTGCGCACACACACACACACATCTGTGCAATTGTCATTGTACTGTAGCCCACGCCAGCGTTGCATTATCTCATCCTTCCTCACCAACAGTTTAATACTTACTCGCACATCCAATCGGAGTCAGAGAAGGGCCTTTCCAATCGCAGGCGCATCCTCTCCAACTGCGCTGCGTTCAAGGACGTCAGTGCCTCTACCGCAGCAGTCTCCTCCGGAAGTCTTTGATAGTTTTTGACTTATCAGATGTAGGTGGCTTTTTGCCTTAATTACTTCTAATTTTAAGTTTTTAGTCTTGATTACAAAATGACTTGACTTTTCTTTCTCTGAGCCGTACACACGACGTCACTGCAGTATATTTGTTGTGTACTGATGTCATAAATCAGCCCCCCACCAACCTCGCCAATGGTCCACTTTGTATTAGCTAAAATTCAACAAAATGGCGGACTTCGTTGAAATGTAAAAGAACAGTTGCAAAAAATCTTAATGAAACACTCAATTCTCATTGGCTACCTGCCTATGACATTGACTGTGTCGCCCGCAAATTGCAAAATTCACTCGCATTTGGCGCGTGGTCATGTGTTAGTTTCAGGCCCTGGGTGCCAGGACGAAGTTTAAGGGTGCTTAAACCCCCCCCTCAAAAAAAGCTAATGCGTTTCAGCTGGTTTTGGAATGAGCTACAAATCCAAATGATGCGATGGTTTGAGTTTTCCAAGCAAAGTATTTCAACGTTCAAGACTCGTTTTCCTCGATGTATTCTTTAGACTTTTTTTTTTTTACAGTTTTACAAAAAAAATTGCATACCTATATGGCTGATTTTGAAAGCTTTTTTGTACAAACTTTTTTTTTTTACATTTTGTATAAAAACAATTTGAATAGGGGCCAGAATAAAATGACCCGTCTGGACCTGGACTGGACTGAAAGACCCTGGGATGCATGTAGAGAAACTAGAGGCAGATGTGAAAGCTTCTCATCCCTCCTGACGTGTGTGTGCCGGTGTAGAAGAGCTCTAAGGCTTCATGATGGGCACTGAGAGAGATCTCTAATGTGATCACTGATCCTTACCAACCACAAACCATTCGTGCCTCCTGGAGACATTCTGTTTTTCTTTTCCTTTTGCTTCCTCTGGAAGACGATTTTGTTGCTTTTGTTGTTTCTGGGGGGGGGGATTAAACGCTCGGAGGTGAAAGGAGAAAGCAAGTACTAGCCGGTACTGCGGCGCTCCACTTCAAACCCTATAAGATGTCTAACGCGCCTCAGAGTCCAAACTTCAAACTGTAGCAGAGAGTCACTGAGAGAAGAGGAGCGGGATGATCCTGAGTGGAGCAGAGCTGGCTGTCGGCGCCACAGGCCGCTGTGTGTGTGTGTGTGTACACGTTCACTCCAATACTGTACTTAAGTCCAAATGATGAGGTTCTTGTACTATACTGCAATAAAAGTACAAATACCACACTGTGAAAATACTCTGTACAAGTAAAAGTCCTGCAGTGAAAATGTTACTTCAGTAAAAGTTTGTATCATCAGAAAAATGTAGCTAAAGTATTAAAGTAAAGCCCTCTCCTGCCACTGTAGAAAGAGTGAAGGATCCACCCAGCTGTGTGTTTAATGGTCTCATCATCTCAGCTGGACCTGGAGGACGTTATACTGTTGCTAGGTTACTTTATAATAAAATATCAGATTTTATAAACTACATATGTTTAGCGTGCAGAAATCTTAATGTGGAAAGGAACAAGTAACTAAAGTAACTAGTAACTAAAGCTGTCAGATGAATGTAGTGGAGTAACTAAAGTAACTAGTAACTAAAGCTGTCAGATGAATGTAGTGGAGTAACTAAAGTAACTAGTAACTAAAGTAACTAGTAACTAAAGCTGTCAGATGAATGTAGTGGAGTAACTAAAGTAACTAGTAACAAAAGTAACTAGTAACTAAAACTGTCAGATGAATGTAGAGGAGTAAAAAGTCGAATATTTCTCTCTGAAATGTAGCAGAGCCGAGTTGCATGATGGGAAGTGTAGGATCCAGGGTTTTTTACATCCTGAGTCCCATAATAGGGGCTAAGAATCTGCATCTTTAACAATAATTTTCTAATTCTCCACTCTCTCCCTTAAATGTAAATAAGGCTTTTCAAACTTTAAAACTCAACATCTGCAGTGAAACAGCGTCTCATCACCTCGCTCTGTCAAATGTGTGCTTACTAGCTGCAAGTATGCAAATGACAGTCACCCTGCAGGGCTGAGGGATCTGAGCCACCCACACTGAAACCAACGGCACTCTGGGAACTCTGAGGGAAAACTTTTAGATGCCCAAAGTTTTTCGGTGAACTACCTCTCCTCTCTCATGGCCTTTTTGACTTTGCAAAAACAGACAGAACGTCAAGAGCGGACTCCGTGGCAGGATGTCTGACTGGCTCACTGTAGTGTGTGGGGGGTGAAAGTAGGTTACAGTTTGCTTTTAGGACATGTAGCTAACCCCCCCCTGACCCTGGCTTGGATCCCTGCTCCCAGACCCCTTCAGCAGCCACAGCCACACACTTCTCCCTGACGCTCCAGGCCTCTGGGACTTGCCTACCGGTGTCAGAGTGCACGGGTAGCCCGGAGTCGCTTTCACAAAGTGGCAACACTCAAACAGCCGCCCGTCCCTTCCATTCCTCTTCTTCTTCTTCCAACCACCAACCTACACATGCTTTTTTTTCTCCGGGTTGTCCCCAAAACTCTGTCCTCGTAAACCACCATCGCCATTATCATCATCATCATTGCTGTTGTGTCGCTGTTTGAGTTTGGCCTGTGGATAACCCGTATCGCGTTGACAAAAACAAACGGCGGCGGCTGCACCTCAGAGATTCATACGTCAGTTTGGAAACGTCCCCGCGATCACACTCGCTAAACTAAGCTGACATGAAGACAATCACAGAGTGGGTTTGCCCCCCACGTGTCCAACTGTATACAGTTGTAGCTTCTATTTTACTTCCATTTTTACATTTATGTTATAGTCCGACAAGTCATGCCTTCTTCCTTAATCAAATGGAAACTTCCTCATTCATCTTTCAGACCCGGTCAGACGCGCTGCAGCCTGCAACTGTTTGAGAGCCGAGGACAGCTTTGATGAATAAGAATATGATCATTTCAGGACAAGCAAGAAAACCAACAAAACAAGATGCTCCGTAAACAAATCTTTCAAAATGTTTGTGAATGATACAAATGAGGATTTCCATGTTCAAAAAGGATTAGGAAGACATTTAAAAAGATAACTTTTCTAGCCATTGCCCCTTTGTTCTATTTTTCTACTTTAGTTATATACAAAACAATTCAAGTCTTCACTTTTTTATACATGTATAAATACACATACATGCATATATACCTACTTACAGGCACATATACACTTATATATACACATGCATACACACATTTACACATACACATGTATACACACATGTACACATTCATACATACACACATTGATACACACATACAAACATGCATACACACACACACGTTCATACACACACTCGCATACTGTACACACATTCATACGCACACACATATACACGTGCACACACACATGCATACCCACACATACGCATACACACATACACATGCATACACACTCATACACATTCATACACACATATACACATATATACACATGAATACACACATACACATGCATACACACTCATACACATACATACACACTCGTACACATACATACACACATATATACACATACACATTCATACATATACACATATATACACACACACACACATTCATACATGCACACATTCTCACATACTGTACACACGCATACACACTCATATAAACATGCATACACACACATGCATACACACATACACATGTACACATTCATAAATACATTCATACGTACATACATACATTCACACGTTCATACACATACATACACACATGCATACACACACATACACATGCACACACACATATTCATACATACACACATGCACACACTCACATAAGGTACACACATTCATACGCACACACATATACACTGACAGATTATTTTTTCTTTTCCAGCTACCGGTGTCCATGTTTCATCTGTCAGTTATATGTAACTAAATGATAACTTATACAAACTAGACATAATATACAACCCCCATTTTCCTAAGACAAGTGAAGAAAAAATATTTTTTTTTAGTGGACGCTAACTGATGCTGAACATCTGTCCTGTAGGGTTACATTACAGCTTGTTTCTACCTGATATTGAACATCTGTCCTGTAGGGTTACAATACAGCTTGTTTCTACTTGATGCTGAACATCTGTCCTGTAGGGTAACATTACAGCTTGTTTCTACCTGATATTGAACATCTGTCCTGTAGGGTAACATTACAGCTTGTTTCTACCTGATGCTGAACATCTGTCCTGTAGGGTTACATTACAGCTTGTTTCTACCTGATGCTGAACATCTGTCCTGTAGGGTTACATTACAGCTTGTTTCTACCTGATGCTGAACATCTGTCCTGTAGGGTTACATTCCAGCTTGTTTCTACCTGATGCTGAACATCTGTCCTGTAGGGTAACATTACAGCTTGTTTCTACCTGATGCTGAACATCTGTCCTGTAGGGTAACATTACAGCTTGTTTCTACCTGATGCTGAACATCTGTCCTGTAGGGTAACATTACAGCTTGTTTCTACCTGATGCTGAACATCTGTCCTGTAGGGTTACATTAGAGCTTGTTTCTACCTGATGCTGAACATGTGTCCTGTAGGGTTACATTACAGCTTGTTTCTACCTGATGCTGAACATCTGTCCTGTAGGGTTACATTACAGCTTGTTTCTAACTGATGCTGAACATCTGTCCTGTAGGGTAACATTACAGCTTGTGTCTACCTGATGCTGAACATCTGTCCTGTAGGGTTACATTACAGCTTGTTTCTACCTGATGCTGAACATCTGTCCTGTAGGGTTACATTACAGCTTGTTTCTACCTGATGCTGAACATCTGTCCTGTAGGGTTACATTACAGCTTGTTTCTACTTGATGCTGAACATCTGTCCTGTAGGGTAACATTACAGCTTGTTTTACCTGATGCTGAACATCTGTCCTGTAGGGTAACATTACAGCTTGTTTCTACCTGATGCTGAACATCTGTCCTGTAGGGTAACATTACAGCTTGTTTCTACCTGATGCTGAACATCTGTCCTGTAGGGTTACATTACAGCTTGTTTCTCCCTGATGCTGAACATCTGTCCTGTAGGGTTACATTCCAGCTTGTTTCTACCTGATATTGAACATATGTCCTGTAGGGTTACATTACAGCTTGTTTCTACCTGATATTGAACATCTGTCCTGTAGGGTTACATTACAGCTTGTTTCTACCTGATGCTGAGCATCTGTCCTGTAGGGTTACATTACAGCTTGTTTCTACCTGATATTGAACATCTGTCCTGTAGGGTTACATTACAGCTTATTTCTACCTGATATTGAACATCTGTCCTGTAGGGTTACATTACAGCTTGTTTGTCCCTGATGCTGAACATCTGTCCTGTAGGGTTACAATACAGCTTGTTTCTACTTGATGCTGAACATCTGTCCTGTAGGGTAACATTACAGCTTGTTTCTACCTGATATTGAACATCTGTCCTGTAGGGTAACATTACAGCTTGTTTCTACCTGATGCTGAACATCTGTCCTGTAGGGTTACATTACAGCTTGTTTCTACCTGATGCTGAACATCTGTCCTGTAGGGTTACATTACAGCTTGTTTCTACCTGATGCTGAACATCTGTCCTGTAGGGTTACATTCCAGCTTGTTTCTACCTGATGCTGAACATCTGTCCTGTAGGGTAACATTACAGCTTGTTTCTACCTGATGCTGAACATCTGTCCTGTAGGGTAACATTACAGCTTGTTTCTACCTGATGCTGAACATCTGTCCTGTAGGGTAACATTACAGCTTGTTTCTACCTGATGCTGAACATCTGTCCTGTAGGGTTACATTAGAGCTTGTTTCTACCTGATGCTGAACATGTGTCCTGTAGGGTTACATTACAGCTTGTTTCTACCTGATGCTGAACATCTGTCCTGTAGGGTTACATTACAGCTTGTTTCTAACTGATGCTGAACATCTGTCCTGTAGGGTAACATTACAGCTTGTGTCTACCTGATGCTGAACATCTGTCCTGTAGGGTTACATTACAGCTTGTTTCTACCTGATGCTGAACATCTGTCCTGTAGGGTTACATTACAGCTTGTTTCTACCTGATGCTGAACATCTGTCCTGTAGGGTTACATTACAGCTTGTTTCTACTTGATGCTGAACATCTGTCCTGTAGGGTAACATTACAGCTTGTTTCTACCTGATGCTGAACATCTGTCCTGTAGGGTAACATTACAGCTTGTTTCTACCTGATGCTGAACATCTGTCCTGTAGGGTAACATTACAGCTTGTTTCTACCTGATGCTGAACATCTGTCCTGTAGGGTTACATTACAGCTTGTTTCTCCCTGATGCTGAACATCTGTCCTGTAGGGTTACATTCCAGCTTGTTTCTACCTGATATTGAACATATGTCCTGTAGGGTTACATTACAGCTTGTTTCTACCTGATATTGAACATCTGTCCTGTAGGGTTACATTACAGCTTGTTTCTACCTGATGCTGAGCATCTGTCCTGTAGGGTTACATTACAGCTTGTTTCTACCTGATATTGAACATCTGTCCTGTAGGGTTACATTACAGCTTATTTCTACCTGATATTGAACATCTGTCCTGTAGGGTTACATTACAGCTTGTTTGTCCCTGATGCTGAACATCTGTCCTGTAGGGTTACATTACAGCTTGTTTCTACCTGATGCTGAAAATCTGTCCTGTATGGTAACATTACAGCTTGTTTCTACCTGATGCTGAACATCTGTCCTGTAGGGTAACATTCCAGCTTGTTTCTACCTGATGCTGAACATCTGTCCTGTAGGGTTACATTCCAGCTTGTTTCTACCTGATGCTGAACATCTGTCCTGTAGGGTAACATTACAGCTTGTTTCTACCTGATGCTGAACATCTGTCCTGTAGGGTTACATTCCAGCTTGTTTCTACCTGATGCTGAACATCTGTCCTGTAGGGTTACATTCCAGCTTGTTTCTACCTGATGCTGAACATCTGTCCTGTAGGGTTACACTATATTGCCACACAGGTCTGTTGCTATTGGTTACAGCGTTAACGGTTAATACTGGACCAGTTTCAAAGCTCGTTGATCCCCTCAGTCACTTAGACACAAACACATGTGGGTAATAGGGTCCAGGTTGAAGAAAAAAAACTAAGTTTAACTAGGTTTAAGCTGCTATGCGGAGAACTTTCCAGGGAGCACTTTGCATGAAACAGCCGAGATGTTCCCGCCAGCACACTCGTGTTTCTTCTCCAGTTTATTCGAGTCGCAGTATACACATGCCATAACACAGAAATATTTTGTCAATAGGCATATACAAAGTACTCTTCGGGCCACAGGAGAGCCATGTGAGAGTGTCCAATGTTTTTAAGAGGTTGATTTTGTGTTAAAAACAATGGGCAGTAAAAAAAAATATCCCCTCCGCCGGAGGGAAGAAAGCCACTTTCACCCAAGTGTTTACACATGCTCAGCTGGATCCGTCGGGCCCCACCTCGCTACAGACCTGCGCCGCCGTACAAATAAACAGGAAGGCCACAGGCACTTGGATGAAGGCCACACTCATAATTCACCTAAAGCAGTATATTTTACAGAGGACCCCGCCGCTTTGGTGTGGCTCCAGCAGAAGGAATAAACTGTTAATCCATATAAAAGGCACGCCGGTTATGCGATACAGCACTTTAGGTGCCATCTGAAAAGCTCCATATCCTTTTAGCACTGTGCCCCTGTTGACTTGGATGGAGGCTGAAAGAGAACTGTTAACAGTAGGGATCGTATAACATGGATGTTATGGTTGTTTGTTAGATATAGCATATTTATGTGGCAGTTATGAAAGAAGCCGGACGTTTTAGTTCTGGGGTCAAAAAAAAAGTCCCAAAACAGCTGGCAGCTCAATTAAAGTCTCTCCACAAAATGTTACCATGGACTGTTACCACGTGGAGAGTAACTCTGCATGATGTCGAACTCCAACACCTTTTTGGAAGGAGTTCTGATTGACAGGAAGTGTTTATCTTTTCAGCTGGAAACAATAGCAGGAATTTGCCTCCCAAAGCCGCCGTTTTCAGACGCTCGGAGTTGTCTCTGGGCTGAGTGACTTCTCTTTATTTCTTCATTTAATTATGCCACAAAAAGAGAAACGGTCCAGATCTCCTCGGCTACACTTAGACAAACGTGGCGAAAATGAAAAGCAATCTTTAAGAGCTATCTTTTTATCCGCTCCGTGGGTTTGAAGTGTTAGAATTAAAGTTGCATATGGATGCCATCGAGACGCGAGCCACTCGGGGAGATTAGCGACAACGCCAAGGCATCTGTGTGTGTGTGTGTGTGTGTTGGTCGGATCCACACACACACAGCTGACAGCAACCCACTCATCCGCACAGATCAGGCCCTGATCATCGGAAATTGCCTCTTTGTAAAGATCTCCAGACGGGGTTCCAGGAGCGGCAGCAGCTTTGTGTGGTCCGTGTTACGTGGAAGATGTCTGAACTATCCCGCCAGTCAGGATCAAGAGACTGAATCAAGTCAAACATCCAAATAAATCTGACCAATCTACCGAAACCCAGGGTTAGGGTTAAAAGATAATCCCAAAAGAAGCTTCCCAACCCTACCAATTAATCACATAAAAAGTTTTTAGTGAGTTTAAGTGCAATGCAGCGCAGTGTCAGGCCGCGTTGCATTGTGGGTTACGAAGTAAAATATAGGGTGGATCGAATGTACACTCAGATTAGCTGTGCATTGTGGGTATGTTAAACACGGCTACAAGGTGGGGAACACACTACACCGGGAACACTTTCAAACACAGCTAGTGTTTCTGTGGTCATTAGAGCCCAATCAGCAACGTCCCCGAAAGGAACTCCAATTTGTCTCATAAAGCATAAATATCATGTAGTAAACTTGATAAAAAACCCTCATTTCTGACTCCTATAAAGCATGCCGTATTAAGAAAGTGGTACCAAACGTTGCAGAAGGTGCATTCTGGGATAGTTTAGGGCTACGGCAGGGCCAGTCTTAAGTACCAAAGGGACTTTGGTAGAACTAGTTAAAGTTGCCTTTGTAACAAATGTAATTATTAGTAAAAGAAAACTATAGTGACACATAATATTCAGGGTTTCCACACCTTAAACATCAAATTCTGACATCAAAAAAGAGAGAAACTGAAATGGAAATTTAAATTTTTTAAGAGAAGAATCATTTACTCCAATGTACAAAATCGTTTCATACAAGTAACTACGCTTAGGGGGAAATCTATCAGAAAGTAGTGGAGTGAAAGGGAAAGTTTCCAGGAATGTACTGTAAGTAAAGAAGTAAAGTACAGATATGTGAAAATTCTACTTACGTACAGTAACAAAGTATTTTCACTTTGTGGCAGCAGGAAATGTTTCACAATGAAATATGCAGCACGATGTGGGAAAAGAGCTTACAAAATACACCTCTTTTGCAATATAAACAGGATTTTCATCTAAATTGTGTACACAACCGCAGTAGTTCAGCTGGAGAGCCTCAGGTCTTAGATCACTTCTATGGCAAACAGCATCCATGCAGAGATCACTCACGCAGACCCCAAAGTAAATACCCGCCGGCCATTCGTCCAAGGTAACAATTGAGGTTGTGTACGATATGATGGAATGCACAACCCCCCCCTTCCCCATTAAACGCTAGTTCAAATATTTATATTTCTTTTTGGTATAAATATAACAGAAAGTTTCACAGTTCTGGCATTGTTTGGAAGGGCAAGGAACCCGCGCGCGTTATAAATGAGAGCGCGGTGACAGGTGGCGATGCGATAATGAAGAGCGTCGGGGGCCTGGAGGTAAACAGAGCGCTGGAACAATACGGACCGCAGCGCCGCGGCACCACACTCAGACCCACTTTATTACCTCGGTCCACACACATCTCTCTCCGGGAGGATTGCACTGCCTCGGCTACACATTTAAACATTTCCAAAAAGGGACAAATGTGAAGTATGATCCTAAGTGTTGGAAGAAGAATTCACATCCTTTACTTTAAAAAGTACTGATGCCTCACTGTAAAAACTACTCTGTTACAGTAAAAATCCTGCATTGAAATGTTACTTAAGTAAAAGTCTAAATATCATCAGGAAAATATAGTTCAAGTATTACAAGTAAAAGTACTCAATGCTGTATATGCATGTCTGTGTGTGATCCTACAGATGCACACACACACACACACACACACACACACACACACACACACACAACACACACACAGACAGAGACACACAGACACTGATACACACACACACGTGCACACACACACGTAGGGTCCCAAACTACAACTCGATCACTCTCCACTTCCCCCGATGTGGAGCACAGACTGTACAGCAACACACACTCCTCAATCTCACGGACACACACACACACACACACACACACACACATGCTTTCAAGTGTTTGTGTGTAGAGAGGACAGTCTCAGTTTGCATTTAAATTTATAAGATCTGAAAGTTTTTAAATAAAATGGGAACTCCAGCACCAAGCTTTCTTTTGGCTTGTCCAGTGGTGAAAAGAACTTTATACTTGAAGTGTCCTGGGCCCTATACGAACTGTCGTAAAAAATGTCCAAAAGCGCCGAAAAAGAATTAAAACACACACACATAAAAGCTTCAAATGTTGAAAAGCAAATCTAAAACCAGCAAGAAGAATGTCACAAATGTTGAAAGCGTACAAAATGTATGAAAGAAAATGTCCAAAGCGTAATGAGTTAGTGGAGTATAGGATAGTAAAACAGAAAGTGTCCGAAATGTTGAAAAAATGTGATAAAGCGACAAAAATATGATTAGAAAGGGGCAAAAATGAAGTGACCAAAAACGTCAATAGTGTCACAAAAGTGATGATTTCTAATTTTGAGTCCTTGCACGAGAGCAATCATCGCTTCATTAAAAGCCCCCCCCCAACATCACATCAGAGGCCAGATTAAAAAGACACAGAAACCCACTCTTAAACTTTCCTCCCCTCTCCGGCCCGATGGTAAACACGTTGTGATTGGCTCTGGGAGGAGAGGAGTGAGGTATCAAAGCCAGTTAATTTGCCCAGTTTGTCAGCGCTTTAGAAGAAAAAATCATCAGCGTGAGGACACTGTCGGCTTAAATCCGACGTGACGCGTCCAAAAGCCATGACCGACCGTCTCCATCTCACAGAGGAGCATGCACGCGGTGGAAAAAGTCTTTTTGTGGCGCAAACCCTTCACCAGCAGCAGAATCTCTTCAATCTGCTCTCAATTCTTTAAAAAATTAGATTTCATTCCCTTTAAAGAAAAAACTAATTCTACTTGCTGCTTGTGAAATGGGGTTCATTAAGGATTTGATGTGACTGAATAATCACCCTTCAAATATATAAGCAGCACTGGTAAACATGAATTATCAGGGGAGGGTGAAGGAGGGGGGTGGGGGGGAGAAACCTCATTGGTAATGCTAAACTTGAATTCGGCGAGTGAAGAGGTTTGACGTGCCGAGGTGTAATGTCAGCTATCGATTGATCGGCGCTCGGGTGTTTCAGTGTCAGGCCCCATTGACATCCTCTCATCTTACGACGGAGGGGAACTCGTTATATCTGTTTACGGCCGCGCGCTGTGTGCCAGGAAGTCCTTGCTTCGCCGGCCGCTCGCTCTTCTCCTCCTACCCTTTTTTCTTCTTTTCCCCTTTTTTCTGGGAAGGAACCGTAACGGATCTCTCAGCATGGCGGCCGCGGGGCAATCGATCCCCCTCCTCCGCCACACACACTACATTCATCTGACAGCTTTAGTTACTGGTTACTTTAGTTACTTTACACATTAAGATTTCTGCACACTAAACACATGTAGTTTATAATCTAATGCTTTATTATAAAGTAACCTAGCAACAATATCATGGCCTCTCCAGGTCCAGCTGAGATGATGATGTCATTAAACACACAGCTGGGTGGATCCTTTACTCTTTCTACAATGGGAGGAGACTTCTTTACTTTTAATACTTTAACTACATTTTCTTGATGATACTTACAGACTTTTACTTAAGGAACATTTTCGCTGCAGGACTTGAACTTGTAGCAGAATATTTGGACAGTTTGTTATTAGTAATTTTACTGTACAGTACAGAATACTTCTGCCTCGGAGTGTACATCTGACAATTAAAACCCTCCCAAAGAATGGAGCCACACGGTTGAGCTGTGGCTCAGCGGTAGAGTGGTTGCCTGCCGCTATATAAATACAGCACATTTACATTAACATTTATAATCCCAAACCTGCTGCTCTGTCGCATCCTGCACTTCTTCCCTACTCCACCTCTCTGCCCCCCCCAAAAAAAAACCCCCGCCGACCTTCAGTTCATCACGTATCACACCTTCCAAAACTCTCCATGCATGCACGCCCCCCTGCACACGCCACATATGTAGCCTATTTTCTCCAAAACAAACTCCCAAAGACCCGGAGCGAGTGTGTTGTTAGGTGACAAGTCGTGCCCCCCCCTTCATCCCCCTCTGTACCAAAATAAAAGCACACACATACACACACACAGAGGTGGCGGGGAGCGCCTCCAACCCCCCGCTCCGTCGCTCTCAGCAGGGGTTATTGATTGTGACGTGCGCTCGCAGTGCACCTTCCCAGTCGCCTGTCAGCCAGATGCATGCTGGCAGGTCTGGTCCTGAACCACCCGCCCCCCCCACCCCTTTGACAGCTCCCGCGCGGCAGCAAGGTTGTAGGGGCGGCAGTGGTGGTGTAGGGATGGAGAGGGAGGGTAGCGTTTGTCAGAGAGCCACATGGAGGGAGAAAGACAGCTGGCGGGGCCCTGGCCCTTTGGTCCCCCCCCCCCCCCCCGTGCTCTCCCTGAGCCTGCAGAAGGTGAACCTCAACCCCGACCCCCTCTCAGCAAAGTTCTGTCAAACAACGGTGGTAATCGCAAGGGTGGTCTATGTATTGTACATAATATATACTTATATACTAATTATTGTGTATACGTAGTAGTAGTAGTAGTTGTTAAACAATGCAAACGCACACAGGGCAGATAAATGCCCCCCCCCCTTGCCTCACGTTGGTTTGGTCCACTGCTGGGGTTTTGTTCCTTTACGTTAACAGTACACAGGAGTCTGTGGAACTTGTGGGAGAGGAGGGATGGCGTCATTAGACTGGCAGGGCTGTTTGATCCACTTTAAACATCAAAAAAGTGATTCAGTCCTCAGTTCTCGATCCTCAATCCTCAGTCCTCAGTCTTCAGTCCTCAGTCTTCAGTTCTCAATCCTCAGTCCTCAGTCTTCAGTTCTCAATCCTCAGTCTTCAGTCCTCAGTCCTCAGTCCTCAGTCCTCAATCCTAATTCCTCAGTCTTCAGTCCTCAGTCCTCAGTCCACAGTATTCAGTCCTCAGTCCTCAGTCTTCAGTCTTCAGTCCTCAGTCTTCAGTCCTCAGTATTCAGTCCTCAGTCTTCAGTCTTCAGTCCTCAGTCTTCAGTCCTCAGTCTTCAGTCCTCAGTCTTCAGTCTTCAGTCCTCAGTCCTCAGTATTCAGTCCTCAGTCTTCAGTCCTCAGTCTTCAGTCTTCAGTCCTCAGTCCTCAGTATTCAGTCCTCAGTCTTCAGTCCTCAGTCCTCAGTCTTCAGTCCTCAGTCCAGCATCGTCTGGGTTAGAGAAAAGAAATCACTTCATCCGAGTGAATAAAACAGCCTACAGTAACTGTTGAGTTCCACAACTACCCTTTTACTACATAACTGTACAATTTTGTATGCATCATCTGTGATCCCTTAAAAATTGCTTATATTATTTGATACCCCCCACCCCCAACTGTCCTCAGTCCTCAGTCCTCAGTCCTCAATCCTAATTCCTCAGTCTTCAGTCCTCAGTCCTCAGTCCACAGTATTCAGTCCTCAGTCCTCAGTCTTCAGTCTTCAGTCCTCAGTCTTCAGTCCTCTGTATTCAGTCCTCAGTCTTCAGTCTTCAGTCCTCAGTCTTCAGTCCTCAGTCTTCAGTCCTCAGTCTTCAGTCTTCAGTCCTCAGTCCTCAGTATTCAGTCCTCAGTCTTCAGTCCTCAGTCTTCAGTCTTCAGTCCTCAGTCCTCAGTATTCAGTCCTCAGTCTTCAGTCCTCAGTCCTCAGTCTTCAGTCCTCAGTCCAGCATCGTCTGGGTTAGAGAAAAGAAATCACTTCATCCGAGTGAATAAAACAGCCTACAGTAACTGTTGAGTTCCACAACTACCCTTTTACTACATAACTGTACAATTTTGTATGCATCATCTGTGATCCCTTAAAAATTGCTTATATTATTTGATACCCCCCACCCCCAACTGTCCTCAGTCCTCAGTCCTCAGTCCTCAATCCTAATTCCTCAGTCTTCAGTCCTCAGTCCTCAGTCCACAGTATTCAGTCCTCAGTCCTCAGTCTTCAGTCTTCAGTCCTCAGTCTTCAGTCCTCTGTATTCAGTCCTCAGTCTTCAGTCTTCAGTCCTCAGTCTTCAGTCCTCAGTCTTCAGTCCTCAGTCTTCAGTCTTCAGTCCTCAGTCCTCAGTATTCAGTCCTCAGTCTTCAGTCCTCAGTCCTCAGTCTTCAGTCTTCAGTCCTCAGTCCTCAGTCTTCAGTCTTCAGTCCTCAGTCCTCAGTATTCAGTCCTCAGTCTTCAGTCTTCAGTCCTCAGTCTTCAGTCCTCAGTCCTCAGTCCTCAGTCTTCAGTCTTCAGTCCTCAGTCCTCAGTATTCAGTCCTCAGTCTTCAGTCCTCAGTCCTCAGTCTTCAGTCCTCAGTCCAGCATCGTCTGGGTTAGAGAAAAGAAATCACTTCATCCGAGTGAATAAAACAGCCTACAGTAACTGTTGAGTTCCACAACTACCCTTTTACTACATAACTGTACAATTTTGTATGCATCATCTGTGATCCCTTAAAAATTGCTTATATTATTTGATACCCCCCACCCCCAACTGTTGCATACCCATGTTGTCACAATGCATTCTTCTTTTCTTCTCATTTTTTCACCCATAAAAAAGCCCCTCAGGATGAGGATGGACCGTTTCAGTCGGTTCTCTACATCACTGTCGCTATCACCCCCCCCTCCAACCTGAGCAGCTTGCTTAGCACCAGCGTCTCCAGAAGGTGCACCCTGTGCACGCTCGGCGGCCGGGACAGGTAATGAGTTAGCTCGGGGGGGAAGGCCGACATGACTGCAAGTGTGTGAGAGTGTAAAATTACCTGACACGGCTTCCCCCCCGTCCGTCTGTGTGTTTGCAGCCGTGGGATTTGTGCACACGTGTTCACACGGAGAGAGAAACTGGGAGAACGTAACATATGCCGTTGGTGAGGGCTTTAATCCAAACTGCCTGATGGCACCAAAACGTCGTCATCTATAATATTTCCTCGCCATCATAAAAGTTTGGGTGCCGAATGAATTGATTGTAGTTGGACTTCTTTGTATTTAAGCTTTTTGAGTGTTAGTCATTATCAGCTTTAGCTTTTCCAACATTTTAGACACAGATATAGTCATAATAATGCTACAAAATGATAGAGATGCAAAACTACCATCTAGAGACACAGACCGACTACACAGAGACGCTACATGAGCAGACTAGGGGTGGAACGGTACATAGAAGTCCCGGTTCGGTTCATACCTCGGTTCAGACATCACGGTTCGATACAATGGAGGGAAAAGCAAAACCAAAATGCAGAAGGCAATTTTTTTTATTGTGCATGTGTCAGGCTGTACCACCTAGTGTCCTACAGTCTCACCCCTAAGCTAGCTGCAACAGCCTGAAGTGTGTAAAGTCAGATGTAAACAGTAAAAACTAAGTACCCCACATCATCTCCAGACTCCATCTGGAACTAGTAAATAAAATAAGACAATCAGCTGTAAAACTGAAAATACAGCATCTCTGTTCTCTGCAGAGACCAACCACCTGATTAATGCAACGTTATCACGACGTCTCCCGGCCATTTCTCACCACAGAAAGCTGCTCCCAGCCTAAAGCTAATATAGTTAGCCCGAAAAAACAAGGCGTCTGTCCCAACTAACGTTACAGTTCAGAGCCGCGACGCTGGAAACTGATCTACTACAGCAGTCTGTGTCTAATATGTCATTTACACTGATTTAAGTGTTCTTGGATACACAGTTTGTTGCTTGTTATCTGGGTGATGGCGTTGGATACGCGTTAGCATGTGAGATGTATTTCAACCAACAGTCCTCGTCTTAACCACCACTCTCTCGCCTGTACTCCTGCAACTGACTGGGAAAGAGGCCGGCGGGTCCTCTAAGTCTTGTAGGTCGCCATACTCGTCCTTAGTGCTGCTGTCTCTGACTCAGTCACTGGACCGCCGACCTGACAAAACCCTGCATACATAGGTAGAGTTTGGCTACATAGAGCTTCAGAGCTAAGGCGGGGCTACAGATTAGGAGTCCCTAAAGAACCCGCATATCTAACGGTAGTTCTGCATTACATTACATTTGCACGCAAGTTTTACTTATTTTTATACCGTGCATTCTTCATATAAATTCACCAACCCATGATGCCGTACCGTTTTGGTTCAATACGAATACATGCAGCGTTCCACCCCTAGAGACCAATACAAACCCAAAGGAAACAGAAAAAGACCCAAAAGAGACACAGAACCACAAAAAGGAAGCAAAAAGACACTTTTAAATTGAAAAATGTAGCCTTTTCTTGAAGGACACCTAAATCCCCCCACCCCATCCCGCCAAATTACTGTGTACTCCTACTTCAGAGGTGTACTACTCTCAGCGGAATGACAGAGGGAATTTAAGGTGGGCTTTTATTGTGAAGGGTAGACACGGAAGAGCCAGCGTTATGGCGGCACTTTTTCTTTCAAACTTTTTTCCACAACCTTTGTTGTGCAGCGGTTTAGTTTTATTCAAAGTTTATTAAGACACAATATCCAGTTCTGTCCAAACGGCTTTAGATTTCAAACCCCAACTTCATTGGGCAGTTCATTGGTTACCCAGGAAACCAAGTGTGAAGTAGATTGGATGGACGGTTCATGAGATATTTCAAAGACACACACACACACATACACAAACACACACACACACAAACAGAGGTTCCAGCGTCAGTGTTTCACTGTAACGTGGACTGAGAGCAATAACAGCACGTGTTTGGGACAAGCCCAAAATACTAAATGGATCATAAGTAATAATCAGCGCAGGGTTGCAGACAATAAGCCCCGCTCCCCCCTCGGTATCTCAATCCATTTGTCTTGGAGAAGGAAATTACTAAATCCAATACAGTTCGATAAAAATCTGGCCTGTCTGGATCGGCTACTGGAGGATAATGTGGCCTGATAAAGGCCCTCGTTTCCGGCCGCGCCATCCGTCATCTGGGGGGGGTGGGGGGGCTGTCTGCTGCTCAGATAGATGACTGCAGCAGTTCAGCTGCTTGCTTGCTCCGCCGCCCCGCGGGCCTCCACTGGCCAGGTTACGAAGTTTAGTTAGTTTAGTGACAGGATGTCTAACTCAACTTCTCTAACATGAGAATCACATCCAGGGCCAGACGTGGGTTGTTTCGATTTCTTTTTTTTTTAAGATCATTTTTGGGCACTTTAGCCTCTAATAGACATTTTTAAAAGCAGGCCGACTCCCTGCAACCTGTTTCCCAGCCTGAATTGAAAACTCACTGCTTCTGGGGAAATTTCCTAGTCTGAAAGTCTGAAAAGCTCAGTTCTGCTTTGAGTGTCATGAAAATGTCTTCCTGTCTTTTTGATTTGGCACACAACTAGACAGGCCAAAAGTGATTGTGAACTTGAGTTGATATGCTGGCCAGATTCGGCCTGCGGGCCTTTGAGTTTGACACATGTGACTCTGTGCTGGAAAAAAAAAACACATTTATTTTTACACGTAGAAAAACTGTTGAATTACATTTCCCATGTATGTAACGTTGGGAAACAGTACACCAGATAACGTAGTCACAGAAGTTAACTTAAAGTTCCAATAACACTCTACAGTAATTAGTCATCAGCTAATTAGACACATTATTTGTCAGTATGCATTAACCATCTCTGTCTGAATGAAATTTATAATAACAAAATACAGGAAAAAGTAAAACTTTAAAGTTGCTAAACCCTCATGTTGTCTTCCCGTTGATCATGCACTTGTTGTCCTCCAACAAAACTGCCCTGGTCCGTTTACCTTTTTATAAAGCATAAAGTATAAATTGTAACAATTCTATTTTCCACCTTCTAGCCGACTTCATTCCAACTCATCACCACTCGTTTTACACTCACGCTTTGGCTACATTGAACGCGTAACGGTTGCTGACCGCTGAATGTGTCTTTGGACCGTCTCCATCTACAGCGTCACAGGCGAGATGAGAGCTTTCCCTCCGGGGTCGGAGTCCTTTCTTCTTCAGGTTTTTTGGAGCCGGCACAGAGCCGAGAAACATCAATCTGTGAGCTGTTATCAGAGGGAACTCTCAAAATGAAACTGCCCACACCCTCACTGACAATCATTAAGTCGTTTCCTTTGAATCTGTAATTTACTTTAAAAGAAATATAGACACTTTATCATCCTTTTCTGTTTGAAAATGTAAACAATATAAATAGACTGTCCTGTTTCTACACGTGTAGAGCGGATCTCCACGGCGCATACTCACCGCTGGCTCGGTGTTGGCAGTTTCCTTGATGGTCGTGGAAGCGGAGCTCCACAGACGTCAATGTAGCCGGCCTGTAAGGAGATGTAAGTCAGCGGATATGAGATGGACAGGGAGGAAGTCAACAAACTGGTCCTCAATGGATCGGGTAACAAAGTACATTTTAAATGAGCTACCTTTTACTTTTACTTAACACACACGCACACACACTCACACAGCGAGAAGAAACAAACAAACACACACACAGATTAGGGCTACTTACGATGAACTCTGTAATTTGCTACACACATCCAGTCTACTCATCCACATCCATATTAGAAAGGCTTTTCTTCAAACTGCTACACTTTTCTCACATAGCTGATATATATATTTTTTTTGATACTGTCACCGTTCCCACACCTGCTGCTGAAACACTTCAGACTTCACATTTGCTTCTTTGATGCTTAGTTTCATTGCTGCAGCACAATCTTTCCACCTTCTGGTCATTAATGGTACCGTGCTAGGCTCTCTGCCTCAATTTATTATTATTTTTTTGTCAAATTGACCCGTTGTCCTATATCAATGTTCTTTTTAATTCCCCAAAATAACATGATTGATTCCACACAATGCTCTTTGCCAAGTACAAATCTCTACTTTCATTAATTTTGGGGCGTCTTATTCAATTTTATAGCATTTAAAAAGAAACATTGAAGTGTTTTTGAAATAGTATTGAGTAAAAGTTGACATATTCCTGTGATTATCCTTTGACATACATTCCTTTAATTTTAGTCTTTTCTAACTCAAACATTAGGTATAATTTCCTATAAATTAGGTTTATTGACCATAAATTCCAAAAATAACTGTAAAACTAAAGTTATTAAGTTAGTGTTACGTAGTGTTGGAAATGTCAAAAAAATGGCAAACGTTTAATATTTGTGTACTTTTTCACCTATTTTGTACATTTTAGTAGCTTTGCAGGGTCAGAGAGTGATGCTAAAACACACCTCGGCTGTCTAAGACGAGACCAGAGTTCTCTTCAGTTTCCCATCTCATCACAGCACAACCTTCAGTGTTGAGTTTGTGCAGTTTTCCACAGAGGTGTTCCTGCCACTCCTTTTGGTTTGAGCCATCTGACTCGAGAGGCCACCCGGGTCACCCACCCACCCTTCTGAAGTCTGGGTAATGTGAGCGCCTCCATTCGCTTCACGTCCCCGCCGCAGCGTTTTCAAAAGACCCTTCATTTCATCCTTGTTTACGGCTCTCTCTCTCTGAGATCTAAAGTTCAAAATCGCATGCATTTTTAATTCCAAATTAAGCCAGGGAAGAAAGAAGGAGAAGGGGGGGAATTCCATGTTCACTCCACCACATTTTGACAAACATGACCTCCCCTCGCTGGGGTGGAGGGATTATGTGGAACAAAAGTTGGCCGCTCGCCGTACCAGGGCTTAAGGCTATTGGAGGCGACAGATTAGAATATCTTTCACCCTCTCGGGGAGATAAGAGACACACACCCAGTCAAGAAACGGCTGCAAAACATAAAGAACTCGTGATCTCCAAAGAGCACGTGTGAACTTGAGATTCATAAAATCTTCAAAACAGTAATGCAGATTTTGTGGGTTTTTAATGCGTCTCCTAATGCTTAAAACATGATCGGGGTTATCAAAGGTTGGAAGTGTCTTCCTGCTCATTGTCTTTTTCCTCGGAGAAGTCAAAAACCATCCGCCTAAAAACATCCCCCCCCCCCGGCTCGCCTGTTTTTGTTGCCGTGTTCCACTTCCTATTATCCCAGATAATTACAAATATGTCAGACGTGTTGCTGACGCCGGGCGCGTTGGCGAGCCGTGCGGTCCGGAATGACACGGCGATACATCTCACCCTCTCCTGCTCTCAATTAGCTCCCGGTGCTCCAGGTTAATGGAACTTTTGATTGGGGGAAAACTCTGGTTTCCTGGATGTTTTGGGGGGGCGTTGGTGACCTCATCCTTATCTGCTGTTGCAGAAACACAGAGTTATTCTGATGTGTGTTTCCCTCTCTGGAGCACTGCTAAATGCTTTCTCCTTTTACATTTTAAAAACTGGAAATACATACTTAGAAATATCTGTGTAAATATCTGTTAAATTACCCCCCCATATCATCACATACCCTTCACCATACCTAGAGATCAGCATGGTTTTATTTCAGTAAGCCTAATAGCCGGTTGGATTTGCATTGAGAGATGATCTTATGGAAAGTTCCCCATGCCTATCTCTATGTATGGTGAAGGGTATGTGATGATGTGGGGGGGGGGGGGGGGGGGGCTATTTTAATTCCAAAGGTCAAGGGAACATGATCAGGATGCATAGTATCCTGATCTATGAAATAACTGGCCTTTAATAATAAAATAAGTTTTATTAATTTAACATAGGGGGGTGTATACTTATGCCCCCTGTATTTTAACATAGGGGGGTGTATACTTATGCCCCCTGTATTTTAACATAGGGGGTGTATACTTATGCCCCTGTATTTTAACATAGGGGGGTGTATACTTATGCCCCTGTATTTTAACATAGGGGGGTATATACTTATGCCCCCTGTATTTTAACATAGGGGGTGTATACTTATGCCCCTGTATTTTAACATAGGGGGTGTATACTTATGCCCCCTGTATTTTAACATAGGGGGTGTATACTTATGCCCCTGTATTTTAACATAGGGGGTGTATACTTATGCCCCCTGTATTTTTAACATAGGGGGGTGTATACTTATGCCCCTGTATTTTAACATAGGGGTGTATACTTATGCCCCTGTATTTTAACATAGGGGTTGTATACTTATGCCCCTGTATTTTAACATAGGGGGGTGTATACTTATGCCCCCTGTATTTTAACATAGGGGGGTGTATACTTATGCCCTGTGTATTTTAACATAGGGGGGTGTATACTTATGCCCCTGTATTTTAACATAGGGGGTGTATACTTATGCCCCTGTATTTTAACATAGGGGGTGTATACTTATGCCCCTGTATTTTAACATAGGGGGGTGTATACTTATGCCCCTGTATTTTAACATAGGGGGGTGTATACTTATGCCCCTGTATTTTAACATAGGGGGGTGTATACTTATTAATTTCCCATGTTTTTAAATGTTAACACTGACTGACATGACCCAAGGAGGAAACATTACCGTGTACAGCTGCGAGAGGGCTCGGTGATGAGATCGGTATCTTACCTGTTAGACTCGTTAATTTAGCCTACTCAGCACCCCGGGTATGCTCGTCATGCTATTGTGTAGCTGAATAACTGTTAATGTGGTACGTTACCATATCGGACACCTATTCAGCCTGTTGTTCTGTAGTTGAATATCTTGCTTTTCCAGATTAAACGCCTGTTATTGGTCTTGGATTTTAGTGAAATAAATTTGGAAATAAATGCGACTTAGATGTTTTTATCCTCTTCATGATGCTTTTTTTGACTGCTGCGACTTATACTCCGTAGTGACTTACAGTCCTGGAAATACGGTAAAAGTGGTTTTGGAGCGCTTGTGTGTCACGTGCCCTCGGTGATGGGGGGCGGAGCCCTCGGACCACATGTCCTGCTAGATTGTCTCTGTGCTTCTTCTACAAACTTATAGTGTGGTTCCAGAAGTAAACCTCCCTCCACTGACCTGGGACTACGTGGTTGTCTGCTTCTGTAGAGCTACAAGTCTGTATAAAATGAACCTTGTTTTAGGAAAAACAGGTTTTATCTGTTTTACACCACCCACAGCAACGTTTCTGATTGGTCCAACTTGCTGTTACCACAGAAAGAGTCAGGTGTTTTGTGCTCACTATGACTGTTAAACAAAGAAAATAAGACATTTTGTTCTTTTACAAATTTTAGTGCTCTTCTTTCTGGGTGAATTTATCATTATATAACCTCCATAGCTATGAAGGTATGTGAGAAAATCATGTTGAATAGTCTGAAGCCCCATGTGGAGCAGTATCTCGACCCCTGCCAATTTGCTTATCAGAAAGGGAGAGGGGCAGAGGATGCTATTGTCTGTAAATTGGACAGTGTCTATGCTCACCTGGATGCAGGGGGACGGTGTGGAGAATTCTATACTATGATTTTAGCTCAGCGTTCAATACGATACAACCACACATCCTTGTAAATAAGCTTTTGATGATGAAAGTTCCAGGTGTTTTTATCTTGTTCATTTTAAATTTTTTAGAAAACAGGTCTCAATTTGTTAAGTTAAACTCAAAAGTTAAGTCAGACAATATTATGTCAAACACAGGGTCACCTCAGGGAACTGTTTTATCACCTTTTCTTTTTACCATTTATACAGCAGACTACTGTGCACAGCAGGCTAGCTGTCAGGTTGTTAAATTTGCTGACGACACAGCGCTCATTGGGTTAATCAAAAATGATGACTATAGTTACTATCAAAATGAGATAAAAGCCTTTGTTGATTACTGTGGTATGCATTTCCTGGAACTCAATGTTAAGAAAACTAAAGAATTAATTATAGATTACAGGAGAAATAAGATCCCAGCAGAGGCAGTGGAGATCCAAGGTGTAGAAATAGAAAGAGTGAACACATACAAGTATTTGGGCGTTGTTTTTAATGACAGGCTAACATGGTCTGATCATGTTGACTCATTGATGAGGAATGTATGTATGTAATGTATGTAGGAACTGTATGAGGAAGTTGCAGTCCTTTAAGGTGAATACGGATGTGGTGAGAATGTTTTTTATGTCAGTCGTATGCAGTGTTTGGAGTTACTGTGTGGTGGGGTGGGGGGGAAATGCTGGGTTAACTGAGAAGGCCAGGATTGATAGAGTGACTAAAAGGGCTGGGAAAATGGTGGGAGAGTTAAATACAGTGGATCAGGTATATGACGATCATCTGGTAAAAATGACCCTCTTCATGGTAATCTGATCGGCAGAGTTATAGAGCGTAGTGGTAGGCTAAGACCTCCTGTGACACAAACCAAGCGATATGCTCTTTCTGTTATACCTCAGGCGATTCGACAGCACAACAAGCACTTTAAACGTACATTTTTATAAGTTTTTATTTTTTTTATTTTTTTTCATTGTATTTATGTATAATATTTTAGTGTATTTGTGGTATTGTATTTATTTCTAGTTTTTATGGGTAAGATGGCGAGTGTGAGCACTGTAATTTCCATTTTTATGGATGAAATAAACTTGACTTGACTTGACTTGACTTATGATCAGTTGAATTGCTTCCTGGATTTTGTAAAAATGCAGGAAATGGGATTCAAATAGAACTCATTTGTGCCCTTTGTTTGTTTGTTATTGCACATATCCAGCTTCCTCTTGGCTTCTTAAAACTCTCTTTATAAAAAGTTTTGGGCACCCCACCACTTCATCGGCCTGGAATGAGGAGGGTTGACATGGACACACAGTCAGCCTCGCCTCTGAGCAAACCAGCCCCGCTATCAGAGGATGACACCAAAACACCAGCCCGCCGGGCATCTACTCCTTCCCCCTTTCCCTCCTTCCCTCCTTCCCTCCACCGCTCCGGAGCAAACGCATCACTGAGTTTCCCTTCACTGTCTAGCGGCCCCGTTGGAGGCAAGGTGACATAAACACAAGAGAAACAATCCTGTAATTTCCAACAAAAAGAGCTTAAGGTGGAATTGTTCTCCGAGAGGGGGGGAGCTGCCACCTCTCTTTCTTGTTCCCCGCCTTCACCTCGGTTTATCCAACTCACCCCTCACGGGGGAGATTTATCCACACCAGTGTTTTCCATAGCTTTATAAAAAAGTTAGAGTGCACATTTTTGCAAAGTGTATGTGTATGTGTGTACATATACACACACAGTATTGTGATGTATATGAGTCTTATCTAACGCTCAGTGATATAAAATGATTGACTTTTATGTATTAGTGTGCATTGTCCCCAAATAAACCTGAAACACAACATCATTTGGCAGAGGGTTTAGGGTGCGTCCCTCTAGAAAAGGTTTTATTAATTTTAAGAGGAAAGCAATTTGACATTGTCAGTGTTTAAAACGTTGGAAAAAGCTAGCGCCGGTAATAGATAAATAACACACAAAAAGCCTGAAGTCAAAGATGTCCTCCTGGGACCGACACCGACCATTAGATCAGAGGAAAGTGTTTGTTACTTTTGAAGCTCACATTGATTTTACATTCATTCAGCTTAGGTGCTGCCCAAAACGGCTCGGGTGGTGCACCTAAAAAATTATAATGGTAGGGAAAACCCTGCACTCTATCACACACACACACACGCATGCACACACGCACACACAAACACTCACACAACCCTCCCGAGGAATGGCTGGCGAGCAGAGAAGAAATGCGCCCTGACAATCTCCCCTTCCCTCCGGCGGCTGGATGCCAGAAACAAGCGGCGGTTCTTGCAAGAGATCTTTTACCGAAGATGCCAGGGATTAGGAAAGAAAAGACTGCAGGACACCGCCGTGTCACCTAGCATTAAACAGCCCTAAACTCCCCGGTTATGAGATACTCTGCGCAAAATAGGCCAGGAGAGAAAGAAGAAAAAAGAGAGGTTTTGATTTCTTATCTTTTTCTCTGATGCCCCTGGACTCTTCTTGGTTCTTGGTGCCTTCACAAACAGTCGTCCAAATCAGAATCAGTTGGACTGGCAAACTGAAGAGTTTTTGGGTGGAAAGATGGAGGACATTTTTATGCAAAAGATGAAAGAAAAGAAGCAAAATTGTCTTCAATTATTCCTGCGCTGGGATCTAAATGTTTTCAATCATTCAAGGAAGAAAATGGTTGTAAAAAGGTTACAAACTGTCAAATTGAAAGATAAGAATACAGTTAAGTGTGCAAATCACAAAAACATGAGAAAATAGGGTCCAGGTTTAAAAGAAACCGAAGATACCCTTTAACGTCTGGTCTTGCATTCTGAAACAAAAGGGACTAAAAGTTTCCCGTCGTCTTTTGTCATCTTTTGGACGCCCTCTCTGCCTGCTCTGAATAATTCAGCAGCTGCCTGGTCGAATGCAAACAAACGGAATAAAGCATAGATAGTCATGAGGCATAAATATGAACACACAGCATCTAAAAGCATTAAGAAAACACGGAGCGTCGGGGGGGTTCGGAGCGACAGATGAGGACAGTGTGTTTGACTGGCTGGACTCCCAACCCCCCCCTTTTAATGATGTGTGGCCTGTCAGAAAGACACAGTCAAATTACATTCAGGACTACAAAGCCTGCGTCCGAGCTTTTCTCTCTGTGAGCAGCACCCTGCAAAACAATAACTGGGAGTCAGATTCAGCAGCTGCAAATTGCACTAAAATTCACCATTCTCTCTCTGTGAATTATTAATGAGAGCCAAACCAAAAAAGACACACAAAAAAAGAAGGGGGGGGGAGAGAGAAATAGCTACAGCATGCCCGAGCAGTGGAGAATGCTATAAAGCCGTAATTATGCCAGAGAATGAGAAATGGAAACAAAGTTGTCGAAGCCAGAAAAAGGCGAGGCAGAAACTGAAACTAAGAGCTGGATATTTAGAGCTCAGAGGGGTGAGAAGAAAAGTAGTTTTTTTATTACAAATGCAGAAAATCCAAAAGCAGGATCGACACTTTGGCAATTAAAACGGGGGATGAACAACTAGCGTTTGTGTCCTTGTCTGTCAGGTTTGTTCTGTGAGGAAAGTGAAGGAAAATGAAAGGGAAGGACGGTCAAAATACACAGTACTCAGGTGCATTCTGGGCGTGCTGGTCTGACAGGGAGGTGTGTTCAGATGCATTCTGGGCGTGCTGGTCTTACAGGGAGGTGTGTTCAGATGCATTCTGGGTGTGCTGGTCTTACAGGGAGGTGTGTTCAGGTGCATTCTGGGCGTGCTGGTCTTACAGGGAGGTGTGTTCAGGTGCATTCTGGGCGTGCTGGTCTTACAGGGAGGTGTGTTCAGGTGCATTCTGGGTGTGCTGGTCTTACAGGGAGGTGTGTTCAGGTGCATTCTGGGCGTGCTGGTCTTACAGGGAGGTGTGTTCAGGTGCATTCTGGGCGTGCTGGTCTTACAGGGAGGTGTGTTCAGGTGCATTCTGGGCGTGCTGGTCTTACAGGGAGGTCTGTTCAGGTGCATTCTGGGCGTGCTGGTCTTACAGGGAGGTGTGTTCAGGTGCATTCTGGGCGTGCTGGTCTTACAGGGAGGTGTGTTCAGGTGCATTCTGGGCGTGCTGGTCTGACAGGGAGGTGTGTTCAGGTGCATTCTGGGTATATTGCTATCTTGAGGCAGCGGGAAGTGATTGCACCATTGAACAACAAAAACCTCTAAAGTCACTAACGCAGCATTACAATGTTATTTTAACAGAATTAGTCAAATGCGCCTAGGCTATTGCACAGCGTGCACACACTATGCTTGTCACACACACACACAGGGACGCACAGCAGCACACACACACATGCAAAAGATTACAAAATAATATGACGGTGTAAATCCTCCATCATAACAGCAACGCACCAAGGTCCAAACGCGCCTGGCTGTTAAAGGGAATGGGAGAGGACCTCTGATTGGTTGATTGCATGTTATGCCCAGAACACACTAACTATGATTAATGAAGACACTAAGTACAACCCTTTTGAACTACGCGCCTGGCGTACGGAACCTTTTTTCCATAGTCAAACTAGCAAAAATGGATTGGGACCTGGCCTAAACGCACCGGCGCCAGGCGCTGAGATTGTTAAAATAGGGTCCTAAATGTACATTAAAGCAACAAGTCACGTATGCGGAAAAAAACACAAATGTTAGATCAAGAATAAAAAGACTCCAAGTGTTGGAGATATTTGGGGCTCTGTCAGGTGACGGCGATACGTCCAATCAGTGAGTAATGACGAATAGATAAATCCATACAAAGGTGAATAGACAACAGATGCATATGTGGAGGCTCACCGACCTGCCAGAGAGTTGATAATGGCTTTTATTGAATATCAGAGAGTAAGGTATCCAGTTTGAGACTCAATAACTCAGACTTTGTCTGATACTCTAGGACCCGCAGTTAAACCCGACCCAGTACCGGGAGAGTACAGTCCTCTTACAGGACCCTCCTCTCAGTATTAACCTTTTAGCGCACAGATTAATTCTGTTGAACTGGAAACAGGCACAACTTCCCTCTTTCGTCTCCTGTCCAACAGCCGATAGAGAAGTCAGCTGGTGGAGTCTCCTATGTTTTAGGACGTAATAGTCTCCTGTTTCAACAGCCAATAACTTTTTGTGCTTTGTTTTATGAGTAAAAAGGTCAGAGAACCCAGCTTGTTCTCACTCCCAACTGGTAAAATACACTCGGTCAGTGTGTCTCCGCGTCGGACACTGAAGAAAAAAGTCCCCCATTAGCGCCAGGAGTCCCGACCTAGAGTGTGTAAATATGACGCTAAAGGAGTACCACAGGCACCTCACCAAGCACCACCTTTGTGGCGCACTGTTAGTAAGAATGTGTTGGCAAACTTAGTAATAAAATGCCCCATAATCCATTTAATATCACAATATGTCACAATAAATCATCTCAAATTGGGAGACTGAGAATGTTTACATGCACAACTACAAATTCAATTCAATTCAATTTTATTTATATAGCGCAAAAACACAACAGTTCTCAATGCCATTATCATAAAAGAGCTGGTCTAGACTGTACTTTGGGATGTTATTTACAGGAACCCAAAACTATATTGCACTATTATTCTGAATTTGATACAGGTCATGTAAAGGGCGGCTGTTAACTCAGTGGTAGAGGGGTCCCCTGCCAATCGGAGGGTTGGGGGTTCAATCCCTGGCCCTGCAGTCCCATGCTGAACCCAGAGTTGGTGAGCAGGTGGCACCTTGTACGGCAGCCTCGGCCACAGGGTGTGAATGCTTCCTGTACTATGTTACAGAGCTTCTATATAAGAACATTCATTTACATTTAAACAGCATATTCCAGTTGGATATTCAGAATAAGGCCTTTTTATGTATAGCATTTCTCCGATTAAGACGCGTGTGATCACAAATCGTCTTTTTCGGGAATAAGGGCAAAAATCTGAATATGTGCATGTAAACGTAGTCATGCTGAAACAGCAAATGGTAAAACTATGTTAGAAGCTTGGCCACATTGTGTGTGATCTTTTTGTTACTTTCTTTTAATAAAATGCACAATGATTATTTCAGAGGTGTTGAGAGGAAATAAATATTTTTATGTTTTTGCAAAGAAATGTAATAGCCTTTTAAAATAATTAGACAATAAGCTTTGTTACCCTTAATATCATTTATGTAGTTTATTGAAAAGTTGTACATGAATCAATACAGGGTTTTTTATTCAGACTCTTCGTTTGATGTTAAACAATCTGGTTCAGGATTTTTTTTTGCTTTTTAAAAGAAAAGCCATAACCTTTGTTTGACTTAAAACACCTTTTTAAGATCACGGTGTGACATGACAAACGTTAGAATCAGAAAAGATTTAATTTCCACAATAACTTACACTTCGTGCTCTTCTGATTTTAAATTTCCTTCTGTGGAATTATTTTTATCTCTTTAAGTCCTGTTTGCCAGTGTTAAGTTTTTCCCTGACACTTTATTAAAAAATAAAAAATGACTATTTATTTTTCTTCGGTTAGTGATTTTTGTTTGATACTTCATATCAATAATTTCATATCCTTCACGTTTTTCTTTTTTTGGCTTTAGGTGCAAAATGTTCTGTGAAATAATTCTCTTTGCTCGTTAAATACGACTTCCTGTAACTGACATTTGGTCAGGGATAAAGGTGTGCGTGTGTCTGTCTGTGCGCCTGCTTGCATGTGTGTGTGTGTGTCTGTGTGCATGTGACTGATTGTGTCTGTGTGTGTGCATCTGTCTGTCTGTGTGTGTGTATGTGCATGTGTCTGATTGTGTCTGTGTGTGTGCATCTGTCTGTGTGTGTGTGTGTGTGTGTGTGTGTGTGTGTGTGTGTGTGTGTGTGGTGTGGATGATGATGATGATGCTCCGGTTGAGGTGGGTCCTTGTGTTTCCTGGTGCTGTTCTGCCCTCTGCTGGCTGCTGACAGGAACTTACAAATGTTCATTTCACACCCACATGGCATCAAAACAAGAAATGCCATTTATCTCCTAAAACTGGGGGGTTGCATTTGTTTTTTGAGCCCAGTTTAATGCGGGCTTTAAGTCCCACTTCCCTGCATGTCTTTAAGTCAGTCCTGACACATGAAGGCGAGACACTGTATGCACTAGTCGATTTATAGATTCGGGGTTATTTAGTTTCTTTCAGATTAGTGGGAAAAAGCACATATAAAAAGCATTGAAAGTGTCAAAGTGTATTAAAAGATGGCAGAAACGTCAAAGTGTGAAAAGGTTTAAAAGAAAAGGCTTTGAAAGCTTTAAAGTGTCTACTAGAGCTGAAAGCATAAAATAAAGCCATTTCCGACTACTGGTAAGAAAACACATTTATTTGACAATTTATTTGTCTATTTGTGTCTTCTCCTAAATTGACCAAAAGTTAGCATTAGATAATAGAAAAACAAATCTGGTAATACAATAAATGATTGTCCTAATGTCAGATGGTGAAATCTGTTAAATTAAAAAGTTAAATGTTGACCCTGTCTTCAAAATGTCTGTTTTGCAATCCATGTCTCTAAAAAGGTTTTGTTGTCAGACTCTGAGCCCGAATTCTCTACCAAACTGTCCACTTCCATTCCTCTCTATATTCTATAATAAGGTTTTTACCTTCACAATATATATTGTTCAGCTTGATTTACACCACCTCTTTATGGCTGAGAGGATTTTCTGATTTATAGAAAGAGATATCCAAAAACCTTAGACTTTAATATGTCAACAAGACTTTTATCCAGAGTTCACACTTCTGGACATCTATGCAAATTAGCACATTGTTCTGAATATATGTATATATAGTATATGAGTGACGCATTTCAAATTTCTGTTCTTTAGTGTGTGCGAGCGTGTAGTACAAGTGTTTATTTGTGAGTTTAAGTGTGTATCTATTCACTTTTCGTCTTTGTGTGTGTGTGTGTGTGTGTGTGTGTGTGTGTGGTTGTCATGGTCCAGTCAGGTCTGAGTATCCTGAAGACACTGTCAGGCAGGATTGATTTTCTCTTCCCCGATGCGTGGAAGCGTTCCTGTAACACAGCTGACCCCCCGAGTTGCGTTACCTTGTCATTTTGCGACACAGTTCAGAGTGAAGACGAGCTGGAAATAGACACACAGACACACACACAGAGGAAACATATATAGATTGCAACTTAAACTCACACAAATAAACACTTCACACAAACCCAATACAGCCCATACACAGAGAGGAAAAGTATATAGGTACACACTTTAATTCACACAAATTAGCACTCATAGTACACACAAACACACAGAGAGAGGAAAAGTATATAGATACACACTTAAACACACAAATAGTACACAAAAATACAGCCAAATATATCACACACGCACACACACGCTGCAGCTGTCTCTCTGTCTGACACAGATAACCTCTGTCAGCCTCGGTTTGTCTGTCCTCTTGTCAAGGTGCATCAGAAAGACAAGGTGTCGGCCCAAAGCAGCTGACTGCGTCCCAAAAGTTCAGCTCGGTTGTTAGAGAGATGGAGATCAAGTTCTGGTGAACTTTGACACAAGTTTGTTCCTGTTGACCAGAAGCAAAAACCATGTAGACATAGAGTACGTAGATGTTTTTTTCATTTTCAACTGTTTGCTGGGAAATTTGTTTCTAATTGAGCCACAGATGACAAAGAGCTCTGCCAAGTTTCTCTTAAGGTTTGTCGAGCAAAATACAAAAATCTGTTTTAAGCAGCGCAAATTACGCTGCCGGCCCGCCGTCAATGAAGGTTGAGCTATGGTTTATATGGAAATGGGAGACATTGAGGGAGGAAGCTGGAGTGTGTCGGGATGCCAATAGATCATGTCCAAAACAGGAAAAAATGTATTACGTTGTTACACGTTCTAATCTGAAATCCACCTGAACAGTCTCATTATTAATCCTTTATGACCGGGCGGTCTAAGGCACATGTCAAACTCAAAACAAACAAAAAGACATGTTTTTTTCAAATTCCAATGTCTGATTTGTGGAGTTTGAGACTCAGAAATCCCTCCAGAAGCACAGAGTTTTCATTTTCAGTTTGTGAAACAGGTTGCTGGGAGTCAGCTGTGTTATATAGCTGCTTTTATAAAAATGTAATCATTGTTTTGCTGATTTGCAAATTCTCTTATGGCTAAGGATCTTTTTGGATGGGTTTTTTAGGACTTTATATCGACCAAAAGTGAGAAAGCTATATGAGACATGCAGTAATACTGTCAAAGATATTTGACTTTGTCCATTAGATATCTTAACATGTCTTGCCCTTGATGTGATTTTCGTTTTACATGTAGACACATTTCTGATGTAGACATTTAAGGAAACAAAGTATTCTTATTGGCATTTCTTTAAACCAATCGCAACCGTCTTGGCCACAGTGCCTCTGCTAAATAGTCTCAGGAAGGAAGTTGTTTTGGTGGAACATGTGTACGTTCAGAAGTAGTTTTAGTCATCAACACAAAACTGATTGGACAGATAGTCTAGTAGCGGTCTGGATTTACCCTGCAGAGATCTGAGGACCAGGTAACCATAGTCCTCAGATTGGACAGATAGTCTAGCTAGCTATCTGGATTTACCCTGCAGAGATCTGAGGACCAGGTAACCATAGTCCTCAGATTGGACAGATAGTCTAGCTAGCTGTCTGGATTTACCCTGCGGAGATCTGAGGACCAGGTAACCATAGTCCTCAGATTGGACAGATAGTCTAGCTAGCTGTCTGGATTTACCCTGCAGAGATCTGAGGACCAGGTAACCATAGTCCTCAGATTGGACAGATAGTCTAGCTAGCTGTCTGGATTTACCCTGCAGAGATCTGAGGACCAGGTAACCATAGTCCTCAGATTGGACAGATAGTCTAGCTAGTTGTCTGTATTTACCCTGCAGAGATCTGAGGACCAGGTAACCATAGTCCTCAGAAATCAGCCGCAGGTTAGAGCACCAACACAGAGACAGAGGACAGGCAAAATGAGGGACATCCGGGGTAATTTCCAGTGTCACCAGAACAATCCCAGAAGTGGAACATCGTTGCCTCCCTCAGACGTTTGTAGTAGTGGTGTTTCTGCAACTAAAACAATGCCTGTAAGCCATAGTTCCTCAAAGTGCAGACCTTGTTCCCTCAACACAACCTGTTCTCACTTAAAACTCATAAAATCCTGTCTCTTGGTCAGTGTCTCTCAGCATCAGATACCAACGCAAACATCTCCCTTCAGCGTCTGTATGGAGCGCACAGGGCAGAGCAGCAGCTCCACCACGGTACTGTAAGATGACGTAGTATTAAGAGAGACAACTGTAGAGAGTAGTATGTAGAGACAACGGTAGAGAGTAGTATGTAGAGAGAGACAACGGTAGAAAGTAGTATGTAGAGAGAGACAACGGTAGAGAGTAGTATGTAGAGAGACAACGGTAGAGAGTAGTATGTAGAGAGACAACAGTAGAGAGTAGTATGTAGAGAGACAACAGTAGAGAGTAGTATGTAGAGAGACAATAGTAGAAGGTAGTATGTAGAGAGACAACAGTAGAGAGCAGTATGTAGAGAGACAACAGTAGAGAGCAGTATGTAGAGAGACAACAGTAGAGAGCAGTACGTAGAGAGACAACAGTAGAGAGTAGTATGTAGAGAGACAACAGTAGAGAGTAGTATGTAGAGAGACAACAGTAGAGAGTAGTATGTAGAGAGACAATAGTAGAAGGTAGTATGTAGAGAGACAACAGTAGAGAGTAGTATGTAGAGAGACAACAGTAAAAGGTAGTATGTAGAGAGACAACAGTAGAGAGTAGTATGTAGAGAGATAACAGTAGAGAGTAGGAGGTAGAGAGACAACAGTAGAGAGTAGTATGTAGAGAGACAACAGTAGAGAGTAGTATGTAGAGAGACAACAGTAGAGAGTAGTATTTAGAGAGACAACGGTAGAGAGTAGTATGTAGAGAGACAACAGTAGAGAGTAGTATGTAGAGAGACAACGGCAGAGAGTAGTATGTAGAGAGATAACAGTAGAGAGTAGTATGTAGAGAGACAATAGTAGAAGGTAGTATGTAGAGAGACAACAGTAGAGAGTAGGAGGTAGAGAGTAGGATGTAGAGAGACAACAGTAGAGAGTAGTATGTAGAGAGACAACAGTAGAGAGTAGTATGTAGAGAGACAATAGTAGAAGGTAGTATGTAGAGAGACAACAGTAGAGAGTAGTATGTAGAGAGACAATAGTAGAAGGTAGTATGTAGAGAGACAACAGTAGAGAGTAGGAGGTAGAGAGACAACAGTAGAGAGTAGTATGTAGAGAGACAATAGTAGAAGGTAGTATGTAGAGAGACAACAGTAGAGAGTAGGAGGTAGAGAGTAGGATGTAGAGAGACAACAGTAGAGAGTAGTATGTAGAAAGACAACAGTAGAGTAGTATGTAGAGAGACAATAGTAGAAGGTAGTATGTAGAGAGACAACAGTAGAGAGTAGTATGTAGAGAGACAATAGTAGAAGGTAGTATGTAGAGAGACAACAGTAGAGAGTAGGAGGTAGAGAGACAACAGTAGAGAGTAGTATGTAGAGAGACAACAGTAGAGAGTAGTATGTAGAGAGACAACAGTAGAGAGTAGTTGACAGAGAAATTCGTTTTCATAAGGGACTTATTAGACAATTCTCTGTAGTAGTGTCTTAGAATATTATACCTTGCATGCTTAAATTCATACATTCATATTCATATCATAATCACTGCTTTCATGCTTATCATATATCCATATCTTGCTTAACGTATATTCATGTATGCTTTATATTTTATAATCTTATATGCACATTTAACCAACTATGTTTTCCTTAAAGCACCGCCATAAAGTCTAAATCCTTTAGATAGTCTTAGGTTCGAGGTCAGGCAGAGGGTCAGGTTGCCCCGGCAATCTGCACTCTGTCCTCCTTTTTCTTGCCTTAGACTCAACAACTGTAAATCTTTGTGTGTGTGTGCTTCAATAAAGAGACTTTGCTTTTAGTTTCTAGTTGCCAGAGTTCCGTGGAAGCAATGCTGGCAGGCAGGTTGCTGTCACGGATCTCTCCCTTTTGCAAAAGCTTTTTAACTACACCTTTTGCCGTCTGCGTCTCGTTTCTTTGCTTGACCATGTTTATTTAGTAAGATAAAGTGTTATGAACCTGACATTAGTATTTAGAGAGACAACGGTAGAGAGTAGTATGTAGAGAGACAACAGTAGAGAGTAGTATGTAGAGAGACGACAGTAGAGAGTAGTATGTAGAGAGACAACGGCAGAGAGTAGTATGTAGAGAGACAACGGTAGAGAGTAGTATGTAGAGAGACAACAGTAGAGAGCAGTACGTAGAGAGACAACAGTAGAGAGCAGTACGTAGAGAGATAACAGTAGAGAGTAGTATGTAGAGAGACAACAGTAGAGAGTAGTATGTAGAGAGACAACAGTAGAGAGTAGTATGTAGAGAGACAACGGCAGAGAGTAGTATGTAGAGAGACAACAGTAGAGAGTAGTATGTAGAGAGACAACAGTAGAGAGCAGTACGTAGAGAGACAACAGTAGAGAGCAGTACGTAGAGATAACAGTAGAGAGTAGTATGTAGAGAGACAACAGTAGAGAGTAGTATGTAGAGAGACAACAGTAGAGAGCAGTATGTAGAGAGACAACAGTAGAGAGTAGTATGTAGAGAGACAGCAGTAGAGAGCAGTACGTAGAGAGATAACAGTAGAGAGTAGTATGTAGAGAGACAATAGTAGAAGGTAGTATGTAGAGAGACAACAGTAGAGAGTAGGAGGTAGAGAGACAACAGTAGAGAGTAGTATGTAGAGAGATAACAGTAGAGAGTAGTATGTAGAGAGACAATAGTAGAAGGTAGTATGTAGAGAGACAACAGCAGAGAGTAGGAGGTAGAGAGACAACAGTAGAGAGTAGTATGTAGAGAGACAACAGTAGAGAGTAGTATGTAGAGAGACAATAGTAGAAGGTAGTATGTAGAGAGACAACAGTAGAGAGTAGGAGGTAGAGAGATAACAGTAGAGAGCAGTATGTAGAGAGACAACAGTAGAGAGTAGTATGTAGAGAGACAACAGTAGAGAGTAGGAGGTAGAGAGTAGTATGTAGAGAGAGACAACAGTAGATAGTAAAATGTAGCATCTTTTCCTGAACCTAGCTGTCCCGTTCTTGTTTCACATGACCCAGAGTGTCAAAAAGTAACGCCAAGAGTCCCAACCAAGAGCACCAAAGGAGATTTTTTTGCATCAATAACAAACGCCAAAGTCACTATATTTTAATTTTTAATACCTGCATTACATTCCATACTCCTTCTCAGGTCATTGAGCATTCCCTGCTAGCTAATTACAACAGGGCCTGTGGTTGTCTTCCCCACACCCCCGCTGTCTGGAAACACACAGACATCTGCGGAGGTCGGCGAGAGGGTCGCACACAGGTTGCCAGGGACACATATTTCCGACAAATGTGCCATCTCCATAATTAGCTCCGATGTAACATTTGAAACATTCTACACGCCAGGCGCTGACGGCAATCAAAACAGTTCATTTGTTGTCAATTATTTATTACTTTGAATGTTCTGAAGGGCTCGTTAATATGGAAATAAGCTTTGATGCTAACGAGGCTGTAGTATCTGCTTACAAATCATTTGAGTACAGAGCACCCCTTCTTTCCTTTTTCTTGTTTCTTTTGGGCTAATATTTTTCCTTTTTGTGCTGACTTTTCTGTCCCTTTCATTGCAAATTTGTTTTTCTTTTTTTCTTTTTCATGGAGCCTCTTCTTCAAACGAAAACCATTTCTCTTCACTTACAAACAAGGTTCTTTTATCCACTTTATTAAAAATATTTGATGGAATTCTTTGATAACTTAATCTTCTGCTCAACCTCAAATGAAGTTAAACCAACCAAAACTAATAACTTAACTTCTAACTTTAACTTGTGATGGAGTATTTTAACAGTGTGGTATTAGTACTTTTACTTAAGTAAATTATCTCAATACTTCTGTCACCACTACACACCAGACCCCCCAATAGAGCAGCCACTGAAGTTCTCCTTTCTGTAGCTTTTCATGGTTTAGTTCCCCAACAATAAATTAACGGGATTAAAAGACAAACACAGGGAAAATGCGTTGTCCTCAACATTTGTTGTGTTCTGGTCAAAAACTCGCCAGGATGGAGGAGGGATCTCAGAGGAGCTATGAGCCAGGATGGAGGAGGGATCTCTGAGGAGCTATGAGCCAGGATGGAGGAGGGATCTCTGAGGAGCTATGAGCCAGGATGGAGGAGGGATCTCTGAGGAGCTATGAGCCAGGATGGAGGAGGGATCTCTGAGGAGCTATGAGCCAGGATGGAGGAGGGATATGAGCGAGTATACAGGCAGCAGCCTTTTTTAACTTTTTGACACACTATACTATTTCTTAATTTAATTTGCACGTCAATGTGTGTTTTGTGCGGCAGAGGACAGTAAGAGTAGAATTTTTATGGTCATTCTTAGAAGTGATGGGCTTAAATAACACTTTCATTGGTACGATTAAAGTTTTGTATTCTAATCCCTCAGCCCAAGTCTCAACCGGCCACACCACCTCCTCTTTATTTTCTCCCGCCAAGGCTGCCTCTTGAGTCGTGCTTTGTTTGTCATTTCTCTAGAGCCGCTGGCCCAAGCCAATCGATTATGGTGTCACCAATATGAATTCGTAATACACAGCGTCCTCTCATTATTTGCAGATAATGTTTTGGTATTTTTAGAAAACCCATCTCAGTCTCTTCCTCACCTTCTGTCATTTTTTTTTAAAGGTTAAATTCCTAATAGTCCAGATTACATTGAATTTTTTAACTAAATATGACTAAAAGCAACAATAAATAAACAACTGTGCAAAGCTATGATTTATTCCTCAGTATAATGGCTGCAGGGACAAAACAGTTTTTGTGTCTTTCTGTTCTACACCTAGGGATTCTAAACCTACGCCCAGAGGGGAGAAGCTGAAGGCGTTTACAGAAGGGGACCAGATGAAGCTGAAGCAGCACCGGAGCACCTCAGGGGACTGTGCTTTCACCGTTCCATTTCCCCCTGTACACTTCTGACTTTAGCTACAACTCTGAATCCATGCCACATGTAGACGTTTTGGACAACACTGCAATTGATGGGTGTATCAGGGACGGACAGGAGGACGAGTACAGGAACACAGTGGATGACTTTGGGAAATGGTGCAGGCTCAACCATCCTCAGCCAAATGCAGCAAAGACCTAGTTGGTGGTGGATGTGCCACCAGTCTCCATTGAAGGGGTCATTGTGGAGGTGGTCAGCACCAGTGTTGGGCAAGTTGCTTTTAAAAAGTAAATAGTTACAGTTACTAGTTACTTCTTCCAAAAAGTAACGAAATAAGTTACTCAGTTACAAATTATAAAAGTAACTAGTTACTTCAGAAAGTAACTATCAATACTTTCAAGTACATTTTTAAATGCTCAACTCTGACCCCACCTCTACCCCTCTTAAACAGATCTTAATCTTCATGGGCATGTTCAATCTGAATATTATAATGGACACTTAATACAGTACATTAACAGACACAATGTACACAAATCTAAACTATTGTTGTTGCTGTGGGACAAAGTGAGACTAGCCTCCAATCAAATGCCATGTATGTAGATATTCTGTTTATACATCACATTTAAGTCAATATTTTCATGTGAAATTATTGATTATTTGGTAGGTAGCCATGTAATGAGCGGGATAATTCTTTCACTGTCTATGGACAAATAGGCTCAGGCTTATACGACACTCCTCTGCTTCTTTTCGGGGTCCTGGTCACGCCTGTCGGGGTGTTATTTGCTTGAATAACCACCTGGCTCTACATTGGTATTTATTACCTCGCCGTATGTCTCTCTTTTACTGACTTTACAGAAAGGGTAGAGTTGGCATTACTTCCTGAGGAGGCTGCAGTCATTCAATTTCTCCAGTAAGCTCCTTGGGATGTTTTACCAGTCAGTCATCATTGCCAGTGTCCTGTTTTATGCTGTAGTGTGCTGGGTAGGCAGCATTAAGAAGAGAGACACTGGGCGCTGAACAAGCGCGTTAGGAAAGATGGCTCTGTTGTTGGCATTGAGCTGGAGTCACTCACAGCAACTGCAGAGTAACGGACCATGAGTAGGACGCTGGTCGTCATTGACAATGACCGCCATCACACAGCACGTTATTTAAACAGAGGAGCATGTTCTTTCTATATATCTATCAGAAAGTAATAGTATATTATGTGAAATAGTCATAGTAAGGTTGCTTTTTTTCAACAAAAGTACTATTGCTTTTTTATAACTTTTGCAACATAATTAACTATGACTTTTCACAACTTTATTGAAACTCCGACACCACGTCACATATTCAGTAGGCCGACTCACAAGCTGCATTTAATTTTTAGGTCTAACAGTTAAAGCTGTAAAGTTCAACACTCAAATACGCTCTATAAATAATGGAAAGTCCATAGTATAGTATGCTGAAACAGTCTGTATAGTATGTATAAAAAAGTCAGGATAGTACGTTGAGAAAAGCAATAGTATAGTATGTCTGAAAAAGTCATGGAAAGTCATAAAAAATCAGTTCAGGATTTGGAAAAAGCCAGTCAAGTGGCTTTTTTTGACATACTGTGCTACTGCTTTTAATATCTTCTACAACATACGAAACTGACTTTTTGACTTTCCATGACTTATTTGAAATTCCCACATCACATATTCAGTAGGCCGACTCACAAGGTGCGTTGAATTTTAAGGTTCAACAGTTAAAGCGAAAAGCTCAGATACGCTCTAAAACATATGTACGGGATGAGATCAGATGGCTCACAGTATGCAAAGCTGGTTTGAAGAATACCGAGGTGAATTTTAGGGTCTAACCAAAATGAAGCTGAAATTAAGACTTTTTAACGAATTAGTCAAATCCACGCTAAAACATCTGAAAGTGTGTCAGGTCTGATGGCTCTGCGTAATACAATGCTGGTTTGGGGACCACGGGGTTGTGGGTTCAAGACCCATGAGCTGTGTAGACATAAGCTCTAACAAAATTGATGTGAAAATGAAGATGTCAAAATCACCAGAGCAGTCCAAAAAAATCATAAAAAGTAAAATATGTTGAAAAAAGTAATTGTATAGTATATTGAAATAGTCATAGCATAGATGTCAAAAACAAGTAATAAGAATGTTTAAAATGTCATATTATAGTATGTTGAAAAAGCCATAGTCAGGTGGCTTTTTTCAACAAAAGTACTATTGCTTTTTTATGACTTTTGCAACATACTTAACTATGACTTTTATGACTTTCTACAACTTTATTGAAACTCCGACACCACGTCACATATTCAGTAGGCCGACTCACAAGCTGCATTTAATTTTTAGGTCTAACAGTTAAAGCGAAACTCTCAAATACGCTCTAAAACATGCATACAGGCGTTAGATCGGATGGCGCACAGTGTTGAGAGTTCAATCCTGACTGGGTTGAATTTCAGGGTCTAACCAAATGAAGTGGAAATTATGACAGTTAAAGGGGACAAATTCAAATCTGCGCTAAAACATCTGAAAGTGTGTCAGGGTTGTGTGTTCAATGAGGTGTGCAGACTTTAAAGCTCTAACAAAATTGAAGTGAAAATGAAGATTTCAAACACGCAAAAAACAGTCAAGACAGAAGCAGACAGGTTGGCTCAGAGTGATGCAATGCTGGTTGAAAGAATGCAGGGTTGTGGGTTCAATCCTCATGAGGTGTCTGAGAACTTTAAAGTTCTAAATTAAAGTAAAATTGACCTGAGAATGTCAAAAACGCCAGGAGAACAGTTGATGGAGTAGCAGAGTTAGTGGGTGTGTGTGAGGAAGGAGTGATCAGGGAGGCAGTGGAGAGACAGGACATGGTGAGGGAGTAGGAGTCATCAGTAAGACAGGGAGGTGGTGGTGAGCTTAGTGAGAGGAGAGTTCAGGGAGTGGGGTTGCAGGGTGAGACAGGATACGGTTAGAGAAGGAGAGCTCTGCAAGTGGGGGGGTGTCAAGACATGGTGAGGGAAGTGGGTGGTGTAGGAAGTGACAGGTTGAAGGAGTGTAAAAATATTGTATCTCCCTCACATTGGGCCACATATTAGGTTTATACCTAATTCGTTTCTCTCTTTCCATCTCCACCGATCTCTCCATCCTGTCTCACCTTTCACTCCCTGGATTTTCTTTCCATCTCTACACCGCCCACTTCAATTTTGTTAGAGCTTTAAAGTATGTTGCAAAAGTCATAAAAAAGCAATAGTACTTTTGTTGAAAAAAGCCACCTAACTATGGCTTTTTCAACATACTATACTATTACTTGTTTTTGACATACTATACTGACATTTGTATACATTTTTTGACATACTATACTACGACCTTTTCAACATATTGTTACTTTTTGACATACTATACTTGCTTATTTTGACATACTATACTATGACGTTTTTCAGCATACTATACTGACTTTTTAATGACTTTCTTTGACATACTATACTATGATTTGTTTTCAACATACTATACAATTACTTTTGTATAGCTTTTTTTGACATATTATACTATGACTTTTAATGATTTTTTCCAACATATTATACTATGACTTTTTAGACATATTATACTATGACATTTTTTGACATATTATACTATGACATTTTTTGACATAGTATACTATGACATTTTTCCACATACTATACCATGACCATTTATTGACTTTTTCAACATACTATACTGACTTGTATAGCTTTTTTCAACATATTTTACCATGACTTTTAATGTTTTTTTCAACATACTATACTACAACTTAAAACTAACCTGTCTCACGACGATCTAATCCCAGCTCATGTTCCCTATTAGAGGGTGAACAATCCTACATTGGTGACTTCTGCTTTACAATGATAGGAAGAGCCAACATTTTTAAACATACTATGACTTTTTTCGACATACTATACAATTATTTTTTTATAACTTTTTGACATATTTTACTATGACTTTTAATGATTTTTCGACATACTATACTATGACTTTTTTTGACATATTATACTATGACTTTTAATGATTCTTTCGACATATTATACTATGACTTTTTTATAACTTTTTTTGATATACTATACCATGACTTTTTCGACATACTATATAATTAATCTTGTATAGATTTTTCCGACATATTTTACTATGACTTTTAATGATGTTTTCGACAAACTATGTGATGACTTTTGACAAATTATACGATTTTTATAACTTTGACATATTTTACTTTTAATGATTTTTTCAACATACTATACTACAACTTTTGTATAAATTTTTCCAACATTTTTCAACGACTTTTTTGACATACTATACAATTACTTTTATAACTCTTTTTTAACATATACTATGACTTTTAATGATTTTTTGGACATATTATATTACGACTTTTGTATTAATTTTTTTGACAAACTATACTAGGATTTGTTTTTGACATACTATGATTTTTTTCGACATACTATACAGTAACTTTTTTGACATACTATACTATGACTTTTTTCGACATACTATACTACAACTTTTTCAACATATTTTGCTGAGTTTTAATGATTTTTATCGACATACTATACAACTTTATCATTTTTTTTACATGTTTTTTTCAACATTATACAATGACGTTTTATAACTATTTAGACAAACAATGACTTTTTCAGCATACTGAAAAACTGTATATAAATTATAAATTATGTATACTAACTTTTCTATGACTTTGTTTTGACATACAATGACTTTTAGAATTTGTTTCAACATATACTATGACTTTTACTGACTTTGACATACTATACTACGACTTTTGTTTCAATTTTTGACATACTACACTAGGATTCTTTTCAACATACTATGCTTTGACTATTTTTTAACATATTATAATATGATTTCTGATGACTTTTTTCCTCCTACAGATCTCATCCGATAGACTTCAAATTTGGTGTGTGTCATCTAAAGACCTGAACGATGACAATTTATTAAAAACAAAACTTTTAGTCCAACGGTGCGGGCATGGCGGCCATTTTGAGCTTTCGTTATTATAAGAAGTTGTTGAAACTTTAGTGAACATTGTCATATCTGCCTGAAATTTCTCTTGATTGACAAACGGTCCAGGCTTGAGGACATCTATAGACATCTATAGACTCAGCAGAGAGTCTACTGTGTGACGTATCATTGATTGAAGCAGAGAGGTCCTTTTTCAATTGGTCATGGTCTGCCCCGCCCACTATGCTTCAGCCATGCCCCATTTCACAGCTGAAGAACGTTACTACGTAGCGTCTTACGTGAGGTGTCATTGAACTCAGCAGAGTTCCCTTTTCATTGGTGTCGCAAGGAGCGGTGTCCGCCAGTTACCCCAACGTGCAAGGAGGTGCACGGGCCCGGCCAGCGCTGCATGCAGCTGTGTTATTTATTCTGATGATCTTTATGGAAAATGCCAGCTGTAGGATGTGGGCAAGATGGTTGATTACCCATTACTTTTACTAGTTTTACATCCGTTTCAGTATTTTACAGTATTTTGTAAAATAAATGAGTTACATTTTCATAACAGTATGATTGAAAAAAAGTGCTGATGGTGTTGGTTCCCTGAACAGCTGATGTGGTGGATCCAGTGCCGTTCCAAGGTTTTACCGTTTTACACCGGTTGCAGGTGAATAACAGATTGTGGATGGATGGATGATTTCATCTAAACACAGCAGAAAGAAAATGTCACAGATCTCAATAGCCTTAAACGATTAATCATAACAGATTAGGTTGGATTCAGCTTCACACAGTCTGCACTGCATCCACAATCTGTACAATCCATAAACCACATCAAACTTTCACTGTGACCAAATAGAAGTGTTATACACTAAAAAAGTTAATTCGACTCACATCACTCCTCTTTGTTCTGCCTGCTTTGTTTGGAGGGAAAAAGAGTGACACAGCCATGGGGGGGGCGTATTATACTTACTATTTAACAATGAAACTGTACTTCATTTAAACTACTCTAACTTATGACAAACGGCCGAAAACACACGTTTGCTCAATTAAATCCTATTAAAATAAACAAAAATAAATTTTAATCAGTAATGTGTGTAATGTATGGATATGTGTAGATGTATCAAGGCTAAAACGCAAAAGTAACTAAACCCAGAAATGTTTTGAATCCATACCATGATTATTTTATTGTACAATTTAGCAGTAAAAGTAGTAGCCTGTGTACGTCAATCCAACATTCATCAATTTAGGAGCAAAGCGTGCTGGAAAAAAATTACCATAAGCCCTGTCCATGCTAATTAAACAACTGTGTCGTAACCGGCCCAAGTCCAGATGTGAAAACCCTGGATTACTGAATATAATATGAATATATTTTGTACTTGTAGCTTCCAGAATTGAGCGATTTCCTTTCCATAAATAAACATTTTTACCATAAATTGACTAAAAATTCATCAGAATGCAGGAACTGATGTTCTTTACTCTCAAAATTTCATGGGGGACCCCCCACAACCCCCCTGCTTTGTGTTCCCCCAAGGCCAATTTTGGAAAAACCATGACATATAGCCAAAAAAACATGTTATTGCAGAATTAAAGTTAAAAACTGATAAAAAGAAGAAAAGAAACCACATGAGATTTATCCTATACTAGCACGGAGCTAGTCATGAAGGCTGGGTCATGACCGAAAGAACGAGATCCAGGGTACAAGCGGCCGAAATGGGTTTCCTCAGGAGGGTGGCTGGCGTCTCCCTTAGAGATAGGGTGAGAAGCTCAGTCATCCGAGAGGAGCTCGGAGTAGAGCCGCTGCTCCTTCACGTCGAAAGGAGCCAGTTGAGGTGGTTTGGGCATCTGGTAAAGATGCCTCCTGGGGGCCTCCCTAGGGAGGTGGTCCAGGCACGTCCAGCTGGGAGGAGGCCTCGGGGAAGACCCAGGACTAGGTGGAGAGATTATATCTCCAACCTGGCCTGGGAACGCCTCGGGACCCCCCAGTCGGAGCTGTTTGATGTGGCTCGGGAAAGGGAAGTTTGGGGTCCCCTACTGGAGCTGCTGCCCCCCGCGACCCAATACCGGATAAGTGGATGAAGATGGATAGCACGGAGCTAGTGGCCGAAATGAGAATTATGGACATCAAGTGGATAAATCTTGAATGTAGCAGTTTGGAACAACCTCAAAAAAGGAACAAGTTCCAGGCTGGATAGAAATCACCGGTTAAAGTTGGAAAGACGAGGACGGCTAGCTCTTTAGCCACAAAAAAAATAATAAAATAAATACAAATTTGCCAAGTTGGTCTTTTGTGGTTAAATTATAAAATGAATGAAGTGCCATTTTGGGTCGTATGACGCCTCGGTTCCATAAGGTTGAAGACACAATCCAGTTATTTTCAGATCAAAGAGATTAACATAAAGCTACAACAACATATGAAGACAGTAAAGTGTCAATAGTTCAAACACACTTATTCATTCCATTTAATATCTTATTTCCCATTACCATACCAATTAGTTTTCCTTTTGGCACAAATTCCAAAAACATTTTTTTTAATATCACTATAATGAAAACAATTCTTACATTGCGGGACATTACATTTATTTATATTGTCAAACAGGAAACATAGTACATTTTGCAAATACAGATATAGACCCACCACCACCACAAGAAGTAAAGAAATAGAGAGTGAGACAAAACCCAAAGGTCAACCTCAACACATTCACTATTCAAACCTGCAGCCCAAAAACAATCGGAACGCCAACATCAAAGCTCTCAAGACTCCACTAGTACACCACTAGATATCTCCCCAGCCCATAGTCACGACCCTAAAGGACAATGTCAACCACTAGATATCTCCCATCACACAGGAATTCAACCAACGGCCATTGGAGAGGGAAAGAGAAATTGATATAGCAAAGCAAAATATACAAACAATGGATGTAATGAATGACATGATTACAGAAATAGTAAATGATTATTGCAATGTGTTAAGCAGGAACACAGAAGCAGCTGCAAACACGATCACAGCGTCACCACGAGCCGAGGAAATCTGAAACTAAATAAAATATTAGAATATATTGGATAATTTATTCATGCTTAGTGGTTAAATCTATAATACATAACTTGTTTTTTAATAATCAGAAAAGTGGATATTGTTTTCACTTTATAGAAAATGTAACTGTCAAGATTAAGGTTGATTTAGTGAGAAATAGCAAATATTCGGAAACTCAAAAAGTGTAAAATAAAAGTACTATGAAACTCTAAAAATCAATTCCTCATCATTCTGAAAAATTACAAAAACATTTCAATGTGTAATTTACCCATTTAACATTTTAAAAAAGGCAACATCAGTAAATATCACACAACAGGGAAGTCTAACAAACTTCAAATATGACAGACTGACAAATTTTACGCTCCGACAGATTTTATGATTGACAATTTTGCAAGAAAATGCATTATTTAAATGTCTTACTTGCCATTAAGGAGTCTCAGCAAGGGAGGATGTAGATGACGGAAAACCCCACAGCTTAAACGTATCTGGCCAAAAGCGGTCATCCAGAAACTGGTCCAGCACGAGCACTGCAGGGAAGAAGTTAGGTTAGTAACATGCAGGAAACCACATTATACATTTACACTGACGTCTCAAAATCTACAAATATGACGGATTTAGTGACGCTTTTTGACGGATTTAGTGAAAACATTAAGTGTATTCTTGCCATTAAGGAATCTCAAAAGGAGGATGTAGATGACAGAAAAAACCCCCACTTCACTGTATCTGGCCAAAAGCAGTCATCCAGAAACTGGTCCAGCACAAGGTTCAACACCAGGAAGTCCAGAAGAATGATCAACAGGGTTGACACAATTCAGGGAAAGCTGCGGGGCGAGAAAGCACAAGGACTGCAGGGAAGAAGTTAGGTTAGTAACATGCAGGAAACCACATTATACATTTACACTGACGTCTCAAAATCTACAAATATGACGGATTTAGTGACGCTTTTTGACGGATTAAGTGAAAATATTAAGTGTATTCTTGCCATTAAGGAATCTCAAAAGGAGGATGTAGATGACAGAAAACCCACCACTTCACCGTATCTGGCCAAAAGCAGTCATCCAGAAACTGGTCCCGCACGAGGAGCAAAATGTTGAACAACAGGAAGTCCAGAAGAATGATCGACAGTGTTGACGCAATTCAGGGAAAGCTGCGGGGCGAGAAAGCACAAGGACTGCAGGGAAGAAGTTACGCATAGTAATATGCAGACATCCGTAAATATACACTGACGGGCTACTATACCAATCTTCAAATACACTTGCGATGAGTACAGTAGAAGACTCATAACGGTCATAAAACCGTCAAAAGCGCCATTACCGTCGCCAGCCATTTTCACGCTCATAAGTGTTCTACTTTACACTAATCGCAAATGTATTAAAATATATAAATGTATACTTGCCATCAAGGAATCACAGCAAGGGAGGATGTAGATGGACCAAGAAACCAGCCAAGGAACCAGCAACTGGCCCCTCCCTCAGTCCAGAAGCCGTCATCTTTAATTTGGAGCAAAATAGGTTCAAATTTAGCAATAAAAGTAAGGCATTTTATTTGTTTATCTCTCAGTTGAAGGTTGAGAGAAATTTACAGAAAACCAAACAGCTTTTGTGACGGAAAATATGCAAGTGGATAAAGTGTAGTATTGACGTTGAATGAAAACGTGCAGTGCTGTCTTGGTTCAGGCATTGAAAGCCGTGTACCGTTAACATTTAATTTTATAAACCCTCTGATTGTAAACTCCTGCCTAAATATTTAAGTGTATAGTGGCCATAAAGGAAGCGTGCAGATGACAGAGAGAAACAACTTTACCGTATCTTTTAACTGTATCTAGTTGGCCAGACACCAGCCAGTGGGCATCAAGGTGCCGCCAAGAGCAGCAGAAATCTGAGACACAAGAAAGCACAAGGATTGATTTAATCTATGATACATCATTTGGTTGGTTTTCAGAAAATGTAACTGTCAACATTAAGGTTGTTTTAGTCAGAAAGAAATAGCAAACAGTCAATAGTGAACCTCAGAATATGTACTTTCAGTTTATGGGGTTTACTTGTAAAATTGTTTTTATGAAGTACCCTGAAATGTTTGTCCGTCGTAGGTAGGCTGTTATAAAACTTTTGGTACTATTGGGGTTATTTGGAACATTTTGGTTCTGACTTGAAACAAAAAAAACTTTTAAAATAACCATATCTAAATTACACATTATTATAATGATCATATGTTGAGTTAAGGCTCAAAACCGAAACCCCAAAGAGAAGGAATGGGTGGAAAAAGGATAGAATGTGTAATAGCCGACCCCCCTCCCTACCAACCATTAAGTCAGCAGGAAAAGCCCATCGAAAACACAGTATCTGCAGCACCCTGCAATCCCCATAACGTCTTGCGCGCCCACCACCCCACCCAAAGGCAGGAGACATCGGGCCGGTAATGGTAGTTCCAACATCTGGAGCCCCCGCAATCCCCTAATTGACCTGGCGTAACCACCAAAGTGGGAGGTGTCATGAGGGTTGGGGGGAAGAAATCCAGATGCCCATAGCCCCCCCCACCCCCCCCAAAAAAAAATCACCCGGCGCCCCCATCAAACTAAACACGGAACTGTCAGGGAGGTAGACAGGAAAGCTAACAGGTGTATGCCCAATAGAAGGGTAAGGTGGAAAGAAAAGAGCATCTATTCAGTGTGTTATGAGCAAAGGCTAAAGTAAGAAGTTAAGGTGGGGGTAAGCTAAAGCTAAATTTTAAGACACATCGTCAATATCGAATGTCAGAATATGTACTTTTCCATTCACGGGGTTGACTTGGTTTATTAAGTACCCTAAAACGCTTGCCCCTGGTGGACTGTTCCTGAACTTGTACTATAGGGGTTATTTGGAGAGTTTGGGGTCTGACTTGAAACAGTTAAAGCGGGTTGAAATGAGTCTTTTTAAAGTAACCTATATACCTTTAAAGTACTATAATGGGTCATCTCTGTTGAACAAAGAAAAACTTAATCTGTATTACCAGTTAAGAGCAAAGGTTTTGGTTTTGTAATCATTTAAGATAAATTTAGTGCAGTACCTCACCGGCATCTGTGTAGCAGCTGTCATCCAGAAACTGGTCTGGAAGTGCCAGGAGATCAGCATCTGTCAAACACTAAGAAATGGATATTTATTCCATAAAATTGAGCGGTCAATATTAAGGTTTGTTTTATCAGAAGTGAAGTTAGTAACATGGACACTAAATACAGAGAACCCCAAAGGGAGTGGGAGAGAGAAAAGAAATACAGAAGAGCGGGACAAAAACCAAAAAGTCAACCTACAGTACAGGCACAGAAACAACCTCGAAATCCAACATCAAACCACACAAGATTCAAAACAAGCAGCAGCCTATAATCACAATTTACCTATTGTTTACCACTGTAAATACCTTCATCATACAGGATTCAAATAGACACAACAGTCCATAATCACAATACTAAAAGGACAACAACCACTCTAGAGACCTTCCATCCAGGGCTGTAGTACTTGAGTCCGGTCTTGGACTCGAGTCCGGACTCGAGACCGTTTTTCGATGGTCTCGGACTTGTCTCGGACTCTGTAGTATTTGGACTCGGACTTGTCTCGGACTCGGCCACTGGTCTTGCAAAATATGGCTTTTGGTCTCGACCGAGTCCAGGTGTCTTTATTATGTTGATGGTAAAACACAGTCCAGGTGGGGATATTGTTTGGCTTTTTACAAGTTTAGACAGCTAGCTAACGCTACGCCAATGTTTGCTAACGTTAGCGCACCAGCGTTAGCTTACTAGGTAAATATTAAGCTTTGCTCCTACGAGATGGGTGGGTTTTTGTTACTTTATAAAAAAGCTAACTGGCGATAGTTAGCCCGTTTGTATGCTAGCGGACATTAGCTAACGTAGCCGAGCCAGCTGTCTGTGTGTGTGTGTGTGTGTGTGTGTGTGTGTGTTCCCTAAACAACGTCTTCCTGATGGATTTATTTTAAAATTCTGCAATTTGTCTCAAATAAAACGAACATATGTTAAATTACACTCTGTTCATAGTTGTAATGTTTTCTGAAAATACACCCACGTCCATATAACAATAGAATACAATATTTTTTAGGGAAGCCATAAACCAACCATTCTAATGCTCAGTACTAGTACCTACTGTAGCAGTAGCAGTTCTAATGCTCAGTACTAGTACCTACTGTAGCAGTAGCAGTTCTAATGCTCAGTACTAGTACCTACTGTAGCAGTTCTAATGCTCAGTACTAGTACCTACTGTAGCAGTAGCAGTTCTAATGCTCAGTACTAGTACCTACTGTAGCAGTTCTAATGCTCAGTACTAGTACCTACTGTAGCAGTAGCAGTTCTAATGCTCAGTACTAGTACCTACTGTAGCAGTTCTAATGCTCAGTACTAGTACCTACTGTAGCAGTTCTAATGCTCAGTACTAGTACCTACTGTAGCAGTAGCAGTTCTAATGCTCAGTACTAGTACCTACTGTAGCAGTTCTAATGCTCAGTACTAGTACCTACTGTAGCAGTAGCAGTTCTAATGCTCAGTACTAGTACCCTACTGTAGCAGTTCTAATGCTCAGTACTAGTACCTACTGTAGCAGTAGCAGTTCTAATGCTCAGTACTAGTACCTACTGTAGCAGTTCTAATGCTCAGTACTAGTACCTACTGTAGCAGTTCTAATGCTCAGTACTAGTACCTACTGTAGCAGTATCAGTACTAATGCTCAGTACTAGTACATACTGTAGCAGTAGCAGTTCTAATGCTCAGTACTAGTACCTACTGTAGCAGTAGCAGTTCTAATGCTCAGTACTAGTACCTACTGTAGCAGTAGCAGTTCTAACGCTCAGTACTAGTACCTACTGTAGCAGTTCTAATGCTCAGTACTAGTACCTACTGTAGCAGTAGCAGTTCTAATGCTCAGTACTAGTACCTACTGTAGCAGTAGCAGTTCTAATGCTCAGTACTAGTACCTACTGTAGCAGTTCTAATGCTCAGTACTAGTACCTACTGTAGCAGTTCTAATGCTCAGTACTAGTACCTACTGTAGCAGTAGCAGTACTAATGCTCAGTACTAGTACCTACTGTAGCAGTAGCAGTACTAATGCTCAGTACTAGTACCTACTGTAGCAGTAGCAGTTCTAATGCTCAGTACTAGTACTTACTGTAGCAGTTCTAATGCTCAGTACTAGTACCTACTGTAGCAGTAGCAGTACTAATGCTCAGTACTAGTACCTACTGTAGTAGTAGCAGTTCTAATGCTCAGTACTAGTACCTACTGTAGCAGTAGCAGTTCTAATGCTCAGTACTAGTACCTACTGTATCAGTTCTAATGCTCAGTACTAGTACCTACTGTAGCAGTAGCAGTTCTAATGCTCAGTACTAGTACCTACTGTAGCAGTTCTAATGCTCAGTACTAGTACCTACTGTAGCAGTATCAGTACTAATGCTCAGTACTAGTACATACTGTAGCAGTAGCAGTTCTAATGCTCAGTACTAGTACCTACTGTAGCAGTTCTAATGCTCAGTACTAGTACCTACTGTAGCAGTATCAGTACTAATGCTCAGTACTAGTACATACTGTAGCAGTAGCAGTTCTAATGCTCAGTACTAGTACCTACTGTAGCAGTAGCAGTTCTAATGCTCAGTACTAGTACCTACTGTAGCAGTTCTAATGCTCAGTACTAGTACCTACTGTAGCAGTAGCAGTTCTAATGCTCAGTACTAGTACCTACTGTAGCAGTTCTAATGCTCAGTACTAGTACCTACTGTAGCAGTAGCAGTTCTAATGCTCAGTACTAGTACCTACTGTAGCAGTAGCAGTTCTAATGCTCAGTACTAGTACCTACTGTAGCAGAATTGTCTATGTAGCTAGTATGAGTTATGACCATATAATATCAAGAGGAATGGCTATACTCATAAATCCTGGGCGTTCTGACACTGTTTTTGCTTTTATATCAACAAATAACCCAAATTGATATCTTGATACTGACCTTTTTTTCTGTCCTGGACTCGGTCTTGACTCGGACTCGAACCTCTTTGGACTCGGTCTTGACTCGGACTCGACTAGTCCTGGTCTTGGACTTGTCTTGGACTCAACAACAGTGGTCTTGACTACAGCCCTACTTCCATCATCCAGGAATCAAACCAACACGCTACAGCCCATAATTACCTTAAAGGACAATGTCAACGACTCTAGAAATCCTCCACAGAAATCAAACCAATGGCAATTCAAGAGAGGGCTATAGAGAAAATATATCCATATATAAAAACAGTGATATAATGAACAGTGTCAATATAGAAACAGTAAATTATGATTAATAGCAGTGTATTGACAAACAGAGATAGAGACTGAGACAAAAGACATGAAGACAAATAGACAAACAGAGAGACAAACAGACAGCTGTTAGACAAATGAGAGCCACTCATCGCAAGCAAATATTTGAATGTATACTTCCCATCGAAGAAGCACAACCAGGAAGGCTGTAGATGACGGTCCGCAGGGAACGGAGGTCTGGTCACGGCTTGTATGGAGCAGAGGGGGTCATCAGGACCGGTGGGGGGGGGGGGGGGGGCAGATCACAGATAACAGCAGGTGTGTGTATTAGGAGAAGCAGCAGGGATGTGTTCAGGAAACTCAGGACAAACAGACTTCAGGTTAGAGCAAAATCAGAACAGGCTCAACATGCTGGAGCCATGCCAGACGAGGCTCAGGCATATTATTACATCAAAACTACATGGAAATCATAGGATTTATTCATTATTGCTATAACAAAAGGTAAACTGATAATTGATCTTAACCAATCGATTCAAGTTTGTAGCTGATTTGACAATAACCAGTGTATATTCTAAAGCTTTCATCTTCATAAAACTTTGAATTGCAGCTGTTTGAAGGCTCTGTGGCCCTAAATCAACCTGTTTGGTCTTAAAGTCTAAAGCTACATGAGACTCGTAGTAAACCTGCAAAATGTCCTGAAAGAAACACTCCTGTGTTGTTTATTTAATTATTTTCTTTGGATGACCAACATGTGCCTCCAGATAAACCCTATATTAAGTATATTATATTTAACATGTGAAATAATTTGAGCCAACTTATAATTTGGGGGTTTAGGATGCAAATGAGCGTTTGTCCACTGATTCATCTACATAAAACTATACTACACACATGACATGATGTAGTGCAACTTACATTTAAACTACAATAGACCAACAAACATGACATTTACTTTAAAAGATTGTTTGTGTAGCTAGTGTTTGTGTGTGTGCAGTATTTATTATAGAGGTGATTGATTGATTTTTTTGTTTGACCACCTAAATTAAAATACATAAATAGTTGCGGATGAAAATCTGTGGAGTACCTGTGAACTTCATTTACTCTATTAACATATTTTCTACAATATTTAGGAACATCTCCATAAACAATTTTGTGTACCATACCCAGCTTGTGAGGACTAGTTTCAGTTGTCTTCCATTGCCATGGGGGGGGGGTGCGCAGACCTCACTCCTACCAGATAGACCTTCAGTGCCATGAGGGAACCCATGACGGCCTTCGTCTGGCAGGAGTTGCAGGGGGGGGGCCAGTGGTCTGGTCAGTTTGATTCTGCCTGTCCCTGTCTCCAGGTGCAGGTTTGTCTTTGGGGTTTCCTCCCCTAGCCACTGTACCCAAGTTAACCCACATAGCTTTGGGGTTGCCTTCCTCCTTCCCAGCCGTTATGGTGGTTCTCACACCACCATCTTCCACCTGCACCGCTGTTGGGGTCTTCACTATTTACCCATAGCTGGGGCTATTTACCCATAACTGGGACAGTGGTTGACGGGCATCAGGGCGTTTCTACTCACCGATGGGCCTGCATGCCACGTCTCTGGGGCCCACTGCTGCTCCGAGATCCAGACACAAGACAGACATGCACACACGCACAGACACACACAAACCACAAGAGACAGACACACACAAACCACAAGAGACAGACATGCACACATACATACACACACACACACACAAGAGACAGACAGACACACACACAGACACGAGACACACACACACTCAAACAACATGAGACAGTCACACACACACAGATGCTAGACAGACACACACACACACACAGATACAAAGAAACACACATGCACACATACACACACACAAACAACACGAGACAGACAACACGCACACACACAGATACGAGACATACACACACAACAAGAGACAGACACACACACAAACACTTACATACATACACAGACATGAGACAGACAGACAGACACACACACACAGATACAAAGAGAGACACACAGACACACACACACGCACACACACACTCAAGTACAAGTACAAATCTTTACTTCCCTCACCCAGGCAGAAGCTTCCTGTACCACTTCTTCCTCTTCTGCTTTTGCATCATCTGGCTCTGCAGATCTTCCAGCTGGGACCTCATGGAGCTCTTGGTCCTCTCCCACTCCTGCTCCTTCACCTGCTGAGTCACCTTCAGGCTTTGTGGCCTGAAGGAGGGATGACTTGTCCTCCTTCCACTCGTTGAGATGACTCTCCAGCTGCTGTTCAAACGTTTTCTCAAGAGCAGCCATGAGGTTCTTGTGATTCTGGTCCTGCATCTCCAGCTGGGCTCTGTGTGAAGCCTGGGATCTTTCCAGTATTGTCTTTCCCTCCTCCTGTTCTCTGAGAGCTTCCTCCATCTTGCTCAGTTTATCCTTTAGCTCATGAGCTTGAGCCCTCGCCATCTCCAGACAGCTCTCCAACTCTAACTTCACGTTGGTCTGACTTACCTTGAGCATCTTCTGATCCTCCACTTTCTTTTTCAGGGCCTCCTTCTCTCCCTTCATCTGCTCCAATTCAATCTTCAGGTCTTTGGAAATGAAGAACTGAATGTCCAAATCTTTTATGGCTTTTCGCAGCCTGTTGCTGATTTTTCCCATCTGGGATTTCAGATGCTCCATTTCCCTGGGTGGGGAGGGGACACGTTGAGCCAGAGCCTGATCCAGCTGGGCTCTATGGGAAGCCTGGGATCTTTCCAGTTTCTCCTTTGTCTCCTCCTCCTGTTTTCGGAGAGCTTCCTCCATTTGGCTCAGTTTATCCTGCAGCTCCTGAGCTGGAGCCCTCTCCATCTCCAGATAGCTCTCCAACTCTAACTCCACGTTGGTCTTACTTACCATGGGCATCTGTCTCTCCTTACAAACCTCCATCTTCTGAGTCTCCACTTCCTTTTTCAGGGCCTCCTTCTCTCCCTTCATCTCTTCCATTTCCAATTTCAGGTCTTGAGTACCGAGGGTCTGTCGGTCCAGATCACACATCTCCCTCTGCATCAGCTTTGTGTCATGGCCCCAACTGCTGCCCTCTCTCTGTAGTTGGAGCTGATCGAGGAGATCGGCCAGCAGGTCCTCTCTGATGATCAGGTGAACTCTTCCCTCAGATTCACACTGGGTGAGCGTTGCCTCGCCATCCTTCAGCTCACACCGTACTTGTTCTTCAAGGTAACTGAGGTAGAAATTAATTTGTGGTTCAGTCTCTCCGGAGTTGAAGTCCATGTTTTCCAGTGTTCTTTCTCCTGTTGCAATGTGCACCTTCGGATTGTCAGTCAAACTGTCTCTCATACAAACTGCTGTCTGAGTGAATTTGTGTCAGAACTCAAGGTTCCAGTATTCAGTGTGTCGTTATGACGACAACAACATGTATTCTTATGTTTTCAATCCAAATGGTTATTGATTCTATTCCATTCTTGCTGTGATTCTATTGTGTCTATGGGACACCAGTTTGTTTATGTTTGAATATACAATATGAATGTACTTATTTCTGATGATTCCTAAAATATGGCAATGAAACCACACTTTATGAAATATGGAAGGGAAAAAGATGGATGTCTTTGCATAAGAGCGGTACACACAAGTATGCGCCAGGTGGGACGCCATTTTCTCTAACTCCAATAACCATGTGTGCTCAGCAACTACCTATTATTTAAGATGTGCATTTACCACAATAATTATAAAAGACTTGGTGTGCACGTCCCACCTTCTGGCAGGTGTAGGACAAATGAAAAATAAAGTGAAAAAATGCAACACTGCTTTATGCTCCCATAATTTGATACAAAAGGCAATGTTTCAACCCTACTGGGTCTTGATCCAGGACTTAACCAGAGAATTTGAACGACGACAACTTCTCTGTCCCTCCCCCCTTTCTGCTAAACCCCAAACTGTCTCCTAAGCCTCTCCCCCCACAAGGAAGAATGAATGTGTGTACATGAGCAGCGATTAACAGTTAGACACACCCCCGATTGGTGCATTTGAACAAGGAGCTGTGGATGTTTTAAAAATCGCGTTACTACATAGGTGGTGCCAGAGGAGCCCGATTTATTTTTTTTTGTAATTACCTGCTTTATGTAGTACTATGGGAACATAGGGTCAGTTTCAGCAAATATGAAAGAGTTAGTTTCATAAGTCTTACCTACTGCATCTTTTAAAGCCAGAGATTGCTCTCAATATGTCAATAATAAATAGTCAATATGTGGACTTAATACACAATATGGAAATGAGCTTGGTAGCTGGTGACGCAATATTACAACTGATAATTTGTATAATTGAAAATAAAGATTTATTCATTTTGACATACAAACGAATGTTACCAACATTTTAGTCAATCATGCCGCCTCTGTCGTCTCGTTGGTTTTCTGTGTCAGAGGAAGATTTCAGTTTTATTTACAGTATCAATTCATAAGTTATTAGGACATTTTACAGATATTGTAGGTCTAGACCACATAATTTACAAGGACCCAACAATTCTAGTAGTTCCCTCCAGAGCAAGCAACGGTGACGAGGAAAAACTCACTTTTAAGAAGAAACCTGGGACAGACCCAGGCTCTTGGTAGGCAGAGTCTGACGGGCTGGTTAGGTTTGAAATTAATAGTGGCAATTATTTATTAATTTAATTTATACTGTTTTTTGATCCACAGTGGGAAAGTTACATTCTGTTAGTAATCACTACACAGGTCTGAAATAAACACACATGCTCAAGACCTATACCTTGCTCAAGGCCCCGTAGGAGGAGAAGTAAACTTTTGCTATTTAGAAATCACATAACTGATTAGGACGTGCTGACGTGTACGGTAAGTGTGTTGTCTCATTTCCGGTGTTCCGATCTCAGGGGTGCTAGTTTTCTGCTCCAGCAAAACTTGCTTGTTGAGATGACTCTCCAGCTCATGTTCAAACTTTTTCTCATGAGCAGCCATGAGGTTCTTGTTGTTCTGGTCTTGCATCTCCAGCTGGGCTCGATGGGAAGCCTGGGATCTTTGTCTCTCCTTTGCCTCCTCTTTCTGTTTTCAACACTGCTTTGTTTAAATCTGGTGGCTAAGTGCCTGATTGTATTTAAACACTAGTTATACTCAAGCAGTTTCATTATCCTACAGCGACTCCAGCTTAGTCATTAGCAATGGCTAATTCCTGTCCCTCTCCTGCTCTCTCTTGCACTGTTTGTCAGATGTTTAGCTATTCCTATGCCTCCTTTAGCGATGAAAGTACATGTAATAAATGTAGTATATTCGCTGCCCTGGAGGCGAGGCTTAGTGAGTTTGATGCATGGCTCCGCACCATGGAATTAAAATGATATGCTTCCGTAGCTAGATAGCGCCCCATAGCAGTTAGCGGTCCCCCGGCAGGTCCCGAGCAGCTGGGCGACTGTCTGAAAGAAGCATAGCGCTAGCTTTAAACCGGGGAGCGCACACGGTGGCGACCGCTCCAAATCGGAGCCTATGGCTGGCCACCAACATCTTTTCTAACAGTTTTCCTCACTTAGTAACACACCGGCTGAGAAGCCAAGTCTGGTTATTGGGAGCTCTATACTATACTATACAACATGAAGTTGGCGGCTCCAGCGGCCGTGGTCGTGTGTGTCCCTGGGGCCAGAGCGGGAATCCCAGTAAATACAGTAAGAACATGTAGGTGGGAATGATACCCGATTACGCAAATCGAAGTTCATTAAAATGAACCCTCACCCTCCCATGTAATTGGATCCTTGCTGCCATCTCTCTGATGGAGTTTTCTTTTATCTGAATATCTGCCTCCCCTCTGCCCCCAAGAACTGGTTGGACCTACGAACCTACGGTAAGCGTACCTGACATCATTTCCATTTCCGTTTTCAGTGCTTGTGTGTTGGTGGCTAGTTGCTGCTCACTAAATACCAGTTCTGTTTGTTGGATTTGCTATTACAGCGACTAACTGTCCACTAAACAGTTATTATTATAGTAGTTCTGTCTAAGCACTCACAGATCTTTTCATTTTAAGTGACTTTCGTTAAATAACAGCTGTTTTTAACGCTTGGTAGCTAACGCTACCGTACTTTAGCTTAGCTGCTAGCAACTTTAGCTTAGCAGTTAGCCATGTCGTCTCCCTCTCCTACTTTCTCTTGCTCGATGTGTGAGATGTTCAGTTACTCCTCTGCATCCTTTAGCGACAATGGGATGTGTAACAAGTGTAGTTTATTTATAGACATGGAGGCGAGGCTTAGTGAGTTAGCGTTAGAAGTCCGGATCTACACCATGATAGATCAGCCATTAGCTACTGTAGCTAGCCACCCCCCGGTAGTCGGTACGGGCCGGCCTGAGCCTGAGTTAGCCTCTGGTAGCCGTCCCCCGGCAGCTCCTGAGCAGCCAGGAAAAGGTTCCTGGGTGACTGTTTGTGGCAAAAATAGTCGTAAGCTTTCAAGGGCCACGGACCACCAGCAGCCTGTTAGCGTTTCTAACAGATTTTCCCCACTCAGCGACACACCCGCTGAGAAAACAACTCTGGTTATCGGCAGCTCCATTTTGAGAAACGTGAAGTTAGTGAAGCCAGCAACCATAGTTAAGTGCATCCCGGGGGCTAGAGCGGGCGATGTTGAGTCTTATTTGAAACTGCTGGCTAAGGATAAACGTAAATACAGTAAGATTGTTATTCACGTTGGCGTTAATGACTCCCGGTTACGCCAAACGGAGGTCACCAAGATTAATGTTGATTCGGTGTGTACATACGCGAAGTCAATGTCAGACACCGTAGTTTTCTCTGGACCCCTGCCAAATCTAATGTGCATGTCATCATTTCGCCGCTGGCTGTCGAGGTGGTGTCCAGATAATGATGTGGGCTTTGTAGATCACTGGCAGTCTTTCTGGGGAAGACCTGGTCTGATTCGGAGGATTCATCCCACTTATGATGGAGCAGCTCTCATTTCTAGAAATCTTGACGAGTTTATTAGTGGACCTAATCCTTGACAATCCAGAGTGGGGACCAGGAGGCAGAGTCGCAGTCTAACACACTTCTCTGCTCCTCCATTCCAGGGGTTACCTAGTCAAAACCCCATAGTGACTGTGTCTGCCCCCCGACCATTGAAGTTATTTAAATCAAAGGTAAACAGAAGAGGAGCTGTGCATGAAAACCTCATAACAATTAAAACTACAAGTACAATAGTGCAAAAGAATAGGAGAATTAAATGTGGACTCTTAAACATCAGATCTCTCTCTTCTAAAGGTGTACTAGTAAATTAATTAATATCAGATTCTAATATTGATTTATTTTGTCTTACTGAAACCTGGCTGGGTGATGGAGAATATGTTAGTCTAAATGAATCCACCCCCCCCAGTCATATTAATACTCACATTCCTCGAGGCACAGGCCGAGGAGGTGGAGTTGCAGCCATCTTTGATTCTAGTCTACTAATCAGCTCTAAACCTAAACTAAATTATAACTCATTTGAAGGTCTTGTTCTTAGTCTTTCACACCCAAGTTGGAAATCACTGCAACCAGTTCTATTTGTTATAGTGTACCGAGCACCTGGTCCATACTCTGAATTCTTATCTGAATTTGCAGAGTTCTTGTCACATTTAGTGCTAAAAACGGACAAAGTTCTTATTGTAGGGGATTTTAATATTCATGTGGACGATGAGAATGATAACCTTAGTACTGCGTTCATCTCTCTATTAGATTCTATTGGCTTCTCTCAAAGTGTTCATAAACCGACTCACCGTTTTGGCCACACCCTCGATCTTGTTCTGGTCTATGGTGTTGAAATTGAACATTTAATAGTGTTCCCACAGAATCCCTTTTTATCTGACCACTGTTTGATAACTTTTGAGTTTATACTGCTGAACTACACGCCATTAGGCAAAACCTGCTTTACAAGATGTCTATCTGATAGCGCTGTAGCTAAATTTAAGAATGTGATTCCATTAGCATTTAATTCATTATCAAGTCACAAAGTAACGGAGGACTCCTATGCTAATTTCAGTCCCTCCCAAATCGATCATTTTGTTGATAGTGCAGCCGGCTCGCTGCGAATGACACTCGACTCTGTTGCCCCTCTAAAAAAGAAGATAATATAACAAAGACGGTTAGCTCCATGGTATAACACTGAAACTCGCAAATTAAAGCAAATATCGCGGAAACTTGAGAAGATTTGGCGTTCCACTAAATTGGAAAATTCTCGTTTAATTTGGCAAGATAGTCTTCAAACTTATAGGAAGGCCCTCCGTAATGCCAGAACTGCGTACTACTCGTCATTAATAGAGGAACATAGGAACAACCCCAGGTTTCTTTTCAGCACTGTAGCCAGGCTAGCGGAAGGTCACAGCTCTACTGAGCCAAGTATTCCCATAGCTCTTAGTAGTAACAACTTCATGAGATTCTTCAATGATAAAATTATAACTATTAGAAGCAAAATCCACCAAGACCTGCCGTTAACTGGCACTGACTTATCTCTAAACTCAGGAACCTTAGAAACAGCTGTAAAACCAGATATATGTTTAGAATGCTTTGCTTCACTTGATCTTTATCAATTTAATTCAATTATTTCTTCATCTAAACCATCAACCTGCCTCTTAGACCCCATCCCGACTAGGCTACTTATAGGCTACTTTTACCCTTAGACAACACTTCTCTATTAGATATAACCAATCTGTCTTTATTAACAGGCTATGTACCACAGCACTTTAAAGTAGCTGTAATTAAACTTCTTCTGAAAAAGCCCAACCTTGATCCAGAAGTTTTAGCCAACTATAGACCTATATCCAATCTTCCATTTCTCTCTAAGATTCTTGAGAAAGCAGTCGCTAAACAGCTATGTGATTTTCTGCATAGCAACAGTTTATTTGAGGATTTTCAGTCAGGATTTAGAGTTAATCATAGCACAGAGACAGCACTTGTGAAAATTACTAATGACCTCCTGATTGCATCAGACAAAGGACTTATCTCTGTACTGGTGTTATTAGATCTTAGTGCTGCATTTGATACCATTGACCATCATATCTTATTACAGAGATTGGAACATTTAATTGGCATTAAAGGGACTGCTCTAAGCTGGTTTAAGTCTTAATTATCAGATCGATCTCAGTTTGTTCATGTTAACGATGAATCCTCTGTGCACGCCAAAGTTAGTCATGGAGTTCCACAAGGATCTGTGCTCGGTCCAATCCTGTTCACTTTATATATGCTTCCTTTAGGCAAAATTATCAGGAAGCACTCCATACATTTTCATTGTTATGCAGATGATACTCAATTATATCTTTCAATCAAACCGGATGAAACTAATCAGTTAGCTAAACTTCAAATGTGCCTTCAGGATATTAAAACCTGGATGAGCTGTAATTTTCTAATGTTAAACTCAGATAAAACTGAAGTTATTGTTCTGGGGTCTAAGCACCTCCGTGACGCATTATCCAAAGAGATAGTTACTCTGGATGGCATCTCCCTGGCCTCCAGCACCACAGTGAGGAATCTTGGAGTTATCTTTGATCAGGACATGTCCTTTAATTCCCACATAAAGCAAATTTCAAGGATCTCCTTTTTTCACCTACGTAATATTGCAAAAATCAGGAATATCCTGTCTAAAAATGATGCAGAAAAACTAGTCCATGCATTTGTTACTTCTAGGCTGGATTAATGCAATTCTCTATTATCAGGCTGCTCAAAAAAGTCCATAAAGACTCTTCAGCTGATCCAGAATGCTGCAGCACGTGTTCTGACAGGAACCAAGAAAAGAGATCACATCTCTCCTGTTTTAGCTTCTCTGCATTGGCTTCCTGTAAAATCCAGAATAGAGTTTAAAATCCTTCTTCTCACCTACAAAGCTCTTCATGGTCAGGCACCATCTTATCTTAAAGAGCTCATAGTACCTTACAACCCTACAAAAGCACTGCGCTCCCAGACTGCAGGGTTACTTGTGGTTCCTAGAGTCTCTAAAAGTAGAACGGGAGCCAGAGCGTTCAGCTATCAGGCTCCTCTCCTGTGGAACCAGGTTCCAGTTTGGGTTCAGGAGGCAGACACCGTCTCCACATTTAAGAGTAGGCTTAAGACTATCCTTTTTGATAAAGCTTATAGTTAGGGCATATATAATAATATGCCCTACCCTAACCAGGGTTTGTATCCCATCCCCCTCTCTGACCTTCCTGACTCTAACCCTAATTTTCTCTCCCCCTACCCTAACCAGGGTTTGTATCCCATCCCCCACTTTGACCGTCTTGAGCTTAACCCTATCTTTCTCTCCCCCTACCCTAACCCGGGTCTGTATCCTATCCCCCACTTTGACCTTCCTGACCTTAACCCTGACCCTCTTGACCTTAACCCTAAGTGTCTCTCCCCCTACCCTAACCAAGGGAGGGTTTGGGGAGAGTTGTAGCCTGGCCAGGCTCCTCTCTTTACACTGTCTCTCCTGGTTATGCTGTAATAGTTTTTGACAGCTGGGACTTCCTGTGACACACCTAGTTCCTCTCTCCTCTTTCTATCTTTCCAATTATGTGCATCCATGTCCCAGAAATGCTTGTTACTAACCTAGCTCTGGGGAGTCATTCCCCGGAGTCCTCATGTTCTTTTTCCCCCAGCGTGTTTCCTTGGATCAGGGAGGCTCCAAAATCATGGTTGCAGCACCATGGTCCCGCAACATGCTCTGCGATGCCATGTTCTTCCTGCTATGCTCTGCTATGCCTACTACAAAGGACTACCAACAACTACTATTTTTATTGGGACTGTAATTGCCACTTTTCATTCTAACCCCAACCGGCCCGTCAGACACCGCCTACCAAGAGCCTGGGTCTGTCCGAGGTTTCTGCCTAAAAGGAAGTTTTTCCTCGCCACTGTCGCACTGTTGCTTGCTCTGGAGGACACTGTTGGGTCCTTGTAAATTCTGGAGTGTGGTCTAGACCTACTCTAACTGTAAAGTGTCTTGAGATAACTCTTGTTGTGAACTGATACTATAAATAAATTGAAATTGAACTGAAAATTTTCCTGCAGCCTAAAGATGGCCTCCTTTACATGTGCTGACAGCTCCTTTGACCCCATGCTGTGGATTACCAGCAACAGCTTCCAAATGAAAATGACACACTTGAAATCAACTCCAGACCTTTTATCTGCCTAATTGATGAATAATGAGGGAATAGCCCACACCTGCTCATGAAATGGCTTTTGACTCGATTGTCCAATTACTTTCAGTCCCTTGAAATAAGGACTATGTATGAAAATGTGTATACTTCCTAAATACCCTCAAATTTAGAGCTGAAAGTCTGCCGTACAATGTCTTTGAGGATTTCTTTTCAAATCCATTATTAATTCTAATTGTGTCACTGTCCAAATTTCTGAACTGTACCCTTCACAATACCTAGAGATTGGCATGGTTTTATTTCAAATAGCCTAATTTGCATTGACAGATCATTTTATGGAAAGTAATATTTATAAAAGCCTTTTAAATTGTCAACATTGTAATAACTATTTCTATATTTTCTTAAATTTGACTATCCTAATGTGATTCACCTGTAGTACATTATAACCACCCTACTTTCAGCCACTTCTTTAATCATTTCATAACTTTGAATACATTTTTCTTTTTGGAACCACGTCACTGTGCTAAAATATAACTAAGTAATAACAATATGTAAATACAACAATAAGACACGACCAATGTATTTTGGGAGAGTACAGACATAATTCATTGGCTGCCGGCGGTGAGCGCTGATCCCAGTGTTTGGACGAAGCGGTGAACGTCGCTAAACGAGTTGTAGAGCGGCACCGGAGCGACTCGCAGCACATTAGGCTCCCTCATGTCACACTGAAAGACACATTCACAGGAAAAGGGTTTAAAAAGTCCGTCTCTCTGTCCAGTCTAGGAGAATGTTAGCATTTCGGTTTTGGCCTTTAAACACTTAAAGTGTGAGTTATGGCTCAAAATGCCGCTTTAAAACCAAGACCTGGTAATTAAAATGTTGCCTAAAAGCTGCTGGGTGTACTCACAGCAACTCCCCTCTTCTCCAGCTCCCGGAAGATTTTCAGGATAGGGACGGAGAAGGAGAGCGATAGCTGGCAGCCTCTCTGCTGAGGGTCCGACGGCGTGACGATGTGGACGTGGGCTTTGTGAGGCTGAGCGGCATCCTCGTTGTAATAATGCTGGATCAGATACTCCAGGTAGCCTGTCAACAGGAGAGACTTCCTGCGCAACGCCTGCATACTGGTCATGTTAAACACCTGGCAAAATCAAAACGATGTCTGTGTTAATCACTTCTTAAAAGGAGAAAAAAAATTACGTTTTGGAGTTGTGACATAACTTTATTTTGACTTTTTCCGACGTACTATATTATGACTTAACACTTTTGTCATACTAGCTAATGTTCAATTCAATTTCAATTCAATTTTATTTATAGTATCAATTCATAACAAGAGTTATCTCAAGACACTTTACAAGGACCCAACAGTTCTAGTAGTTTCCTCCAGAGCAAGCAACAGTGAGACAGTGGCAAGGAAAAACTCCCCTTTGGGAAGAAACCTCGGACAGACCCAGGCTCTTGGTAGGCGGTGTCTGACGACCGGTTGGGGTTAGAATGAAGAGTGGCAATAACAGTCCCAAAAAAAAAATATATATATATATATATATATAAATAAAAATAATAGTAGTTTGTAGTAGTTCTTTGTAGTAGTTCATGGCATAGCAGGGCATGTTTAAAGCAAATGTTTGTGTTGTGTCAGCCCCCCCCGTCAGCAGGACAATGGCGATACTTTATATACTCAATACAGGAATTAAAGTGCCATTCATTTAAAAACAGAGCTTGATTTAAACCAAGTTGTTTAAGCCATTAACTCTGAGCATGCCTGAGTGCAGTACCTCCAAACTGGCCTGCAGGGGGCAGACAAGCAGGATGGGCTGGTTGGACAATCGGAAGCCGCTCACTCCAGGCTGCAGCTCCATGACTGAGAACGCAGAAAACACTGTTCACCAGTCTGTATCTTTTAACATTAAAATGTCGGTAGAACAGGATTTACTGTTCTATTTCTGTTTTATTTACATTTTGAAATTATCTGCATTCCGGCAACTGTACTAGCATTGCCTACTCAATTGGCCAAAATGTATTTTGCAAACAAAAGCCAAATCTGCATTATGCCAAGCATACCCAGATACTGTACTGATTAGGAGAAAATCTCCAGTATGCCTCGGACCAGTCTATCTCTCCTACTGTATCACACAATGCAAAGCGCCGCAACAATCAACAACTGCGGCTTGCCGTTGTGGCCAATAACTGGAAACTTTTCAATCAATTCAACTATGTAGAGCTCAAATGTGGGCAGTTTTACTAAAAAATTGATGGCCAAATGCAAAACAAGGACAACAGGCAGGACAAACTAGCATCATGTTGCAGCGCAGGGTTATACAATAATAATTTATCTCCTTTACCGTTATTCATCTGGAACCGAGTTTTCAGGTCATGTCCCCACCATCCCAGCAACCTGCAGGAGACGGATCCATCAGTGGCGGAAGAAGTATTCAAATTACTACCGTAAAAGTACTGATACCTCAATGTAATAATACTGTTACAAGTAAGTCCTGCATTGAAAATGTTAAGTATCATAAACCATTTCCAACAGAGTGAAAGCAGAAAAACATCAAAAATGTTTTAAAAAGGTGCTTAAGTCACAAAAAGCATCCAAAATGCCCCCAAAAAAGCGAGGAAGCCAACTTTAGTTAGTACAAATTGGGGATCAGTTCATGTATGTAGAATTCAACTTTTTTTTTAAGAAGGAAAAGAAAATCCCAATACTCAACACTATCAAATCACAATACTTCTAGAATCACACATGAAAATCACAACACAAATCCAATCAATGCAAAAGAATTGAGTGGGCATCTCGCTCCATTTCATAAACTACATGGGTTTTGCGTGCAAAGTAACTAGTACACTGTTAGAAATATTCTGCATACATTCGAATCATCTGTAATGAGTTTTCACAGGTGTTTTCAGTATTTAGATTTTTGGATAAAAAAAAGAGTTCATTAAAAGGTATAATCTAAATCTACACAATGTAAAAAGAACGTCCATACTAAGTTGGTTTTTTTGGGGGGGGCTTTTAGGCCTATTTTTTTTATTAGACGGCTGAAGACTTGAAAGGGGAGAACGGGTGGGTTGACATGCAGCAAAGGGCCGCAGGGCCTAACCCTCTATACAGTGAGGAAAATAAGTATTTGAACACGCTGCTATTTTGCAAGTTCTCCCACTTAGAAATCATGGAGGGGTCTGAAATTGTCATCGTAGGTTCATGTCCACTGTGAGAGATATAATCTAAAAAAAAAAATCCAGAAATCACAATGTATGATTTTTTTAACTATTTATTTGTATGATACAGCTGCAAATCAGTATTTGAACACCTGAGATAACCACTGTTAATATTTGGTACAGTAGCCTTTGTTTGCAGTTCCAGAGGTCAAACGTTTCCTGCAAACCAGGTTTGCACACACTGCAGAAGGGATTTTGGCCCACTCCTCCACACAGATCTTCTCTAGATCAGTCAGGTTTCTGGGCTGTCGCTGAGAAACACGGAGTTTCAGCTCCCTCCAAAGATTCTCTATTGGGTTTAGGTCTGGAGACTGGCTAGACCCCCCCAGAACCTTGATCTGCTTCTTCCAGAGCCACTCCTTGGTTATCCTGGCTGTGTGCTTCGGGTCATTGTCATGTTGGAAGACCCAGCCTCGACCCATCTTCAATGCTCTAACTGAGGGAAGGAGGTTGTCCCCCAAAATCTTGCAACACAAGGCCCCGGTCATCCTCTCCTTAATACAGTGCAGTCGCCCTGTCCCATGTGCTGAAAAACACCCCCAAAGCATGATGCTACCACCCCCATGCTTCACAGTAGGGATGGTGTTCTTGGGATGGTACTCCTCATTCTTCTTCCTCCAAACACGGTTAGTGGAATTATGACCAAAAAGTTCTATTTTGGTCTCATCTGACCACATAACTTTCTCCCATGACTCCTCTGGATCATCCAAATGGTCATTGGCAAACTTAAGATGGGCCATGCATCCGTGCCATGCATGATTTCAAACCATGACGTCTTAGTGTATTACCAACAGTAACCCTGGAAACGGTGGTCCCAGCTCTTTTCAGGTCATCGACCAGCTCCTCCCGTGTAGTTCTGGGCTGATTTCTCACCTTTCTTAGGATCATTGAGACCCCACGAGGTGAGATCTTGCATGGAGCCCCAGTCCGAGGGAGATTGACAGTCATGTTTAGCTTCTTCCATTTTCTAATGATTGCTCCAACAGTGGACCTTTTTTCACCAAGCTGCTTGGACATGTCCCCGTAGTCCTTTCCAGCCTTGTGGAGGTGGACAATTTTGTCTCTAGTGTCTTTGGACAGCTCTTTGGTCTTGGCCATGTTAGTAGTTGGATTCTTACTGATTGTATGGGGTGAACACGTGTCTTTATGCAGCTAACGACCTCACTCAAACAGGTGCATCTAATTTAGGATAATAAATGGAGTGGAGGTGGACATTTTGAAGGCAGACTAACAGGTCTTTGAGGGTCAGAATTCTAGCTGATAGACAGGTGTTCAAATACTTATTTGCAGCTGTATCATACAAATAAATACACAGTGGACATACACCTACGATGACAATTTCAGACCCCTCCATGATTTCTAAGTGGGAGAACTTGCAAAATAGCAGGGTGTTCAAATACTTATTTTCCTCACTGTATATGGGCACATGCACTACCAACTGAGCTATCCAGGCGCCCTGTCTTTACTAACTTGATGGAAAAGGTATTGTTATTTTACAGCCAGGACATCATCCCTTTTTATATGGATTTTATTTCTTAGTTACAAAAGCTGTCAGCTGGAGGTAGTGTAGTAAAAAGAACAATTCTCTCTGAAATGTAGCGGGGTAGATGTAGAAAGTGGCATGAAAACGTTTGGTTAATGAACCGCCACAGGAAGCACTCACGCAGGTTGGATGGTTTCTCGATGTTTCTCGTGGATAAACGCCCCGGCTAGACCACCAGCACCTGAGTTTATATACTGGGAGAAAGCAGACAGTCGTCACGTCCACTGTGTTCTCATATTCGGTCATATGTGCAAAATTCACCCCGATACCCACTTGAAAATAACAGAAGAGACAAAGCTAGTCTATAGTGACAACAATTCATTTTCAAGGGAAAATTTAGCAACATCAGAATGCCCAGCGGCGCCTGAACAATCCTGGAAGCTTTAGACCTCAGATCTCTGCAAGGTAAATCCAGACAGCTAAAAAAGACAGAGAGTACTTTGTAGGAGCACCAGCAGGCGAAGTCCACTCCCCAGTCGTGCAGCTTCAGCTCGACGTTTCCCGCAGCGTGGGCACAGTCAAAACCTACGTAACAGCCCTGAAAACCCCAAAACTATGATTAGACCATTAAACACACTACTGTCTGGATAGTTTCCACTTTATAAAGCGTGGGGATTTTTACATTTTACAGTAAAATGATCTGAATACCTTCCATCACTGCAGTTTAGGGAAGTGTGTGTCTGTTACCTTCCTCTGACCAGCCTCGGTGATGGCGGCCATGTCGAACAGCTGGCCGGTGTAATACTGAACACCGCTAAACATCACCACAGCGATGGAGTTGCCCTCCTTCTCGATCACCTCCAAGATGTCGTCGGTTCTCAGAGTCTCTTCTCCCTGAACCAGGGATCACATTGTTTACAATTTGTTCTGAAACCTCGCTCCTCATCTTTAGTAATTGTACTCTAATACTAGGCCTGTCAAAAATGATTACATAATCATCTTGTGAAAAAGACCATCACTTTGGATTGGCTGTAGTGACATAGTCTCTCTCTCTCTCCCTGTCAGCATTAGCTCGCTCTACCTGGACTAGTGACATATCGGCATGTGTAAGGTCAAGGCGTAACATAGTTGGTGTATATAGTTAACGCTATGACACTTACCTTTTTTCCCCTCATTGTGTGCGTGCATCAATAAGTCTGACAATGTTATGTAGAATTTATGAATGTACGTTAGCAGCAATTCACAAGGGTGCTGTTTTATGTGTGAGCTAATATTGAGCATCTGTTCATGTGCGCTGCAAAAGTTATGTTTATTGAATGCGTTATTCAGTGCAATTTTAACCGAGAATGTAGTTTAATCTCAGTAGTGATGTATGTTGGGTTATTACGTTAAGGCAAACATTCCACTGTACTGTCGCTACGCTGAAAAAATACGATAAAATTATTAATCAATTATTTCTAAAACATAATTGTACTGCAAAAAAATAGAATTGTTACAGCTCTGCTAGATAGAAAGATAAAAGGCCTTGTACCGGTCTGGGTGACAGCAGCAGCATGCTCTTCTGGGGGTTCAGGCCTCGCAGGCGGATCTGAGAATCCACCGCGTACTGAGGATGGGAAAGATCAGAGGATAAACACGTTGGTGTAAAGACCATTTAAAACAATAAATGAAAAGTGTAAATTGGAAATAGTTACCGACCCTCCCTTTACATGCTTAATTGTTGAGTTTTCTGTTTGCACGCACACACGCCCGCCAGCATACACGTAAGCTTGCATGTAAACCAATCAGCACGCACCCCAGCCAGCCAGCGTGCACTATAGCACGCTCGTAAACCAACCAGTACACACAACAGCCAGCAACGCTAGCGTGTACTCCAGTAAACTCGTAAGCCAGCCAGCACGCCCATCCGCCAGCCAGCCCACACGCGTGCCAGCCCACGCACACACGCCAGCTCGCACGTAAACCAGCCAGCATGCCAAGCAGCCAGTCAAACAGCCAGCACGCACGCCAGCGCACACACCAGACAGCATGCATGCACGTAAACCAATCAGTACACATGCCAGCCAGCATGCACACCAGTACACTAAGCCAGCCAGCACGCCACTCACGTGGTCTGAAGGAAAGGCCTTCTCCTCCAGGAGGATTTTGTGCCGGCCTGATGTGGGTTTGTAGAAGGAAAGCTGCAGATTAATGGCATTAAGAAAGGACCGTTAAATGTCTACATACTGCTGTCTTTTCTTTTTTTACATTTTAATTATTGTCAGAAGTCAATGTTTTGCAAGTCTCAAGTAAGTCATTGGTATTTAAGTCCAAGTCAAGTTGCAAGTTTTTCCTGAAATTCTCAAGTAGTCTAAAGTCATCAAATTTGTGACTCGAGTCTGATTCGAGTCCAAATCGCCTGTGATTGTTTTTAGATTATTGGTCTTCGAACTTCTATCAATTTTTTGCATATAGACAAGACATGTTGAGTGTTTTAGAATCAGACTTAATGTTACCAGGAGAAGGTGTAGATTAACAGTCAGGCCGTTCATAAGCGCCACCTCTTCAGGTTTCGCTCCTGGAAGACACGTATCATGTTTTATTGTTCAGCAGTGTCCATGTGTATACACACACAAACGCACGCACACACACACACACACACACACACACTCCATAACCAACTATTCAATTAACCGATTATCTAAATAGCTGGCGATTAGGTAAATAGTCGGAACTAATGCATTCATCTTTACAGCTATTTTGACATTTGCAGATAAAAACATTATTTAATCATAAATGTAATGAATAGCTTTGCCTATAATTAAAATAGTTGCCACTTGGGCTCACAAACTAAAATTAGGAAATAGGAATTGACTGAAACGTGTGTGAACTTCCACTCTTGGAAATTTTTTTTTTTTACAGACTTACTATATTTCTGAGAGTTCAGACCATGTGTACAGAACAGCAGATTTGTTTAAAGTATGTGTACTTTGGACCACACAAGAGGTGCAGTGACCTGAGCAAGCTGCTTCACAGAGGAATTAACAAATGGTTGCAGAAATAGTGAGCATCACACACTGCAGAAGAACAGCTGAGCTTCCTGGTTCCTCCAACACATTCTCGCTCAGGTCTCTTTGGCGTTTGATGTTGACGCAAAACGTTTCTTGACGTGACGGGGGGGATTTCTCCATCGTATCTGGCGCTGAGAGCCACTGACCAAGCGTCAGGATTTTTCCAGCAGGGAGTGAGAACATTTAGTCTCTTACCGACAACATTGGCCATGAGTTCCTCTATGTTGTTCTCAGCCCACGCCCAGGGTCGGGAGCCTTCGGTGTGACCGTGGATGGCCCTAGAAAAAGAGTTTATCACTTTACTTTAGTCACTTTGTTAACCCAAATGGGAAACTTCATCTGCAGTCAGGAGTGCAAGATAAAAAAAACACAAGACACAATACAAAAGACATGAAATTTGACATTGCATGTACAGTACATATTAAGCCGAATTATTGCACATGGAACATTGGAGTTTTTACTCCTATTGGCATTAAATCTACGGGCTGAGTGGAGTGGATTGTGCAGTGTAACCCCTAAATTCCACCAGGTGATGTCTGCGCTACGTCCCGGGCACACGGCGTGCCCGCGAGTAATTGCTGCCATTCAAGTCCATTCTTGAACCACGGCGCGTCCCAGAAGGCTCTCCGCCCCGCTACAGATATGTGCCAGGGCTATTTTCATGCGAGCTGCGGGAAGTTCAGACAGCGAGAGTATCCAATCAATTTACCCAAACCGTGGAGCTCTTATTAAAATGTTTTATTTATACTTCATGTTCCACGAGCTGGCTCTGAACTCTGTAGGAACACTTTAAGTTTTAGTGCACCAGACTCCTGGATCAAATTAAGCACTTCTTTAAAATCAACTCACCTGTGCCTCTGGGACAATTTTAAAAAGTCTTTTAAATCCCAAACTTGTTCTTGTAATTGCTATACATAATTGTACTCTCTTTTGCATCCTTATTATCCCAATTTATTTATCAAATCATTTTCCGATTCAGTAAGTTTTAATGTCTGTTTCTTATGATTGTATTTTCTGTTTGTCTTTGTAATTTGACTCGATGACATCATAAATGACGGCCGCCCCAACAATCTCTAAATGAAGGTTGAATGAATGTGTAATACCTACATTTTGGCCCACTTGTCCAGCTCCTCTTCCACGTATTTCCGGGCTGTTTTGGGCTGAAGCCCCAACGAGTTTCCCACTAGGTAGATGCATTCATTGGCACCGTCGACCAGCGAGAGATCAGCTGCAGAAACATCACATTCTACAACTGGGATACTGAACACTTTAATGTAAAGAAAAAAGTCAATGTTTTTGTTGTTTTCTCTTAGGGTTATTTTTTGGATCGATAGATGGAACCATGGTGGAAGTTTGACTTTCTTTTCATAAAAAAAGACTAAATAGTCTATTAGTCTAATAGAGAGTAATTTAACACTTGGTGAATGAATGCACCTTTGCCGATGCACCTGTACTCACAGGGAGGCAGATCTTTCATTTTGGGCACCAGGAACTGGTCCCTGAGATGTCTGAGGGCATCGTTTTGGTCCAGATGTGCAGCCACCTCTGCATCCGTCAGATCGCAGCCCAGCGAAGCCGAAACTCGCTCCAAGGTTTCCCTCGCCGTCGAGCCAACTAACGGGTCCATTACGGAGGGATCGAAAGGCGGCTACAGAGATGGAGCTTTAAAACCTGAGACCTTTCTGTTTAAGCAGATCAACCAAGATGGCTTTCATAGTTTTATTTTGTTTCTGTTGACTTTGAATGAAGTTTTTTTTTTGCTAAAATTACTATTTATTTACATAGAGTCTGGTGGGTGTAGATGGACCTTGTGAGAAATCCTTTCATAATGTTGTCAGACACTTATATAAGAATAATAATCGCTGCCTGTCAACGGCAAAACAATCACAAGGCGGGGGGGAGGACGCAAAAAACAGGTGCAAAGACAGGATACATACCACTTTATTAAAACTGTACATGATGGTAATGTGCAGAGGTGGGTAGAGTAGCCAAAAATTGTACTGTTACTTTAGAATAATATGACTCAAGTAAAAGTAAAAGTAGTCATCCAAATAATTACTTGAGTAAGAGTAAAAAAGTGCTTGATGAAAAAACTACTCAAGTAGTGAGTAACTGTTGAGTAACGTCTGATTTATTTCTTAACACAAGCATCAATCAGACCGACAAAAATACAAAATAATCATCTTTAGGCAAATTATAGTTCATCCAATCAATGAAATAAATTAAAATGAATTTATTAATTACAAAATAGCTTAAGTGAGAGACTTGTCACATCAAATGTGGATGGATACTGCATGTTAAACATCCTGTATGTAACCTAAAAGACAAACATCCACATCTCCACAGCAACAACTAAAACTACCGCTACGTCTCCTCAGGTTAGATGTTGAGTTGTTGGACGCTCACATGTCCGTTTGTTGATTGGTTAAACACAGTCACGTGGTAGAGCCTTCATTGGAAGACTCTCTCTCTCTCTCTCTCTCTCTCTAAATAAATAAATAAATAAAACATTAAAATGAGACGTACGCTGGGGTAAAACAATGACGCGTAGACTACCAAAGAGGTAAAAAGAAAAGTAAGGAGCTCATTGTATCCTGATGTAGCGGAGGAAGAGTACAGTTTCTTCTTCACTAATCTACTCAAGTACAAGTATAGTAATTTAAAACTACTCCTAGAAGTACAATTTTTTCAAAAACGTACTCAAGTAAATGTAACGGAGTAAATGTAACTCGTTACTACCCACCTCTGGGAATGTGCAGCTTTGAAACGTGTGGAAGAAACAAACGGGTGGGCAGGGACAACTTCCTCTTTACTGTTCTCCACACTTGCTCTCAACACCTGTTACTGACTAACATGTGACTGAACTAACCAATCAGAGGCTAGGAGGACGCATAACCTAAGGCAAATATATAAATACATTCATAAAGGTATATCTGCTCACACTGTTATTAATATCTTTAACTCAGTACATTTTAAATGAGCTACTTTTTACTTGAGTAGATTTTCATACCGTCATTTTGCTTAATCATAGTAATAGTACTTTTACTTAAGTAGAATATTGTTGTACTGTAGTTTTTACAATCCAATCAGTACATTAGGGTTAGTTTAACACCCTGTCCTTTTTAAACATTTTGCTTTTTGAACTTTCTCCTATTTGAACTTTGCTGGCATCCCTCTACGTGTGTGTGTGTGTTAGAATCAAGCAAATTCCTAGTAAGTGCATCTTATCTGGCAATAAATCTGTTTTGGATTCAGATTTGGGATAAAAACCAGTTACATTAAAAACCAACTTACTCATTGTTTTAAAGAAGTGAAGTAGAAGACAACTCACCGGTAGCAGAGACAGCAGTCAGACTGGGTGAACCCAGAGATGAGCTTTGACCTCCCTGCGTTTAGCCTCCAGTTAATCATTGCTCTTATGAACCTACGGCATCAGACACACTCCATGTTAGCAAAACATGGAACTGTGGGATCAGACTAATTCCTGTTAGCAAATGTCCTTCTGTGCAACAGGCGGTTTCCCCTTCTTAGTTTCACTTTCTCCACACAATGCTAAAAAAAAAAACACTGTTGATTTAACCCTTGCGTTGTCTTCCCTAAATGAAAAGCCCAACATTACAAAAAGTGAAACAGGTTGTGGGTCGAGGCTGCGTCTAGTATTTGGGATGCAGAGATGCACAAGTACTAATCTCTTGATAACAAATATTGTATACCACATATGTAATACCTTATGTGGAATTAATGCTTTTCTTTACTAAAATGGAGATTATGACAGCTGTGTTGTAATAAAGACACACCCTCGCATTTACAGACACGCACGCACACAAACACACTCACAAAGACACACACGAACTTTACTTCCTTTACTACTGCAGTAAAGGATCTGATCTCCACCGCGGTTAAAGGCTCTTTAGTGTGACAGAATTGAATTAATGCTGCACAGTGGAAACGCTCCACTAGATGGCAGCAACGTATATATAATACACCTTATTTACACTGCATATACTGGGAACATTCATAGCATATACTGTGGAACAGATGCAGGGGTTTCCCACATTATAAGATTTTGGGCAGCACCTAAAGCCGAATGAATGTAACTAAGACTTCTCAGATCTAGTGATTGCAGTTAGACTTCTTTAGCTTTAAGTTTGGTCTTTAAGCTTTTGAGTGTTTGTATTTATTATCTATTCTAGCTTTTCCAACATTTTAGACAGATATGGTGATAACGATGATGTGAAAAAGAGACGCAAAACTACCACAAAGAGACACATATCGGCTACAAAGAGACCCAGAAACCCCGCAGAGAGACTAAATGTATGGTATAAATTGCATTTTTGTTTTGAATTAAACGTCACAAAGACTTCCACAAACACTGCTTGTTATGATGCAAATTTGCATGATTTTCTCCAGCTCTTGTGAAAAAACATTTCTAAAGTGCCACACATTTGTTTCAGGGAAAACAGTTGTGACCTGAAAATGATCCTCCAGCGTGTGTAAACGTAGAGGGCAAGCTGACTGGGGTCGAAGGTCAATCAGTCATGTCTGAGAGAGATGTATTTTTGAGGCTCATTTTATCACCAACATGTAAAGTTTCTAAGCACATTCTCGATGCATAACAGGGTTTCTTTGCTCTTCCTCCTAACCCTAAATATGTTTTTATCCATATATATTATATCTTTAGTGAAAGTATTTGTGTATTTATCACTTTCAATACTTTTATATTGTGGTACGTAACAGCAAATATCGTTTTACACAATGTCCTCACATTCTGACAATGACCAAGTGTATTCTATTTGATTCTCTTTAAAAGTAAAGTGTCATTTTAAAAGACATCTGCACAGCACATATTTGAGCCACTTTCCACAACATTTGTAAAGAAAACATCCAAAACGTGCAGTTGAAACCACACCATGTTTGGGAAGAAACACAAATTGTGTTTATTGCAAAGTTGAGCACGCAGACGTGTAAAAAATGTCTCGTGGGTTTTTAAAGTGCAGAAGAGCCAATATGGCTGCAAGATGTTTGCGTTTTGCACTGTAATCAATGACATGCTTCTTGCAAGTTCTTGTTTTTCTCACAGTAAAAGGAGGATGTGTGACATCTGGAAGCGCTCAGGAGGCAGGACTAACCCCCCCACCACCCCACCCCTGTCGTTTCTAAGGGCACAAACATCAAAAGGAGGGAGCAGGTAATGTGTCTCCTATCTGAAGGAAATCCTGAGAGTCGGGTCATGCTCCCGTTATCTCAATCGTTTGTTTCATAAAACTCAGGCTCCATCTCCACTGCTACGTTTTGGTTTACAAAGGAATATCTTCTGTTCCCCCTCATTCCTCCTGCTCTGGCGTTTCCCCCTCTCGTTCCCCCTGCTCTGGCGTTTACCCCTCTCATTCCCCCTGCTCTGGTGTTTCCCCCTCTCGTTCCCCCTGCTCTGGCATTTCCCCCTCTCATTCCCCCTGCTCTGGTGTTTCCCCCTCTCATTCCCCCTGCTCTGGTGTTCCCCCTCTCATTCCCCCTGCTCTGGCGTTTGCCCCTCTCGTTCCCCCTGCTCTGGCGTTTGCCCCTCTCGTTCCCCCCTGCTCTGGTGTTTCCCCTCATTCCCCCTGCTCTGGTGTTCCCCTCATTCCCCCCTGCTCTGGCGTTTCCCCCTCTCATTCCCCCTGCTCTGGCGTTTCCCCTCTCATTTCCCCTGCTCTGGCGTTTGCCCCTCTCGTTCCCCTGCTCTGGCGTTTGCCCCTCTCGTTCCCCCTGCTCTGGCGTTTGCCCCTCTCGTTCCCCCTGCTCTGGCGTTTCCCCCTCTCATTCCCCCTGCTCTGGTGTTTCCCCCTCTCGTTCCCCCTGCTCTGGCGTTTCCCCCTCTCATTCCCCCTGCTCTGGTGTTCCCCCCTCTCATTCCCCCTGCTCAGGCGTTTCCCCTCTCATTCCCCCTGCTCTGGTGTTTCCCCCTCTCATTCCCCCTGCTCTGGTGTTTCCCCCTCTCATTCCCCCTGCTCTGGTGTTTCCCCCTCTCGTTCCCCCTGCTCTGGCGTTTCCCCCTCTCGTTCCCCCTGCTCTGGTGTTCCCCCTCTCATTCCCCCTGCTCAGGCGTTTCCCCTCTCATTCCCCCTGCTCTGGTGTTTCCCCCTCTCATTCCCCCTGCTCTGGTGTTCCCCCTCTCATTCCCCCTGCTCAGGCGTTTCCCCCTCTCATTCCCACTGCTCTGGTGTTTCCCCCTCTCATTCCCCCTGCTCAGGCGTTTCCCCTCTCATTCCCCCTGCTCAGGCGTTTCCCCCTCTCATTCCCCCTGCTCTGGTGTTCCCCCCTCTCATTCCCCCTGCTCTGGCATTTCCCCCTCTCGTTCCCTCTTCTCTGGTGTGATCCCCAAACTGTTTTGCAAAAGGTAAGCATTGTGCTTTGGTTCAAACCTGCAGGGTCTAAATTAACTGAAGGTCTGGGACTTTCTCAGTTTTGAAGTGAAGTTTGAATGAGAGGGCGAGCGCAGAAACACCTGCCGCTGCTCTCCGCTCTTTTATTTAGTGGAAAGGTATGTCTTTTGGTCTCTGTAGCCTCCAGCACCTGACATTTACTTCCCCCTCTCCGTTTACGCTCCGCGGGGTCCCACTGACACCACGTCTGTGTTTACAGCCACATGAAGAGAGAACCAACCAAGTGCTCGGTATTCAAAGATTTCAAGATAAAGTTTGTGTTTAACGTTCTCTGTTGGTTGTTGGAGACGATGCAAGCAAATCTTCTGTGTGAACAGACAGTTTTATCTAATCTGCTTTGTGAAATAACAGAAAAGGTTCTGGCAGCTCATTACCCAGACTTTTGTCCCATAATTAGACAAACAGCAATAATGTGTGCAGTTACAATTGAAATACAGAACTTTTTCTGTTAGGCCTGTTTGTTAGTAAACCTCTAAACACGTTGGAAATTGTTTAAAATGTTGAAAACAAAGCAACAAAAACATGTCACAAAATGTTACAAAAAAATGAGAAAAGAAAACAATTATATTGATGGAAAAAGAACAAGAAAAAACAGAATTATTATGATGGAAAAAGAAATTGACACATGGACTTCTTTAATCTACCAAAAACTAACCTGCATGCCTGACAAAGGTTGTCAGAGCACAAATGCAAACATTTTTATTTCCAAAAAAGATGCATATTGCTTACGGATATTTAACAAATTTAGTTTTGGCCCCTCCCTTCCACGTACTGCCAATAATAAGTACAGTTGTGCTCATAAGTTTACATATCCATGCTTAAGTTGACTAAAAAGAGGAATAAAAAAAACATGTTTTAGAAATTTATCTAAATGCCTTAATTAAAAAATGAGGTAAAATCCAACCTTTAAGGACACCAATTTTCTTTGTGAATGAATAATGTATTGTAAATAAATAAATCTTCTTCCTTAAAATACAGAGGGCATAAGTATACACCCCCCTATGTTAAAATACAGGGTGCATAAGTATACACCCCCCTATGTTAAATTCCCATAGAAGCAGGCAGAGTTTTATTTTTAAAGGCCAGTTATTTCATGGATTACTATGCATCCTGATAAAGGTCTCTTGGCCTTTGGAAATAAAATAGCCCCCCCATCATCACATACCCTTTGCCATACATAGAGTTTGGCATGGGATACTTTCCATAAAATCATCTCTCAATGCAAATCAAACCGACTATTAGTCTAACTGAAATAAAACCATGCCAGTCTCTATGTATGGTGAAGTGTATATGATGATATGGGGCTATTTTAATTCCAAAGGCCAAGGGAATTTTATCAGGATGCATAGTATCCTGTTCCATGAAATAACTGGCCATTAAAAATAAAAATGTGCCTGGCTCTATGGGAATTTAATATAGGGGTGTGTATACTTATGCCCTCTGTATTTTAAGGAAGAACATTTATTTATTTACAATACATTATTCATTCACAAAGAAAATTGGTGTCCTTAAAGGTTGGATTTTACATAATTTATTAATTAAGGCATTAAGATCAATTTCCAAAACATTATTTTTTATTCCTCTTTTTAGTCAACTTAAGCATGGGCATGTAAACTTATGAGCACCACTGTATCTATTTCCTATTTTACCAAGTAGGTGATAAAGTAAATACACATACATCAAATAATATAAAAATAGTGTAACAACGTAAAAAAATAAAGGAAGTCCGTGGATGTACAAGTATATAGGCTAATTAAATTATGCAATTCTAAATGTAAAAACTAACCTTCCTTCTCTATCTCCCTCCCTCCCTGACTCCTCATTCCATCTCTCTCTCCCTCCCTGACTCCTCCTTCCCTCCCTCTCTCTCTCCCTCCCTGCCTCCTCATTCCATCTCTCTCTCCCTCCCTGACTCCTCTTTCCCTCCCTCTCTCTGGGCCATCTTGCGCCCTCCGGACAGGAGAAGCTGCAGTCTGCAGCGACAGAGCGCGCAGCCTCCACTCTCTGATTAACAATCAGCAGGAAGGGATACGTCCAGTTTAGTTTGCGCCACTTTTGCACCGTTTCTCCAAACTCAATGGGACCCGACGACTGAAACCAGCAGGCTGCTCCATCTTTCTCAACCCCCCCCCGGAGCCGCAGCCATGGACTGCTGCACATTTGGATGTTTACGCATTGCATTGCTGTGGCTCTTGCAATCAGGAGCGCTCACGCAACATGGTAGGTGCAAGACAAACGTTTTTCCTAAAACCTTTTTGAGTCACCTGTAGGCAGCAGTGGAATGTAATTAAGTACATTTGCTCCCGTACTGCACTTAATGTTTAGGTACTTGTACTTTTCTTTTCATGCCACTTTCTACTTCTACTGCCTATAAGTTACAAATGAAGATTTTACCCACAAAACTACTTTGTATCTTCATCATCAGGGACATAAAATAAATAAAGGAGATGTCTCACAGGCCCCGTTTAAATAATTCAATCATTATTTCTTTAAATACTATGCAGAAACAATAGGAACATCTTGCCTGTTAAAGCTGCAGAGTGCAGAGCTGCGTGTCTTGGCCTGTGAGGCTGCATTCCATTCACTCAGCAGAGTCCAGAGGTTAGATGGACCTTTGGAGACAGACGGGAGATCACAGATAACATTACAATACTGAGACAGATACATGAAACTCACGGTTAAAGGGTAACTTCAGGTTTTCCTATGTTTTTGTGTCTAAGTGTCTGATGGGAACAACAATCTTTTTATTGGTCCAGTGAACCGGACCGAACATTTCTACATGTATATCTTTACACTGTTTATTTCAACCGGACCAGAATGCTGATTTTTGGAAAAAGTAGAAGGATGAATCAAGGCGGCTTTCATAGCTTTATTTTGTGTTTGTCCACTTTCAATGAAGTGGGTTTTAAAATGACTGTTTATTTACATGGAGGCTGGTCGGTTTAGCAAATGCAATTTCAAGGAATTTTTTTTTTTTCTTATTCTTTAACAAAAAGGTTCATAATGTTGTCAATTCAATTCAATTCAATTCAATTTTATTTATAGTATCAATTCATAACAAGAGTTATCTCAAGACACTTTACAAGGACCCAACAGTTCTAGTAGTTTCCTCCAGCAACTGTGCGACAGTGGCAAGGAAAAACTCCCCTTTGGGAAGAAACCTGGGACAGACCCAGACCCAGGCTCTTGGTAGGCGGTGTCTGACGACCGGTTGGGGATAGAATGAAGAGTGGCAATAACAGTCCCAAAAAAAAAATATAATAGTAGTTTGTAGTAGTTCTTTGTAGTAGTTCATGGCATAGCAGGGCACTGTGCTGCGTTACAAGGCCCAGCAGGACGTAGCTGGGCACCGCAGATCGTGGCAGGGAAGGGAACGTGTAGCGGGACCATGGCGACAGCTGCAACCATGATTTTGGAGCCTCCCTGATCCGAGGAAACACGCTGGGAGAAAGAACATAAGGACTCCGGCGAATGACTCCCCAGAGCTAGGTTAGTAACAAGCATTTCTGGGACATAGATGCACACAAAATAGAAAGATAGGAGAGAGGAGCTCAGTGTGTCGAAGGAAGTCCCCCAGCTGTCTAAAACTACTACAGCATAACTAAGAGAGACAGGGTAAAGAGAGGAGCCTGGTCAGGCTAGACAGACACTTAGAATATTAAACTAAGCCTGTCAGCGGCAAAGACAGAACTTTTAATGAACATTAATTGAAGGTGGTTGAAGGTTAACTTAAATTGCAGCTTGTTTTTCTGACTGCAGCAATCTCACATAATACTGGACCAGTGTCAAAGATTGTTGTTCCCATCAGTCACATAGAAACAAAAAGATAGAAAATAGAGTCCAGGTTGAATAAAACCAGTAGTTACCTTTTAAAATCTCTCATAGAGAGAATGTCTACTTTTGATCCAAATGCTTTTTCATTTTTGTAAAAGTTCCTCAATAGATGCAGCAGTTATTATCTGCCATCATTAGCTTTTAGAGGTGATTTGCTATCATCACTTTGGCAGAGGAAGTCACTTCACTGAAATATTCTTCACACACTGAACTAAATAAAACTAAAAAACAACCAGGAATCACTGAAGAAAAAGTGCCGTAAAACACGGAGAAATCAAAAACAGACTTATAATCAGTAGAGCATTGCTCATAGACATGCAGCCGTAATATGAACAAGATTACTGTAATGACTCATTATTACACAACATATTACACTCGTTGCTCAATATAATCCAGTAAACTATATAGTTTCCCAGCATGAATTTCTCTTATCGATATAGACTCTTATCTATATAGAGTCCCCCCCAATATTTAGAAGAGGAAGATTTGTCCGCCTTAAAAAAATATGAAAAACAACCCACTGTCAGAGAGCTGAAAATATGTACGTTTACTTTGCTACATCGGGAGGTTAAAGACAGTGTTAGATGCTCAAAGTTTTACAGACAACCCCCTGGACAATATGCGTGTCCCCCACAATGTTGAAACAAATTGTACGCACCTGGACAAAGCTGCTGTCCCTGTCCCCTGGTCCTCCCTCTCACTCAAATCTTTGTCTCCGGGGGCGTCCGACGACACATCAACGCCTGCAGCCGTAAACTTTAAAGCAGGCCGTCGTAAAAATGAAGCGCTGTGGGTCCTCGCAAAGCTTTGCGACTGGAATACCTGGCATTTCTGTCAGTATCTGACGCTGAGAGACACTGACCAAGCATCAGTATTTTACCATAATGGCAGCTCGTTTGGAATATTATTTTATAAAAAATAGTTCACATAAACGTGTTTCTGAAAATATTTCAGATCAATTCAGAGGCGGTGATCCGAGCCAGCAACCGGGCAACTCAACACTCCGCTTCTCTATTGTCCTAGCAACGCTCCCAGAATACATTCTGCTCCCATAGCAATAAATAGGAAGTGTCGAAATGACGCTTACAATGGACACACACCTTTAGGCTGTTTTGGCTTAAAAACTATTGTCTTTTGCCAAGTTTACACGTCACGTCCACACTACTCTGGCGTTTCCAAACTCCTAAAACACAGACATTTGGAAACACTTCTGATCCTTTTTTGGTTTGAAAACTTTCCATACAACATTACAGTCCGCTAAAGGGGTACTTCTGAGAGCCACTGACCATGTGTCAGTATTTTACGAATGTGGAGTGAGAACGTGTTGTAATATATAATGATAGTGAGTCTTGTATCATCGAAGCAGATCTCATTCAGACTTGTGATGGTGTGATTTGTTTTTCCTGGTGAGTGGTGGGCCCTCTGGGAACAAGACCTCTAGCCTCAGTTGTGTTAACACCACGCTCCCCCAAATTAATCTGCTTTCCTGAGAAACTAGAGAATTCCCTGCACATCTGGGCTGCTGAGAACCGCCCTCCCAGTGGGATCTCCTCCCCCCTGGGGGTGGGGGGCCGCTTCATTAACTCACCACCCCCCTACTCTCCTAAACTCCCCTCCAGCTATGTAAACTCATTAAGCCGCCTATTGGAACAGTTTAGCCAGCAGCCAAAGTCTCCCCAGATTGTCTTTCTTTGCCTGAAAACCCTGCTTGTTTGAACAACCTATGACCTCGTACCTTGTTTAGCTTCCAGACAAGGCGTACATGCAGACAGGTGGCCATGTAAACAAGAGCATTTGCTTTCAAGAGGCTGTCAACATGAAGACCAGCCTGTAAGGCCATGTTGAGGCTTTGGGATCAGCCTCAGTGTCCATTCAAGGCTCTATCGTCCTTAGGAAGTCTTAAAAACCCTGAGTGTTTGTTTTCCCTGATGTGGCTTTACTCGGCTGCCCCAATCAAACTCAGAGGTAAAAGGGAACAAGTTGTAAGCACAGTCCGATCTTTTTGTTCAGGTTTTGTTAAGAAAATCCTCAGTTGACGACTTTGACCTATTTCACTGACAGCTGTAGACAAACAGCAGGACTCATTCAAAGATAAAGACTCCTGGGTAAACCTGATCATCTGATCACAGCCGCCAATTGTTTGGTTTTAATTTCCTCTTTATTAAGTTTACACATCTGGAACTCTAAATCACAAAGCGGGAGAAAGATTTTAAATTTGGAAAACAGACTTTTTACCAACTTAAACACATAACCTCTGCTACATGAGTGTGTCGTTTCCACCATGCTTGTTATCCTTCACATCCCAGCTCCAGAGTGTTACCCCGGAGGTCACCGGACTTTGCGTAACCCGTACCGCAGCGTGGACTTTGACTCCACAGAGATCCAGAACACGGCCATCCAGGATCTAATCTGCGACCACTCACTGCCGGCGGGCTGGTACCGGTTCAAGATCAACAACAAGCCGGCAGAGATGCCGACCGCCTGCGTTGAGGTAAGACGCCAAAAATAGCGCTGAGCTCTGCCGAAAAACTGTTTGCACTACCTCCTGTGTCTCTACTCTGACGTCCCTGATTGTCAAAGTCAGTAAATAAAATCTCAGCCAAAGAAATGGCATGAAACACCATCTGCCTGCGCAAACAACCAGCAGGTTGCTTTAATAAGCACCTGCAGTCCAAGTGGAGAGAATAATAACCCCCCTGGCTGCAGGTAATAACTGTTTCTGTTGCAGATGAACCGCTGTGGGACCCAGGCTCCGGTGTGGCTGTCTCTGAAGGACCGCTCCCTGCCACGGCCCGGCGAGGTCCGCCAGCTTTCCGCCTGCGCCACCTGGCAGTTCTTCCAAGGCAGCACTAAGGACTGCTGCCTCTTCCGCATCCCCATCACGGTGCGCAACTGTGGCGAGTTCCTGCTCTACCACCTGCAGCCAACGCAGGGGTGCATGGGATACTGCGCCAAAGGTGACCATGCTGGACGGGTCAATGCCCCAAACCGAATGGGAGTCAACCCTGACATGTTTTCAAGTGCTTTGAGCTATTAGTAAAAAGGTCAGAAACTCCAACCTGTTCTCACTCCCAACTCGTAAAATAGGGACTCTTGGTCAGTGTCTCTCAGCGTCAGATACGATGCAAACATCTCCCTTCAGCGTCTGTATGGAGCGCACAGGGCAGAGCAGCAGCTCCACCACGGTACTGTAAGATGACGTAGTATTAAGAGAGACAACTGTAGAGAGTAGTATGTAGAGACAACGGTAGAGAGTAGTATGTAGAGAGAGACAACGGTAGAGAGTAGTATGTAGAGAGACAACAGTAGAGAGTAGTATGTAGAGAGACAACAGTAGAGAGTAGTATGTAGAGAGACAACAGTAGAGAGTAGTATGTAGAGTGACAACAGTAGAGAGTAGTATGTAGAGAGACAACAGTAGAGAGTAGTATGTAGAGAGACAACAGTAGAGAGTAGAATGTAGAGAGACAACAGTAGAGAGTAGTATGTAGAGAGACAACAGTAGAGAGTAGTATGTAGAGAGAAAACAGTAGAGAGTAGTATGTAGAGAGACAACAGTAGAGAGTAGTATGTAGAGACAACAGTAGAGAGTAGTATGTAGAGAGACAACAGTAGAGAGTAGTATGTAGAGAGACAACAGTAGAGAGTAGTATGTAGAGAGACAACAGTAGAGAGTAGAATGTAGAGAGACAACAGTAGAGAGTAGTATGTAGAGAGACAACAGTAGAGAGTAGTATGTAGAGAGACAACAGTAGAGAGTAGTATGTAGAGAGACAACGGTAGAGAGTAGTATGTAGAGAGACAACAGTAGAGAGTAGTATGTAGAGAGACAACAGTAGAGAGTAGTATGTAGAGAGACAACAGTAGAGAGTAGTATGTAGAGAGACAACAGTAGAGAGTAGTATGTAGAGAGACAACAGTAGAGAGTAGTATGTAGAGAGACAACAGTAGAGAGTAGTATGTAGAGTAGAGAGTGACAACAGTAGAGAGTAGTATGTAGAGAGACAACAGTAGAGAGTAGTATGTAGAGAGACAACAGGTAGAGAATAGTATGTAGAGAGACAACAGTAGAGAGTAGTATGTAGAGAGACAACAGTAGAGAGTAGTATGTAGAGAGACAACAGTAGAGAGCAGTATGTAGAGAGACAAAAGTAGAGAGTAGTATGTAGAGAGACAACAGTAGAGAGTAGTATGTAGAGAGACAACAGTAGAGAGTAGTATGTAGAGAGACAACAGTAGAGAGTAGTATGTAGAGAGACAACAGTAGAGAGTAGTATGTAGAGAGACAACAGTAGAGAGTAGTATGTAGAGAGACAACAGTAGAGAGTAGTATGTAGAGAGACAACAGTAGAGAGTAGTATGTAGAGAGACAAAAGTAGAGAGTAGTATGTAGAGAGACAACAGTAGAGAGTAGAGAGTAGTATGTAGAGAGACAACAGTAGAGAGTAGTAGAGACAACAGTAGAGAGTAGTATGTAGAGAGACAACAGTAGAGAGTAGTATGTAGAGTGACAACAGTAGAGAGTAGTATGTAGAGAGACAACAGTAGAGAGTAGTATGTAGAGAGACAACAGTAGAGAGTAGTATGTAGAGAGACAACAGTAGAGAGTAGAATGTAGAGAGACAACGGTAGAGAGTAGTATGTAGAGAGACAACAGTAGAGAGTAGTATGTAGAGAGACAACGGTAGAGAGTAGTATGTAGAGAGACAACGGTAGAGAGTAGTATGTAGAGAGACAACAGTAGAGAGTAGTATGTAGAGAGACAACAGTAGAGAGTAGTATGTAGAGAGACAACAGTAGAGAGTAGTATGTAGAGTGACAACAGTAGAGAGTAGTATGTAGAGAGACAACAGTAGAGAGTAGTATGTAGAGAGACAACGGTAGAGAATAGTATGTAGAGAGACAACAGTAGAGAGTAGTATGTAGAGAGACAACAGTAGAGAGTAGTATGTAGAGAGACAACAGTAGAGAGCAGTATGTAGAGAGACAAAAGTAGAGAGTAGTATGTAGAGAGACAACAGTAGAGAGTAGTATGTAGAGAGACAACAGTAGAGAGTAGTATGTAGAGAGACAACAGTAGAGAGTAGTATGTAGAGAGACAACAGTAGAGAGTAGTATGTAGAGAGACAACGGTAGAGAATAGTATGTAGAGAGACAACGGTAGAGAGTAGTATGTAGAGAGACAACAGTAGAGAGCAGTATGTAGAGAGACAACAGTAGAGAGCAGTATGTAGAGAGACAACAGTAGAGAGCAGTATGTAGAGAGACAACAGTAGAGAGTATGTGGAGAGACAACAGTAGAGAGTAGTATGTAGAGAGACAACAGTAGAGAGTAGGATGTAGAGAGACAACAGTAGAGAGTAGTATGTAGAGAGAGACAACAGTAGAAAGTAGTATGTAGAGAGACAACAGTAGAGAGTAGTATGTAGAGAGACAACAGTAGAGAGTAGTATGTAGAGAGACAACAGTAGAGAGTAGTATGTAGAGAGACAACGTAGAGAGTAGTATGTAGAGAGAGACAACGGTAGAGAGTAGTATGTAGAGAGACAACAGTAGAGAGTAGTATGTAGAGAGAGACAACGGTAGAGAGTAGTATGTAGAGAGACAACAGTAGAGAGTAGTATGTAGAGAGACAACGGTAGAGAGTAGTATGTAGAGAGACAACGTAGAGAGTAGTATGTAGAGAGACAACAGTAGAGAGTAGTATGTAGAGAGACAACAGTAGAGAGTAGTATGTAGAGAGACAACAGTAGAGAGTAGTATGTAGAGTGACAACAGTAGAGAGTAGTATGTAGAGAGACAACAGTAGAGAGTAGTATGTAGAGAGACAACGGTAGAGAATAGTATGTAGAGAGACAACAGTAGAGAGTAGTATGTAGAGAGACAACAGTAGAGAGTAGTATGTAGAGAGACAACAGTAGAGAGCAGTATGTAGAGAGACAAAAGTAGAGAGTAGTATGTAGAGAGACAACAGTAGAGAGTAGTATGTAGAGAGACAACAGTAGAGAGTATGTAGAGAGACAACAGTAGAGAGTAGTATGTAGAGAGACAACAGTAGAGAGTAGTATGTAGAGAGACAACGGTAGAGAATAGTATGTAGAGAGACAACGGTAGAGAGTAGTATGTAGAGAGACAACAGTAGAGAGCAGTATGTAGAGAGACAACAGTAGAGAGCAGTATGTAGAGAGACAACAGTAGAGAGCAGTATGTAGAGAGACAACAGTAGAGAGTATGTGGAGAGACAACAGTAGAGAGTAGTATGTAGAGAGACAACAGTAGAGAGTAGGATGTAGAGAGACAACAGTAGAGAGTAGTATGTAGAGAGAGACAACGGTAGAAAGTAGTATGTAGAGAGACAACAGTAGAGAGTAGTATGTAGAGAGACAACAGTAGAGAGTAGTATGTAGAGAGACAACGGTAGAGAGTAGTATGTAGAGAGACAACGGTAGAGAGTAGTATGTAGAGAGAGACAACGGTAGAGAGTAGTATGTAGAGAGACAACAGTAGAGAGTAGTATGTAGAGAGAGACAACGGTAGAGAGTAGTATGTAGAGAGACAACAGTAGAGAGTAGTATGTAGAGAGAGACAACAGTAGAGAGTAGTATGTAGAGAGACAACAGTAGAGAGACAACAGTAGAGAGTAGTATGTAGAGAGAGACAACAGTAGAGAGTAGTATGTAGAGAGACAATAGTAGAGAGACAACAGTAGAGAGTAGTATGTAGAGAGACAACAGTAGAGAGTAGTATGTAGAGAGACAACAGTAGAGAGTAGTATGTAGAGAGACAACAGTAGAGAGTAGTATGTAGAGAGACAACGGTAGAGAGTATTATGTAGAGAGACAACAGTAGAGAGTAGTATGTAGAGAGACAACAGTAGAGAGTAGTATGTAGAGAGACAACAGTAGAGAGTAGTATGTAGAGAGACAACAGTAGAGAGTAGTATGTAGAGAGACAACAGTAGAGAGTAGTATGTAGAGAGACAAACAGTAGAGTAGTAGTAGAGACAACAGTAGAGAGTAGTATGTAGAGAGACAACAGTAGAGAGTAGTATGTAGAGAGAGACAACGGTAGAGAGTAGTATGTAGAGAGAGACAACGGTAGAGAGTAGTATGTAGAGAGACAACAGTAGAGAGTACTATGTAGAGAGAGACAACGGTAGAGAGTAGTATGTAGAGAGACAACAGTAGAGAGTACTATGTAGAGAGAGACAACGGTAGAGAGTAGTATGTAGAGAGACAACAGTAGAGAGTAGTATGTAGAGAGACAACAGTAGAGAGTAGTATGTAGAGAGACAACAGTAGAGAGTAGTATGTAGAGAGACAACAGTAGAGAGACAACAGTAGAGAGTAGTATGTAGAGAAACAACAGTAGAGAGTAGTATGTAGAGAGACAACAGTAGAGAGTAGTATGTAGAGAGACAACAGTAGAGAGTAGTATGTAGAGAGAGACAACAGTAGAGAGTAGTATGTAGAGAGACAACGGTAGAGAGTAGTATGTAGAGAGACAACAGTAGAGAGTAGTATATAGAGAGACAACAGTAGAGAGTAGTATGTAGAGAGAGACAACAGTAGAGAGTAGTATGTAGAGAGACAATAGTAGAGAGACAACAGTAGAGAGACAACAGTAGAGAGACAACAGTAGAGAGTAGTATGTAGAGAGACAACAACGGTAGAGAGTAGTATGTAGAGAGAGACAACAGTAGAGAGTAGTATGTAGAGAGACAACAGTAGAGAGTAGTATGTAGAGAGACAACAGTAGAGAGTAGTATGTAGAGAGAGACAACGGTAGAGAGTAGTATGTAGAGAGACAACAGTAGAGAGTAGTATGTAGAGAGACAACAGTAGAGAGTAGTATGTAGAGACAACAGTAGAGAGCAGTATGTATAGAGACAACGGTAGAGAGTAGTATGTAGAGAGACAACAGTAGAGAGTAGTATGTAGAGAGACAACAGTAGAGAGCAGTATGTAGAGAGACAACAGTAGAGAGTAGTATGTAGAGAGACAACAGTAGAGAGTAGTATGTAGAGAGACAACAGTAGAGAGTAGTATGTAGAGACAACAGTAGAGAGCAGTATGTATAGAGACAACGGTAGAGAGTAGTATGTAGAGAGACAACAGTAGAGAGTAGTATGTAGAGAGACAACAGTAGAGAGTAGTATGTAGAGAGAGACAACAGTAGAGAGTAGTATGTAGAGAGACGACAACGGTAGAGAGTAGTATGTAGAGAGACAACAGTAGAGAGTAGTATGTAGAGAGACAACAGTAGAGAGTAGTATGTAGAGAGAGACAACGGTAGAGAGTAGTATGTAGAGAGAGACAACAGTAGAGAGTAGTATGTAGAGAGACAACAGTAGAGAGTAGTATGTAGAGAGACAACAGTAGAGAGTAGTATGTAGAGAGACGACAACGGTAGAGAGTAGTATGTAGAGAGACAACAGTAGAGAGTAGTATGTAGAGAGACAACAGTAGAGAGTAGTATGTAGAGAGAGACAACGGTAGAGAGTAGTATGTAGAGAGAGACAACAGTAGAGAGTAGTATGTAGAGAGACAACAGTAGAGAGTAGTATGTAGAGACAACAGTAGAGAGTAGTATGTAGAGACAACGGTAGAGAGTAGTATGTAGAGAGAGACAACGGTAGAGAGTAGTATGTAGAGAGAGACAACGGTAGAGAGTAGTATGTAGAGAGACAACAGTAGAGAGTAGTATGTAGAGAGACAACAGTAGAGAGACAACAGTAGAGAGTAGTATGTAGAGAGACAATAGTAGAGAGACAACAGTAGAGAGACAACAGTAGAGAGTAGTATGTAGAGAGACAACAGTAGAGAGTAGTATGTAGAGAGACAACAGTAGAGAGTAGTATGTAGAGAGAGACAACAGTAGAGAGTAGTATGTAGAGAGACAACAGTAGAGAGTAGTATGTAGAGAGAGACAACGGTAGAGAGTAGTATGTAGAGAGAGACAACAGTAGAGAGTAGTATGTAGAGAGAGACAACGGTAGAGAGTAGTATGTAGAGAGAGACAACGGTAGAGAGTAGTATGTAGAGAGAGACAACGGTAGAGAGTAGTATGTAGAGAGACAACAGTAGAGAGACAACAGTAGAGAGTAGTATGTAGAGAGACAACAGTAGAGAGACAACAGTAGAGAGTAGTATGTAGAGAGACAACAGTAGAGAGTAGTATGTAGAGAGACAACAGTAGAGAGTAATATGTAGAGAGAGACAACAGTAGAGAGTAGTATGTAGAGAGAGACAACGGTAGAGAGTAGTATGTAGAGAGAGACAACAGTAGAGAGTAGTATGTAGAGAGAGACAACAGTAGAGAGTAGTATGTAGAGAGAGACAACAGTAGAGAGTAGTATGTAGAGAGACAACAGTAGAGAGTAGTATGTAGAGAGACAACAGTAGAGAGCAGTATGTAGAGAGACAACAGTAGAGAGCAGTATGTAGAGAGACAACAGTAGAGAGCAGTATGTAGAGAGACAACAGTAGAGAGTATGTGGAGAGACAACAGTAGAGAGTAGTATGTAGAGAGACAACAGTAGAGAGTAGTATGTAGAGAGACAACAGTAGAGAGTAGGATGTAGAGAGACAACAGTAGAGAGTAGTATGTAGAGAGAGACAACGGTAGAAAGTAGTATGTAGAGAGACAACAGTAGAGAGTAGTATGTAGAGAGACAACAACAGTAGAGAGTAGTATGTAGAGAGACAACGGTAGAGAGTAGTATGTAGAGAGACAACGGTAGAGAGTAGTATGTAGAGAGACAACGGTAGAGAGTAGTATGTAGAGAGACAACAGTAGAGAGTAGTATGTAGAGAGAGACAACGGTAGAGAGTAGTATGTAGAGAGACAACAGTAGAGAGTAGTATGTAGAGAGAGACAACAGTAGAGAGTAGTATGTAGAGAGACAACAGTAGAGAGACAACAGTAGAGAGTAGTATGTAGAGAGAGACAACAGTAGAGAGTAGTATGTAGAGAGACAATAGTAGAGAGACAACAGTAGAGAGTAGTATGTAGAGAGAGACAACAGTAGAGAGTAGTATGTAGAGAGACAACAGTAGAGAGTAGTATGTAGAGAGACAACAGTAGAGAGTAGTATGTAGAGAGACAACGGTAGAGAGTATTATGTAGAGAGACAACAGTAGAGAGTAGTATGTAGAGAGACAACAGTAGAGAGTAGTATGTAGAGAGACAACAGTAGAGAGTAGTATGTAGAGAGACAACAGTAGAGAGTAGTATGTAGAGAGACAACAGTAGAGAGTAGTATGTAGAGAGACAACAGTAGAGAGTAGTATGTAGAGAGACAACAGTAGAGAGTAGTATGTAGAGAGACAACAGTAGAGAGTAGTATGTAGAGAGACAACAGTAGAGAGTAGTATGTAGAGAGAGACAACGGTAGAGAGTAGTATGTAGAGAGAGACAACAGTAGAGAGTAGTATGTAGAGAGACAACAGTAGAGAGTACTATGTAGAGAGAGACAACGGTAGAGAGTAGTATGTAGAGAGACAACAGTAGAGAGTACTATGTAGAGAGAGACAACGGTAGAGAGTAGTATGTAGAGAGACAACAGTAGAGAGTAGTATGTAGAGAGACAACAGTAGAGAGTAGTATGTAGAGAGACAACAGTAGAGAGTAGTATGTAGAGAGACAACAGTAGAGAGACAACAGTAGAGAGTAGTATGTAGAGAAACAACAGTAGAGAGTAGTATGTAGAGAGACAACAGTAGAGAGTAGTATGTAGAGAGACAACAGTAGAGAGTAGTATGTAGAGAGAGAACAGTAGAGAGTAGTATGTAGAGAGACAACAGTAGAGAGTAGTATGTAGAGAGACAACAGTAGAGAGTAGTATGTAGAGAGACAACAGTAGAGAGTAGTATATAGAGAGACAACAGTAGAGAGTAGTATGTAGAGAGAGACAACAGTAGAGAGTAGTATGTAGAGAGACAATAGTAGAGAGACAACAGTAGAGAGACAACAGTAGAGAGACAACGGTAGAGAGTAGTATGTAGAGAGAGACAACAGTAGAGAGTAGTATGTAGAGAGACAACAGTAGAGAGTAGTATGTAGAGAGACAACAGTAGAGAGTAGTATGTATAGAGACAACAGTAGATAGTAGTAGTATGTAGAGAGTATGTACAACAGTAGAGAGTAGTATGTAGAGAGAGACAACAGTAGAGAGTAGTATGTAGAGAGACAACAGTAGAGAGTATTATGTAGAGAGACAACAGTAGAGAGTAGTATGTAGAGAGACAACAGTAGAGAGTAGTATGTATAGAGACAACAGTAGAGAGTAGTATGTAGAGAGACAGCAGTAGAGAGTAGTATGTAGAGAGACAACAGTAGAGAGCAGTATGTAGAGAGACAACAGTAGAGAGTAGTATGTAGAGAGACAACAGTAGAGAGTAGTATGTAGAGAGACAACGGTAGAGAGTAGTATGTAGAGAGACAACAGTAGAGAGTAGTATGTAGAGAGACAACAGTAGAGAGTAGTATGTAGAGACAACAGTAGAGAGTAGTATGTAGAGAGACAACAGTAGAGAGCAGTATGTAGAGAGACAACAGTAGAGAGTAGTATGTAGAGAGACAACAGTAGAGAGTAGTATGTAGAGAGACAACAGTAGAGAGTAGTATGTAGAGACAACAGTAGAGAGTAGTATGTATAGAGACAACGGTAGAGAGTAGTATGTAGAGAGACAACAGTAGAGAGTAGTATGTAGAGAGAGACAACAGTAGAGAGTAGTATGTAGAGAGACGACAACGGTAGAGAGTAGTATGTAGAGAGACAACAGTAGAGAGTAGTATGTAGAGAGACAACAGTAGAGAGTAGTATGTAGAGAGAGACAACGGTAGAGAGTAGTATGTAGAGAGAGACAACAGTAGAGAGTAGTATGTAGAGAGACAACAGTAGAGAGTATGTATGAGAGACAACAGTAGAGAGTAGTATGTAGAGAGACACAACGGTAGAGAGTAGTATGTAGAGAGACAACAGTAGAGAGTAGTATGTAGAGAGACAACAGTAGAGAGTAGTATGTAGAGAGAGACAACGGTAGAGAGTAGTATGTAGAGAGAGACAACAGTAGAGTAGTATGTATGTAGAGACAACAGTAGAGAGTAGTATGTAGAGACAACAGTAGAGAGTAGTATGTAGAGACAACGGTAGAGAGTAGTATGTAGAGAGAGACAACGGTAGAGAGTAGTATGTAGAGAGAGACAACGGTAGAGAGTAGTATGTAGAGAGACAACAGTAGAGAGACAACAGTAGAGAGTAGTATGTAGAGAGACAACAGTAGAGAGACAACAGTAGAGAGTAGTATGTAGAGAGACAATAGTAGAGAGACAACAGTAGAGAGACAACAGTAGAGAGTAGTATGTAGAGAGACAACAGTAGAGAGTAGTATGTAGAGAGACAACAGTAGAGAGTAGTATGTAGAGAGAGACAACAGTAGAGAGTAGTATGTAGAGAGAGACAACGGTAGAGAGTAGTATGTAGAGAGAGACAACGGTAGAGAGTAGTATGTAGAGAGAGACAACGGTAGAGAGTAGTATGTAGAGAGACAACGGTAGAGAGTAGTATGTAGAGAGAGACAACGGTAGAGAGTAGTATGTAGAGAGACAACAGTAGAGAGACAACAGTAGAGAGTAGTATGTAGAGAGACAACAGTAGAGAGACAACAGTAGAGAGTAGTATGTAGAGAGACAACAGTAGAGAGTAGTATGTAGAGAGACAACAGTAGAGAGTAATATGTAGAGAGAGACAACAGTAGAGAGTAGTATGTAGAGAGAGACAACGGTAGAGAGTAGTATGTAGAGAGAGACAACGGTAGAGAGTAGTATGTAGAGAGAGACAACAGTAGAGAGTAGTATGTAGAGAGAGACAACAGTAGAGAGTAGTATGTAGAGAGACAACAGTAGAGAGTAGTATGTAGAGAGAGACAACAGTAGAGAGTAGTATGTAGAGAGAGACAACAGTAGAGAGTAGTATGTAGAGAGAGACAACAGTAGAGAGTAGTATGTAGAGAGAGACAACGGTAGAGTAGTATGAATATGAAGCTAAAAAAGACATTTTGCGTCAATATCAAACGGCAAGGACACCTGACCAAGCGTCACTTTTTGACGCGATGGGAGTGAGAACGTGTTTTTCTTTTTAGGCCAATACCTATACTGATATTTCAGAGTTTAAATAAAATCTCATAACATACCATATTTGTGCACCATAATGTTATAGAAAAGAAACAGCGATCTGATAAATGTCTTGTTTCAGTTACTCCAGATGTGGGACCCAGACTCTGCCCTGCAGGGGAGGTAGAAGTCAACGGTCGATGCAAAGGTGAGACATTCTGTTGGCTTCTAAAACTACACGTAATCTCATTAGACATCATTTATCATATATTAACAGCTGTATATTACTATCGCTGTTGGATGATTCCTATCTGTGTTGTTAAACAACAAAATATCTTCAAATATGCTTAATTTCTCCTCTCATTCCCCCTGCTCTGACGTGTCCCCCTCTCATTCCCCCTGCTCTGACGTGTCCCCCTCTCGTTCCCCCTGCTCTGACGTGTCCCCCTCTCGTTCCCCCTGCTCTGGCGTATCCCCCTCTCATTCCCCCTGCTCTGACGTGTCCCCCTCTCATTCCCCCTGCTCTGACGTGTCCCCCTCTCGTTCCCCCTGCTCTGGCGTATCCCCCTCTCATTCCCCCTGCTCTGGTGTTTCCCCCTCTCATTCCCCCTGCTCTGGCGTTTCCCCCTCTCATCCCCCCTGCTCTGGCGACTACCAGCAGTGGGAGGAGTCTCCACGCTGCCTCCTGTTTATATCCAGTATACCAGGATGTTGATGAGATATGAGGTGTGGTCGTGTTAGTTTATACAGAGATTAGTTTTTCTAGTGGAGATAAAAACATGGAGATCCTTTTTGACTCAAAACTCTGCTTAGAAACCAAAACGTAGTAATGTAAATGTAGCCTAAGATCAGTGCTGTCTGTGTTTTCAGCTGCTGTCCCGTCGCTGCTGTCCCGGCCGCTGATCACCTCGGAGCTCATCGGCCACAGTGTCCATCTGAGGTGCTCCTTTGTCCCGCCGCCGTGGAACCAGCTGATGGGCTTCCAAGTGGTATGGGCCAGACACATCGGCCACAGCATGAAGGCCGAGATCAGGCAGGAATCTACACTGAAGCCCTTCTCTGTGGTGGAGATGGATGGCGTTCATTTCAGGCTCGGAGAAACGGTAATTCCTCCGAGACTGTGAGGAAAGTTTTGCAGGGGTTGGACCCCTCCAGTGTGCAAAGTAAGCAAGGGATCATGCCGACCTCTCTCCACCTGGGTTCAGCCGTACAAAGCAAAGGCAGAGAGGCAAACGTGTGTCATGTCCGTTGAGAGAAGACAAGAGGAGGGTGGGCAAGTTAAATCAGTTGCAGGTTGGGAAAGCCTTAAGCCACATGCTTCTCATTTAAATCTCCATTCAAATCTTCACAGTGAGTTGAGGGGAAGTTGTTTTAACACACGCACAGGAACAAAAACGTTGCAGACTTTAACTTGCTCATTAATGGATTTTTTTTTTGCCCAAACAAAACTGAAAACATTGATTTCTTTACTCAGTATTCATTGTTATAATCACACTTCATTTTTGCAGCACAACTTTTGCTGCACAGCCTCAGAAGTTTCCTGGAGAAATTCTCTCTCCAGGAAACATTAAGCCATTTGATTTTCTTTAGTTGTGTCTGGAACATGTTGCCGAGGGCTGGGCTCACTCACCGAGCTTTTCTCAAACACATGTTGATTTGGCAGCTTTGTTGGGTCGAAGGTCATCTCCATTTGTAAGTGGAAGTTACAAGTTCTGCTCTCTCAGGCTACGTTTACTGTACATCTAAGTTTTGGTTAAAAAAAAAGGAATATCTTCTGATTCGTTCCCCCTCTCGTTCCCCCTGCCCTGGCGTTTCCCCTCTCATTCCCCCTGCTCTGGCGGAAATAATTATTATTCTCCTGTACGGTTTAAAACTGTAAGGATGGTACGGGTGTCTAAATTATTGAGAAACACATTTAGAGGTAAGAGGGATACATATTTTGAGCAGTTATTTATACCTCTTTTGGGGAGTGAGTTGTCTATTTTTTGTGGCACAAATGTACCTCTTCTAAATATTATGGGGGGGAACATCTGCTGCATCCGCCCTTGAAATCTAGACCTATGAAAATGTATCCTTAGAGACATGTTAGGAGGAGATATTTTTTAGTTATTATTTAAAAATTAGCTTTGGCTTAAAAGACACTTAAGTTTACAAGTTGTATTATACCTTTAACTTATTTTATACACGTGATTTTAGGGTTAAAGAGTGATGTTTTCCCTGCAGTTCTCCTGCAGTGTGTCGACTTACAGAGCCAACTCCAGCAACAGCAGATCTCCTCCCAAAGAAAGTGAGGGTTTCTACGCCGGACTGAAGGTAAACACTCTCGTGTTGTGTTTTAACTCTCCACAAACATAAGGAACATTTGAGGACAGTAATGTAACACAGTACAAATACTTTGTTACTGTACTTAAGTAGAACCTTCACGTATCTGTACTTTACTTTGTTGTTTATATTACTGGACAATTTGACTTTTACGCCAATACATTTCCACTCAGCGTCTTCATTGCTTACTTGTTACTTGTAAGAAATGTTTTCGTACGTTGGAGTATGAAGTAAGTTAAATTCTTTTTCTGTTTTTCTCTTTGTTGGTGCCAGACTTTGTATTTGATGTTTAAGAAATGTTTCTTTTTTGTTGCTTTTTCCAAATTTTTTTGTCACTTTATTGGCAGACATAAAGTTCTTAAAACGTTCTTCAGCCTTCATAGAAAAAAACACCCAAAAACTTTGGAAAAAGCTACAAAAACTAGGCTGGCCAAAATGTATTGTGAACCAAAATTGACAAGTCTGCGAGGGGCCAGATTTTGCCCGCGGGCCTTTGAGTTTGACACAGGTGCTTGGTCTAAGAAATGCAGAAGACCCCTCCCTTAGGGAACTAAAATAGACTGACCTGCATTCTACCTCTTTTCTGACAGTGAAGGCTCTTTGCTCCCTCTGTCTCCTTTCAGTTTTCTCCAGACTCGCTCCTCATAGCGGAGAACGGTAAAGAGCACGAGGTGAGTGTGCACAGCACGGTGCCTGTCCCCTGCTACGGCCCCGTTTACAGCCACCAGTGTGGACTCCATCTGGCTCTCAGCGTCCACGACCCAGGTCAGACCTGCAGGGAAACATCATACTGACATTCAATTCAATTCTATTTCATTATAAAGACAATGTGCAGGCACGCATGCAACAAAACACAGGTCAGTGACTTCCAACAAACAGTTAATTTCAGAAGTTGCCGCTTTGTATGAGAAAATGTTCAGTATTTTTACTGAGGCTACACAAAACATATCTGGTTTTATTTATGGGACAAAGTCCGAGTAATGAGCTGCCAGAACCTATTCTGTAATTTTATGGATTTATTTCTTAGAGGATAGGTCAAAGATTTAACTTAACATTTGACTTGAGAGTTAACATCAACATTACCTCCAGACTCAGGAAACAAGACAGCAGATGAGACTATAAACATGTACAATGACATTAGGGGCCCCATCTTGCTCAACGCGCCTGGCTTCTAAAGGGAATGGGAGAGGACACTGATTGGTTGATTGCATGTTACGCCCAAAACACATGGCGTATGGACCCTTTTCCGCCGTGGATTCGTACACGCCTTAAACGCACCTGCGCTTCACGCGTGCGCTTAGATCCTTAAAATAGGGACCTTTATCATAAATGTGCAAATGTTTTATATGTACTTGTGCAAAAGGTATAGTAAATGAAATTATAAACATGACATACATACTGCAAGAGTACAAGAGAACAACAGCTATTTCCCACATCTTGTTTTAGGTTCTTCTGTTATGCTCTGACTCGCCCTGTACATCATCACATCAAAGCCGGCTCAGGAAGACATTATAACAGCTCAGCAGGCAGCTGCGTGCCGTCCGTTAACACTAACTCACTGCTTTGTTGACATCCACAGACCGCCTCAGACACGAGGCCCCAAACGTGGCGCTGTCTGCCTGCCAGGTGGAGCTCCAGACTGATGCCTGCAGAGGAGGCAGCTGCGGCCGGGCGACCTTTTTTCTAACCGCCGTCACTGACTTCACGCGAGATGGAAACCGGCCCAGTCTGATTGGGGTTTTGCCCGGACCCAGCGCACCACGACTCTGGAGAAGCTATGTCCCAACGTCTCTGAGAGTGAGTTGAAATGAAACCAAATGTCTGCATGCAGTGATAGATTATTCATGAATTTGACATTAATTGTTAAAACATTGAAAAAATGTGCAAAAAGAGTGTTAAAAAAATAAAATCGCAAAATTGTTTTGACTAAAGCGCCAAAAAAAAAGTTGAAAATAATTAGTATGTTACAACTATCATGTTTTCCAAATGGACAGATTTGTAGGCATTTATATAGCTGTTGTAAATGGAGCATACCTCCAGGACCCCCCATAGCTTTGGCCCCGAATGTTTACAACGTCTGGCTCCGCTCCTGCCTCTGGGATTCTAGCAGGGTCCAAAACTAAATTAAGAATAACAGCAGTGTGATATAATCATGCAAGTGTTTTGGGCTACATTTTATAGCATTTGAAAAAACAATAAAATTGTTTCTTAACAGTGTTCTGACTACACTTTGACAGTCTGATTATCCACTCAATTGTAACTACCATATTTGTCAAAGTCATTCACAATCTCATCTTTTACTCATTCAGAAATTAGGTGTAATTTCATATAAATGACTGACCCTGATTTAAAAAAAAATAAAAAATAAAGTGTTAACCCCGTGGCAGTACATCGATGTCAGTGGTGAATCTGATGGCAGTGGAAAAAATGAGTAAAAAGCAAAATAGCATTGGTTGCATCCCAACAAGCTATTATTCGGTGTGTTAGACAAGCTGTCAGCTCTCCAGATTGTCTCTCTGATTGGCCTGTAGCAAACATTAAAGCCAGATGTCAAAGGGTCACATGGTGGAGGGCCACTAATTTCTCTTCGTCTGACCTCTGCCAACAGGTCACTGTCCAGGATGTTCCTACTTCCATCTGCTACTCTCTGACTGACCCTCACGTCATTACTCTGGATGGCAGGTAACTAAGTCTTAAAGGATAAGTACTTTCTCTTCAATCTGGACCCTATTTCCCTATGTTTTTGTGTGTAAATGTCTGATGGGAACAATGCAAGAAGGTTGTAACAGGCAACCGTGACCTGGGCTGTGACGTAACCCTACAAGACAGATGTTCAGCATCAGGTAGAAACAAGCTGTAATGTTACCCTACAGGACAGATGTTCAGCATCAGGTAGAAACAAGCTGTAATGTAACCCTACAGAACAGATGTTCAGCATCAGGTAGAAACAAGCTGTAATGTAACCCTACAGGACAGATGTTCAGCATCAGGTAGAAACAAGCTGTAATGTAACCCTACAGGACAGATGTTCAGCATCAGGTAGAAACAAGCTGTAATGTAACCCTACAGGACAGATGTTCAGCATCAGGTAGAAACAAGCTGTAATGTTACCCTACAGGACAGATGTTCGGCATCAGGTAGAAACAAGCTGTAATGTAACCCTACAGGACAGATGTTCGGCATCAGGTAGAAACAAGCTGGAATGTAACCCTACAGGACAGATGTTCGGCATCAGGTAGAAACAAGCTGGAATGTAACCCTACAGGACAGATGTTCAGCATCAGGTAGAAACAAGCTGTAATGTAACCCTACAGGACAGATGTTCAACATCAGGGAGAAACAAGCTGTAATGTTACCCTACAGGACAGATGTTCAGCATCAGGTAGAAACAAGCTGTAATGTTACCCTACAGGACAGATGTTCAGCATCAGGGAGAAACAAGCTGTAATGCAACCCTACAGGACAGATGTTCAGCATCAGGTAGAAACAAGCTGTAATGTAACCCTACAGGACAGATGTTCAGCATCAGGTAGAAACAAGCTGTAATGTAACCCTACAGGACAGATGTTCAGCATCAGGTAGAACCAAGCTGTAATGTTACCCTACAGGACAGATGTTCAGCATCAGGTAGAAACAAGCTGTAATGTTACCCTACAGGACAGATGTTCAGCATCATGTAGAAACAAGCTGTAATGTAACCCTACAGGACAGATGTTCAGCATCAGGTAGAAACAAGCTGTAATGTTACCCTTCAGGACAGATGTTCAGCATCAGGTAGAAACAAGCTGTAATGTAACCTACAGGACAGATGTTCAGCATCAGGTAGAAACAAGCTGTAATGTAACCCTACAGGACAGATGTTCAGCATCAGGTAGAAACAAGCTGTAATGTAACCCTACAGGACAGATGTTCAGCATCAGGTAGAAACAAGCTGTAATGTAACCCTACAGGACAGATGTTCAGCATCAGGTAGAAACAAGCTGTAATGTAACCCTACAGGACAGATGTTCAGCATCAGGTAGAAACAAGCTGTAATGTAACCCTACAGGACAGATGTTCAACATCAGGGAGAAACAAGCTGTAATGTTACCCTACAGGACAGATGTTCAGCATCAGGTAGAAACAAGCTGTAATGTAACCCTACAGGACAGATGTTCAGCATCAGGTAGAAACAAGCTGTAATGTAACCCTACAGGACAGATGTTCAGCATCAGGTAGAAACAAATTGTAATGTAACCCTACATGACAGATGTTCAGCATCAGGTAGAAACAAGCTGGAATGTAACCCTACAGGACAGATGTTCAGCATCAGGTAGAAACAAGCTGTAATGTAACCCTACAGGACAGATGTTCAACATCAGGGAGAAACAAGCTGTAATGTTACCCTACAGGACAGATGTTCAGCATCAGGTAGAAACAAGCTGTAATGTTACCCTACAGGACAGATGTTCAGCATCAGGTAGAAACAAGCTGTAATTTAACCCTACAGGACAGATGTTCAGCATCAGTTAGCGTACACTAATAGTTGTGTTGTTGCCGCTGACAGACACCGATTATTATTCCAAGAGTCTGACAACATTATGGAAAGGATCCATAATGTTTTTAAAACATCTACAAAATTGCTAAACCCACCACACCAGACATCCTGTAAAAAACAAACACAGAAAAACTTAATTAATCACCAATTGTAATTTATCACTGTAAAACACACTTCGTTCAATAATCAGAGTCTGTCTGCAGCAAAACAAGCACTTTTGTGGACGTAAATTGAAGGTGCGCAATTGCCCAATAACTTACATTGTAGCTTGTTTCATCTCACTTAATACTGGACCAGTGTCAAGGATTGTTGTTCCCATCACTTAAACACAAAAAACAGGAAAATAAGGTCCAGACTGAAAAAAAACAGAGTAACCCTTTAAGTAATTTAAAATCAGTTACCAACAGGCGTATAAATGCTAATTTGGGTTCCAGTTGCCCTTTTTAAAACCTCAGATTAACTGTGCTGTGCGCAGGCGATATGAAAACCACCAGACCGGCACCTTTGTTCTTTACCGGAGCACCATCAGGGAGTTTGAGGTGCACTCTCGCCAGTGGGACTGCGGCAGCCGACACTACACGGTCGCCTGCAACTGTGGTGTTGCGGTGCAAGAGGGGAACGACATTGCCGTCTTCGACATGTGCAATGGCCGGCCCCAGGAAACCCGGCCACAGCTGACCTTGAAGAACCTCGGGGACGAAGAGGGCAGTCGGGTCAGGGTGCTGGAGTCCCACCAGGGGAAGAAGGTCACCGTAGGTATCCCAACCTTTTGAAACAGGTGCAGATTTGTTTGGGGAAATTACATGCTATTTATTTATTTATTTTATAAATAAAAAGTCATCACATTATCAACTTGTGCAATAAACATATTGCAAAAGACAGAGTTAGATGAAAGAAAATATCTGTAGAAAAATGTAATTATTATTTTTTAGTGCTGCCTTTAATATTCAATTCAGTGTTTACTTTGTTCAATAAAAGATAAACTTAAACTCAGCAAGCAGTTTTTTTTGTATTTTGGTAGAATAGTGAAAGCAGCAGAACTGAGAACACTTACGGTAACATCTACACTATTTATTGGGAGCCCGGGAGACAGGCATAATTTACAGGGGGGAAGGGCGAGTTACGACCCCCGCAATAATCAAAACTGGCCAGTACAACCCACCCCAAAAAACTGTTATAATTTCCGTTCCATAAATAAAGACATTTGCAATAGCAGAAACTTTCACCAGAATGCAGAAAATTAAGTGTTATACACTCAAAATGTCAATTTTGCTTAAAATTAGATATCTCCCAATGTTAAACCCAAAGTTACGCCCTTGGCCCGGGTGGCTCGGTTGGTGGAGCGCGCGCCCATTTGGAGGGGTTGGTCCTCAATGCATAGGTCCAGGGTTCAGTTCTCTTTATTGAAGGCGGAAAAATCCCCAAAACATTATCCTCGATATCTATTTATCACAATATTCAACATTATTGCATATTTTTCCTCATATCGTGCAGCCCTACATCATTGGCTGCGTTCATGCTCGAACACTGACTGTTGCATTAAGGGATGTATCAAATCTAAATCTTATACATGTTTAATTTTGTTGCACGAGGAGATAATGTTAATGAGCTGCTGGATGTAACTCTCCCCTTGTAGTTGATCTTTCCCTCCGGGGCCTTTGTTAGGGCCGATGTTGGCGATTGGGGGATGAGCCTGTCCGTCCGGGCGCCCAGCAGTGACTACGGCAACACGCGAGGCCTCTGCGGCACCTTTGACCACAATGGCACCAATGACTTCCACGGCTCTGACGGGGGCTCCTACGGTCCTGACGGCCTGCATCGCTTCATAGAATACTGGAGGTCAGTCACAGAGCGTTTACTGCAAAACTTTAGCTTCATCATGACTTGGTTTGGCTGAAATTACTGAAAAAGGTTAGCAAGTAGAACAACTGGTGACAAAACAATTTTTCTATGTAGAATTGTAAATTAAAGCGTTTGTGACGTCAGAGAGCTTGGTTTCTGTCTGTTTCGAATGTTGTTACTACCACGTTGCATTGTGGGATACTTATACCGCCGGTTGTCTTACTGTAATATTTCACCGGAAACCGAATGCAACGCATACTATTGGCTTTAGATTTTGGACTTCCTAAAAAATCTCACACTCTTAGCTACTAAGTAACATGTTAGTTTACTTGTTTCTAAAGTGGTCCTTTCTGTGTGTGTGTGTGTGTGTTAGGATAGCTCCCGGGGAGAGTTTATTTGACAGGACCCCTCCTGGGATGATGCAGGAGGTCCAGAGGCCTTTCTGCGCCTGCCAGAAAGAATACAGCGCTTCTCACCATGCCGGACGAGCAATGAGGAACTTGTACAATCCTTCTGCTCCCTCTGATTGCACATCACACGATAACGTGGATTACACATCCGTGTTCCCCACGATGGACACAACCGTGGAATACATCAAGAGCCCAGAGAGAGAGGAAAGCATCCTGGATACGTCTGCCTTCAACAGCCACCCGCTGGAGCGGAGACACTGGTTTCACACCGAGACCTATCCAAACAGTGACGGCAATCTCAAACCAGACAGCGGGTTCCGGGGAGGATCTTCTGATCTCCAGGCCACAGAGACAGGCGTTGTTTGATTTCCAGCCTGTCTTCGCCACTCAGAGCCTCAGTGCGGCCGATCTGGAGAACTTTGCCTACTTCTTCCCGGAGGACCACTCGACAGAGGCCCGGCCCACGGAGGGACCCCGCTGGCCCACACCCAGTGGCCTGACCTCGGCCAAAGCTCTGGAAGTGTGCCAGATAGCCTTGGCCAACTCCACCGTCGGTGCGGTGTGCCGTGGGCTGCTGGGACGGCGCCTGGACGAGGCGGTGGACCTGTGCATGCTGGACTTGCAACTCAAAGACGACCTTGGCTGGGAGGAGGCGCTGCTGCCGTACCTGGAGAACGAGTGCGAGAAGAGGCTGTTGGAGAACCGGACCCAGAGAGCCTCGGAGGTGGCTGGTCCGCCCGGAATCCAAGGAGGTGGTGATGGCACTGCGCTGCCCCAACTTTTGCAACGGAAACGGAGAGTGTACGGAGTGGGGCTGCCAATGTGATCCCGGCCACAGCTTCTACGACTGCAGCCTGGCCATCAGTAAGTATCCGCTGGTCCAACAGAGCGATTATTATGTCTTTACTTTGGCTGCACTGTACGAGGAAAATATTGAATGTTGCAGTAACTATATACTGTACCTTGCAATAAACAATTAAATGTTCTCAGTTCTGCTGCTTTCATACAACATACTGCTTGTTTAGTTTAAAACAAATGTTACTTGAAACATAATATACAACCTTTAACCTAATGTATAACCTATTCTCCTCCATCACACAAATAACATCTACTGACTATGGTTAATGATTAGTGTTTACTATTTGATAAACGCCTACGTAGGGAATAGTGAGGGGGGGGATGACGGAATCGTTTCCAACATAGCTAATAAGAATCTGTAATTTGATTGTCTGTTGTAATGAATGCTCCCCCCCAATAGGCCAGCCAGTAGAGGTAACAGATTTGGAAAACGGCGGACTGTGTGACATCCGATCCTTCAACTGTCGCAACGTTCGAGTCTTCGGCCTCGGCTTCATCGACTCTCCCGACCTCGGTTGCCACGCCAGCAGGCTAAAGGTAAGGACAGGTCAAGTTTTTTGACGTGTTCAACAGTGTTTTTTTTTGTTTTTTTTACCATTTTCATCACTGAATTGTGTGGGTCTGCCTCCACAGTACATGAACGGAGTTTGGGTTCCAGGGGAGAAACAGAGAACCAAAGCCACCTTCCTGAGCTCCAAGGCTTTAGACTGCACTGTACCGTCTCTTAGCAACACCGCCGTCAACACAGAAGACTTCATGATGGACGATAAACCATACGCACGCTGGGAAATCAAGGTAACGTCTCCCATCTTTTCATGTTTGTTGTTCGGTGGCTGTTCAGTCAGAAGCTTTTACTTTTGGTTTTTAAGCGTTTGAGTTTTGAGCCAAAAGTGATCTCTGTGCACCGAGTGTTTTTATCTCCAGTAGAAGAACTAATCTCTGTTTAAACCTCATATCTCATCAACATCCTGGTATACTGGATATAAACAGGAGGCAGCGTGGAGACTCCTCCCACTGCTGGTAGTCGCCAGAGCAGGGGGAATGAGAGGGGGAAACGCCAGAGCAGGGGGAATGAGAGGGGGAAACACCAGAGCAGGGGGAAACACCAGAGCAGGGGGAATGAGAGGGGAAACACCAGAGCAGGGGGAAACACCAGAGCAGGGGGAATGAGAGGGGGAAACACCAGAGCAGGGGGAATGAGAGGGGGAAACACCAGAGCAGGGGGAAACACCAGAGCAGGGGGAATGAGAGGGGGAAACGCCAGAGCAGGGGGAATGAGAGGGGAAACGCCAGAGCAGGGGGAATGAGAGGGGGAAACACCAGAGCAGGGGGAATGTGAGGGGGAAACACCTGAGCAGGGGAAATGTGAGGGGGAAACGCCAGAGTGGGGGAATGAGAGGGGGAAACGCCAGAGTGGGGGAATGAGAGGGGGAAACACCAGAGCAGGGGGAATGAGAGGGGAAACGCCAGAGTGGGGGAATGAGAGGGGAAACACCAGAGCAGGGGGAATGAGAGGGGGAAACACCAGAGCAGGGGGAATGAGAGGGGAAATGCCAAAGCAGGGGGAATGAGAGGGGGAACACCAGAGCAGGGGGAATGAGAGGGGGGAACGCCAGAGCAGGGGGAATGAGAGGGGGAAACACCAGAGCAGGGGGAATGAGAGGGGAAACACCAGAGCAGGGGGAATGAGAGGGGGAAACACCAGAGCAGGGGGAATGAGAGGGGGAAACACCAGAGCAGGGGGAATGAGAGGGGGAAATGCCAGAGCAGGGGGAATGAGAGGGGGAAACACCAGAGCAGGGGGAATGAGAGGGGGAAACACCAGAGCATATACAGTGTATATAAATTCCATCAAGCTAAAAATCTACAGGAAAGTGTTGTTTTTCCAGAAGATGTTGTACTGTTAATCTTCATTTCCTGTTCATTTTATTGACGACAATGCTGCGTGACACTATACATCATCTGTGTGGAGTTTTGAATGAAAGAGCTGTGACTGCTTTGTTGAAACTCTACTATGAAAGAAATGTTGTACCGGGAAGAATAAAGAAGACTTTCTTTCTAAGGGTGCAACATGATATCTACCAGCGTCTGTCTTTCTTGTCCCAGGTCACCAACGATGGTTCCCAGTACAGCCAGGCCAAGGTGCTGACCATCTACGATGGTGTGTGCCAAGTCTGCCAAGCATCGCGCTCAGGACTCTGTAAGTTGAAGGTAACTTGCATACAACAAGTGTTATTCTCCATGCCCAGTTGCTCATCTCGTCCACACAGATGACACCCCAACACGTACTGAAATATTACTATTTTATCACTGATTGAGCTGTTTTTTGTCTGTTTATTATAATCTGAGCCGGTCAAAACGTAAGCTTACCTGGAGCAAACACGCGCCACTGCAGACACACACAGATCTGCATGTGCTGAAATTGAATTACCAATAACCAGCGTTTTCCCCATGTTCATCCAAGAGTTAAGTGCGCAAATTTGGGGGTTTAAGGGTCTTTCCTCAAGAAATTATTATAAATAATATAAGTAATTGCGGAGCGTTATTATCACCATATCTGTGTTTAAAACTTTAGAAAAGCTAGAGCAAATTATAGATGATACTCATACCGCATTTCTCATTTCATTCAGCTGACAAAAAACGCTTGGCTGGTGCGCCTAAAACTTTTACTGGCAGAAAGAACCCTGAATGTCTAGAGCTGAGATCTTGTTATGTGCCTGATTCTCCAGAGAAAAAAAACACAAGGGGAACACAAGCTTGAAAAACATGTGTTTTATGATGTTGTCATTTCTGGAAGCTGTCAGCATTTTGAAACAGTGTAAATATGAAACCAACCTGCTGTGGTTGCCAGGAGAGGACGTGTAACATCGAGGGGATGTGTTTCGCAGACGGAGTCTCCAGCCCCAGCAGCCCCTGCCTCCTCTGTGACCCGGACACATCCAAATTCACCTGGTCTGTCAATCAAGGTACAAACAACTTAGGACTTATAGCTCGGCAGACTCGGTGCAAACCGCGGGGGGGGGGTTTGCTGTAAAACTGCACTTTGTCCTGGTTGCAAAACCTTATAAAAGCATAAAAACCTGTCAAAACCCTGTTTTTAACCAAACGTAGTTGTGTAGACAGTGTGAAAAAGTATTTATTTTGTGGTAGTCTGTTACCGTGGTAGCTGTCCAGCTGTGGTCCTGTTTGTCCCCTTTAGCAGATCAAAGGAGCGGAGCTTTAAATTTCCCAGCGTGCCCTGACCTGTCGTTTAACCGCACTGAGACAGAGGGGAGGGGGTAAATCACATGGTTGGTTAGCACAGCTACATAGACTTGACATTTATCCGGAGTTACACTTCACAAACAGCAAGTCAATTGTAAAATCTGTAACAGCTGTAACTAACTTAGAGGGTGCCTTAGTTTTTTTCAACCTGGTCTCTATGTTACATGTCATTGTGTGCAAGTGTCTGATGGGAACTACAATCTTTTAATTGAGTGAGAACCCTAACCCTACAGGACAGATGTTCAGCATCAGTTAGAACAGTTTTCATTAAGAGCCAGTATATCTCCACCAGACTCCATGTAAATAATCACTACTTTTAGCGTGTATAGAGCAGCATATCTCCACCAGACTCCATGTAAATAATCACTACTTTTAGCATGTATAGAGCAGCATATCTCCACCAGACTCCATGTAAATAATCACTACTTTTAGCGTGTATAGAGCAGCATATCTCCACCAGACTCCATGTAAATAATCACTACTTTTAGCATGTATAGAGCAGCATATCTCCACCAGACTCCATGTAAATAATCACTACTTTTAGCGTGTATAGAGCAGCATATCTCCACATGTAAATGGGTAAATTAAGAGTTTATTTCAACCAGACCAGAGTGGTGATTGTTGTGGAAAGAGACAAGACATGTTTTGTGTACAAAAAGTTTTGGGTTGGATCAAAATCTGCGAGGGGCCACATTTGGCCCACGGGCCTCGAGTTGGACATGTATGATCAAGAGAGTTACCTCACCATGTTGCCAGATCTCTCAAAGGAGTTAGGTTAGGAATTCAGTAATAGCAATAATCTTATTAATCAGTTTCTGAACATATAAGCGTCATGCTGAGCAGTTTCCTGGGATTACCGTCACTTTCTTCCAATTTAACATCTGTGGGGGGGAGCATGATCTCAGTTAGTGGACGCTACATGATCTTGTTTAAGTATCCGCTGCATTTGGACAGAAAAGTTGGAAACCCCCATCCAGACAAGGACATGTGCGTCCATTCTTCAGCCTGCAGGGATGTTACTGCACTCAAGAGTTTATTTCAGGACAGGAAATTCTGTCATCAAAATGCAACAAGACTTGTAGTTGTGATGGTAAAAACATAACATGTTACTTAGTCAATATTTTTTTAGCTACGTTTCAGTTGCTTTGTCATTATTCCAAAGGTTTTTATACTTCTTTTAACGGTTTGGTCTTGTTTTTTTTTTACATCTTGTTTTGTGTTTGCATTCTCCAACTGTCTTTAGATTCTGTCATCACAAAACAACAATACTTTATAATGTCAGGGTAAAAAAAACTGGAATACCTTTGACTAAAGGAACATACTGTCGTTGACGTGTGACGCTTAGTTTTTGACGTTTTGTCACTTTTTCCAACATTTTTGTATCATTTTGTGATGCTTTTGATGCTTGTGTTTAACTTTGTTTTGCATTTGTCATTATTTGGGACCTTTTAGATTTTTTGTAGCTTTCATGACATTTCAGTCACATTTTTCGATGTTTTTTGTAACCTTTTCCAACTTATTTGCAACTTTTTGTTGTTTTTATAACATTTTTGTTGCTTTCAGCATGTGCTTCTATTCATACTGTGGACTCCCGTTTTGTTCCTCTGTCTCCAGTCAACGAGCCGCCGGCGTTCTTCCGGCCCCAGAGCCGCCTGCGGACGTTTGCCGGGGAGAACTTTGTCTTCCAGTTGGCAGCATCGGACCCTGAGGGATCAGCGCTCCTCTTCCAGCTGGAAGAGGGGCCCCTGGGGGCTGTCCTCTCCCCCGCCGGCCTCCTCATCTGGCGGGTCCCATTGCTCCCTGGGGACAGGGGGGGGACCCAATCCTTCCGTTTTACGCTGTCGGATGAGTGCAACGCCCAGAGCAGCTTCACCGCAGAGGTAGGCTTGGAGAAGAAGAGCAGAGGGAAGATAAAAACCAACAATAAAAAGTTATTGTCTAGTATGTTGAAAAAAGGAAAAAGACTCAAGTAAAGTACAAGTACCTCAAAATTTGGACTTAAGTACAGTACTTATTTACATCCACCACTGCGTTTCCCTCTGTAACAGATTGACGTGGTGCCGTGTGGCTGTCAGAACGGCGGTACATGCGTGACGGATGTCAGTGTCCCGGCCGGCAGCGGGACGTACCTGTGTGTGTGTCCCGAGGGAACGCAGGGCGACCTCTGCGGCGAGCACGTGGACGGATGTCTCTCAGCACCGTCTTGCGCGGCCGGCAGATGCATCAACGCTGCCGGCGGCGGGTACCGCTGCCAGTGTCCCGCGGGGCTGAGAGGTAAGAAGTTACACGTTGGTAGGTGTGGAGGATCAATCACAGGCACTGGTGGAATGTAACTAAGTACGGTACTACGGTCCAAATGTTTCACTTGAGTCTTTTCTTTCTCTTCCAGCACATATGACAGGTAGGCTTTAGGATGGCAGAAACTATTCTCTGTGTGCGTGTGTTTATTGTTGTAGGTGTAACATGCCTGGAAGATGTCAACGAGTGTGAAAGGAAGCCATGTTTCCCAGGAGTCCAGTGCTTCAACAACTTTGGCTCCTATGGCTGCGGCCCATGCCCCAAAGGCATGCTGGGAAATGGCACAGTATGTACAGGTAAGCATGAGAGTACTGTGCCAATGTTTAAGGTGTTATTGTCTGCAGGTTTATAAAAAAAAGTGCGACAAAAACGTTGAAAACATTGCGGGGGAAAAACATCTGTAAAAAGCAGCACAAATATCCAAATGCAACGAATGTCAGAATAAGCAATAAACTTCTGAAAAAGAGCCAAAAAGTTCTGAAAAATAAACATTAAAAAGGTGACAAAACCCCCAAAAAAAGCCTTAAAAAGGAAGTGTATTGATTGAAGCCCCCCCCCCCCAACATTACACCTTGTAATTACTTGACTTGTGCTTCAGAGTCAAAATTGAGAATTAACTCTTTTTGGGCGTGAGCATTCTTGTCTCTTCTTTAATGCTTTTGTCGCTTTTTTCAGCGCTCTTTTTATTATTGGTCGAAACAACATTAAACTTAATTTGAGTCGAAAAAAAAACAGAAATTATGAATTATTTTGACTATTAAGATCATCATCATTTACAGCAGCAGCTATGTAAACTATTTTTCATAACGTTTGATAACCAAATGGCAATAAATCTGAGCATCATTTGAGAAAAACATTTAACGCTTTTTGTCGGGTTTTTCAATGTTTTTGTTACTATTTCCAACAAGTGTTTCGCCTTTCTAACAGTCTCCAACTGTCTTCATTTCTTTCTGAAAAACAACACAACAAATGTTGATGACTCATTTCCCTTCTGCCACCTAAAGAGAGACAGAAACTGTCTGCCCCTACCCCTCATAATTGATGACAAAGCTCCGACCCCCCAAACCTGGATCTGATTAACAGGAGTTTGAAGTGGTTCTAAGGTCTCGCGACTCCAAAAAACATGAAGATATCTCTGCCGTTGTTGTATAAGAGCGTGAGCTAACTGCCCGGAACATGGAGGTTAAATAGTTTGTCCCAGCAGAGATACAGAACTGGTGTTGAATGGGAACCAGATGTCTGGAGGCAGCTGATACCGGCCTTCCTCTGTGGGCTCACTCAAACTTTGAAATAGCTGGAGTTAATGCTCTGAAAAAGCCGTCGCTGTGGGAGGAAAAACTGCTTCCAGCTAAGCTTCAATCGCTCCATCATGTTTGAGTACATGGATGTGAATTCAGTAAACACGGCACTAAAAGTAGCAAATACTAAAATTATACAGCTGATATTCATAAAGCTCCTGATGTTGCTGCTTCACGGTGAACAACTCCACTGATTGCTGGAAGACTTTTCTAAACCATTGCTGGAGGCTTTATTTGGAAGGCGGAGGTTAATGAGAGGATTCTACTCGGTTACAGATACACTGTTCTGGGTTGAAGCAGGAACCGCTGATCGGCCCCTCAGGTTAGCGACAGCTTAACAGAGAATAAGGTTTATGATTGGCTGCCGTCGCTATGTTGCACAACACAACGTTCTACAGGGTCATTGTTTTTTTGGTGCATGTCAAATTAATGCAGAGATTGTGTATTTAAAGTTAATGCATGGCTTTAACACACATCTGGGCTGAAAGCCTGCGTTAGGCACTTTCTTCAATGTCTTTTGACACTTTTTACAGTTTTTTTTTGTTTCTTTTTTCAACGGTTTTGTCCCTTTTTTCTATGATGGCTAAGTAACAATTTTTTTTGGGGGGGGCTTTATGATGCCCAAACTGTAAGTGAGAAAGCTATATGAGACATGCAAATATTTGACTTCTTCTCTTAAACAAAAGCATTTCAGTCAACTACACATGCCCCTGATGTGATTGTTTTCCAGTCTGACACCCCTGATCTAGATGAAATGAGTTGTGGCTAAAGAAATCCCACCAAGGTGTACAGTTCAAGACATTAGCATCCCTAATGGAACATTTGGCTCACAACAAAGCACAGAGCATGAATTACTGTCAGCAATGTATAGTTTAGTTGTCATTTTTATGGAACTTTGTTAAAACACACTCACAGCAGACGGGTCCTGTGATTCCCTCATGCTCCTTTGGTTTGTCTTTGCCCTTCAGTCCCCTGATCTTCAGCAAAGGGACTTTAGGATCACGCCCTTGTTTAATTTGGTGCAAAATATGCACAATTCTATGTGTCACTGGGCCATCAAGAGCTGCACTGGGAGGGGGGACCACCAGAAGGTTCTTTCTTTCCAATAAATTCAATCAAAAAGGCAAGACAAAACAAACTAGACTTGGGGTAAAACCAGACAAACCATGCGGTTAATAGACAGCACGTCGCTGTCAAACACTAATGCTGCTGAAGTGACGATGCAATCTGCTTCTGCTGTATTTGATTCAGGCAAGACATGTCTGCCGAGCTAACGCAGGATACATCAGAGTCACGTTTGTTTGACTTGCTGTCAGTGTTTCCTGCTACGCACGTGGCTCATATGTGTTGATAGGCTGCGAGTGGTCATGCCTCGTTACACAAACCCGTCCCAAAAGTCTCGTCTCATGCCGAGCATCTGTCTTGTTATTAAAAAAACAACCTTTTGACACTTCCAGGTGACAAGTGATTCCAGAGCGTCAGATAAAAAGCAAACTAAAAAATAATGTGTGTTTTTTTTTCTTTATACAGCAGTCACCAGGTCAGTTCCTGTCCCTCCCACATCTGCTTCTCGTACGACGGTCTACAAGATACCAGATGTTGTACAGCAACCACCCATAGCAAAGACAGACACTTTCCAGAAGACCTCAAGTGGCAGCTCCCCTCAGACGAAGGCTGAGAAGACTATTCCAAGGATTGACCTGAACCAATCACAAACTAAGACCACTACTTGGAGACGGATTCCAGGAATGAGTCTGAACCCAGCGCTCACTCAGGCAGAAACTAACAAGAGCATCACAGCAGTTACACCAATCCTGTCCCAAAAAAACACTAATGCTTTGATAAGAAGCCCAGGAATTGAACTTCACCCATCCGCATCGGACACAGACAAAATCAGCAACACTATTGCCAAGACATCCACTGTAGCCCCACCTTCGGGAAGTGGCAGATCAGCTTCTGGTAAGCCCAACGTTTCCAACAATGTCTACCAACTGGATTTTAGCTAACTTTATGATAAGGGTACATGATTTTTCATGAATTCATGCATTAAAAAGCATGATACCCTTCATGCAGTACTTCATCAAGTATCAGCTAAGTACAAGTATTAAAAGTTTCTCATGTGTGACTTAATTTAGGAACAATACGTTAATCAGTACATCAATTTCAAACATGTTTAGAGGAAAATATGATGAAAAGAAACTTCCTAAGAGACGCTTAGAAGGCCCTACTCTGACTGGCTGCTAAGATGACGACATAGAGCACTGATCCCAGTTTGTGTCTCTCAGGATCTGGTCAGTCTCCCGTTGTGAATGTATCCGCTACGTGTGCTAGCAGGCCCTGCTTCCCCGGGGTTCAATGCATCAACCGCAGGCCGCCACATGTGGGCTACGTCTGCGGCCGTTGCCCCCCCGGCCTTTATGGCAACGGACGGGTCTGCATGAAGAACGTCAAGGCAGGTAAGCAGTCCTTTTCTGGGTAGTTTTTTTTAGCAGTTTTGTAAGCAACAGCTCTGGCACCTACTTGTGACATCTCCAAAATAAAATATGAATAAAAATAAAACCGTGACAAAATGAGTTTGATGAAAACATACGTCAGTGATGTGAAATCTCTCCAAAACAATGTGGTCTACTTTATAGATTTTGTTCTTATTATGTTGTGGTTTGTCTGAATGCCATTTATTGCAGCAGATAAATCGATTGAAATGGCTGGAGACTGCCTTTGGTGCTTAGTTTTTGAGTAGACATCCGGCCGCAGAGTTACAACAGAAGATTGCTAAATGCTATTTCCTCACGAGGGGAGGGGTTTCTAATTACTCAGAAGAGACACTTTCATTCCAACTAAAATCCCTTTACTGTGGATTGTGTTGGTCTGGAAAGTTACAAGACAGAACAAAGTGTAAATGCAGATGAGTCAGTCAGCTTCAAATATGGCATGGATCACTTAAATCAGTTTGCAAAACAGTTCTGAAGAGCTCTGCTAAAATCAGTGGCTGTAAGAACTTTTGTCCAACATACCAGCATTCAAACAGCTCTCTCTTCTTTTCCCCTTTTGACTTTATACTATTCTTGCACAACATGTAAGCAGTTTACAACATTAAAGAGTAACTTTGACGTTGGTCCAGTATTAAGCGAGATTGCTGCAGCCTGCGAAACAAGCTACAATGTAAGTTACTATGTAACACTTCGACAGTCGACAGAAACTAAATAAAACTATGAAAAGTTGTCTTGGGCAGTCTTTCTGCTTTTCCAACAATCAAAACTTTAGTTTTGGTTGAAATAAACAAATAGTTCATCGATTTACATGTGAAAATGTTTTGGCTACTAGAACAGTACTAGAACAGTTCAAAGATTTTGGTCCTATCAGTTAGGGCTGGGCAATATTTGGATTTTATATTGATATCGTGATATGAGACTAGATATTGTCTAAGATTTTGGATATTGTAATATGGTAATGTGGTCTTTTTCTGGTTTTACAGGCTGCATTACAGTAAAGTTATGTAATTTTCTAATAAGATTTTGCACCAGTAGTCAACCATATAATATCGACATTGAAGTATTTGTTCAAGAATATCGTGATATCTTTTCTCTATATCACCCAGCCCTACTATCAGCCACTTAGACATCACAATTTAGGGAAATTGGGTTGGAAAAAAAACGTGGTTACCTTTTAACTATGCCAGATTTACCACTCACTCTCCGTGAGTTGACAGAAAACGCCGTCTTTCGCTGACTTTTTAATGTTTACAGCTCATTTGTATTTTAATGGTGAACTTTGAACATTTTAATAAGGATTAAAACAGATCTTCCAAACTTGCCCGAGTCACGGATGTCACTTCCGGTCTTTCCTCAGCATCCAACCACCTTCCTCAGCAGCAGACTGTTGGCAAGACCGGCCGCTCCCCGCAAGGAAGCAGCGGCCAAGTCTCACAGCTCCACCTGCCCAACCTGCCCACCAGGCACGGCATCAAACACCTGTCCTGGTCAGTCACCAGAGCAAACCGAGAGAATGCTCCACGCCAGGTTCCCGCTTCAGGGAGGGGAGGCGGGACGGAGAGGAGAGAGGCGGTCACTGTTGCTTCAAGAGATGTTCCCAGAACATCAGTCGGCGCCCTCCACAGTGCCGACCTCAGATCAGACGCCAAGACGTACACCAGATCTAGCACAACTATCTCCGGGAAGGTTCTGGTGTCCACTGTGACAGCCTCCAAGGTAACTTGACCATTTTCTGACAGTCTTTGATGTACAGGTGACATGAATCAGAGAGGCTAACAAGAGCCTGAGCTAAAGTCAAAATTCTGAGTTAGTCTAACATTAATTGTTGCAGCAGCAGCAGGATGTAAATCTAGAAAACGAGTGTTAGATGTCCAATGCTGAGCTAAACATGTTTGCTAACCTTTAAGGGTGTGTTTTCAGGTGCCTGATGAAATGAGATGTGGTTGAGCCAGAATCCTTTATCCTGATTTCACATGATTTGCATTCAGTGCTTCTTTTGTTTGGGTCTTGTTGTCTGAAGCCAAAGCTGCTGGTGAACAGCACAGCAGCTGCCAGTGCGTTGACGTGTTTGTAGTCCTCTCTCGGACTGTGGCCACATGCAGCAGATACATTAAGTGCTATGTAGGAAGGTTATGTTTACAAAGCAGGGGGAATAATAAGGGGGGTCAGCTCATCGGACGTTTCCTAAAAAATTAAGATTGTTTGCAAGTCCTGCATCTCAAGTCTGAGTCTTAAGTCTGAAATCGCTGTGTGTGCGACTCGAGTCTTAATCTCGAATCTCTGACATGAACGTCTAACCACCTTCATACGATTGTCTCCCATCAGTCTGAAGCAGCATTGACTGGTGCCACATCTGCAAAGGGAACACCGCACGCTCCTCACCTATCTACTCAGTCTGGCAAGGTAACGCAGCCCAAACATCTGGCCTCCACCCAAACCAAACCCTGGACCCGTGCCAGACCTGCCTTCCCCCTGACAGCGGCCCACACCGCTCTGTCCTACTCGCTGTCTGAGTCAGAGTTCTCTGCAGATGGAGACGAGGACGAGACTGGATCTGAAGACCCAGAGGTGCTGGCGTTCACAACGCCGGCCAAGACGGTGTACGACTCCCCATTTCAAAGAGCCCCCTCCATCCAGCCAGGGGTTAGGAGTGGAACGATGGCCGACAAACATGTGAAGACTTGCGCCGACCGGCCATGTTTCCCTGGCGTCCCATGTGAACCAGCCTGGGACGGGGGGTTCCGCTGCGGCAGGTGTCCTGTAGGATACACCGGAGACGGACGAGCCTGCAGAGGTAACGCTCATTGTATCTGCAGGGGAGGCTGAAGAGGGGCTGGACTGACCCCGGACACTTCACTAAGGGTCATCTGGGATTTGTTTGGGGTGATGGTTTAACAGTTTTGACATTTTTCAGGAATTTTTAGATTTTTGCTGTGACTCTGGTGCTTATTTCTTTTTTTTTTTTTACCTATGGTGTTTTTGTTGCCTGTTGGCTTTTTTAACGTTTTTGTCGCCTTTATTAATACATGGTTGCTTTTTTAAAAAGTTTTTGTGTTAAGTTTCAAACATTTCTTTGTTGAAGTTTGTCGCCTTTTTTGAAAATAGTTTTTGTAGCTTTTTTCAAAGTTTTTGTCACCTTTGTTGGCATTTTAGTCAGCGTTTGTTGCTTTTGCATTCTAACAGGTTAAACATCTCCACTGTTTGTCTTTCAAGCTGTTTGCAGGCATACGTGTGGTCGGGAACATGGAGTGCGCTGCGCCCAACACGTGCCGCTGCAAACCAGGCTACACTGGAGTTGAATGCCAGACAGGTAAACAAATAGACTTGTGTAATTATATTAGATATTATGTATTTGCTTTTGTATTATTATTGTTTGTTTATCTGTACTCTCTTAGCCATCTGTGAGCCGGCTTGTATGAACGGGGGTGTTTGCATTGCGCCCGCTGTGTGCCGCTGTCTCAGAGGGTTTCACGGAGAAACCTGTCAGGAAGGTAATGCTCGCCTGCTTTATGTTTATATATAGTGTCCTATCAAAACAGAAGCTATCTCAGTACACTTGAGTAAATCTAGACCACACTCTGTAATTTACAGAGGCCCAACAATTCACCCCCAAGAGCAAACATTTGGTGCGACAGAGGCGAGAAAACACTCCCTGAACAGACAGAAACCCTCGGACAGAACCTGGCTGTTGGCGGCAAAGGAGGGATACAGAAATATGATTCATAATTAAGATAGTACTTGGTTCCCAGATACTCCAGTCCCAGATGTCTTAAGTACACTGGTTTTTACCATCAATAACGTCTATAAACACATTCCCATAGTAATAGAAATACACGTTCAGTCTGTCATGCTAGAAACTAAATGTAGTAAAATGTACTAAAAGTAAAGATTATAAACAATCACATTTCACAATGCTATGAACCATTTAGAAATGATATCTCTAATGAAATGCATCTGTGCAGCTCTGTGCAGGTCACCATGTGAAAACGGAGGCACCTGTGTGGGACTGAACACCTGCTCGTGTCCGTACGGCTTTGTTGGACCTCGATGTGAGACCAGTGAGTTCACGTACTGGCATCTACTGTTTTTTCCATAATCACTTACATTTTATTTCCTCTTACTATCATGTTTGTGATGATTGTCATTGTTGATCTTAGTGGTGTGTAGCCGCCACTGTCACAACGGAGGACAGTGTGTGTCTCCAGACGAGTGCCAATGTCCGACAGGCTGGACCGGGCCGTCCTGTGAGACTGGTGAGTGTGTGTGTGTGTTTGTGTGTGCGTGCGTGCGTGCCTGCTTGCGCGTGAACTGACCTCTCAATGCCGATGCTCTCGTCTCTCTCTCCAGCTCTCTGCTCGCCCGTGTGTCTCAACGGAGGTTGGTGTGTTCGGCCCAATACTTGCGAGTGTCCTCACGGGTTCTACGGCCCGCAGTGTCAGAAGGGTACATTTACATCAAGTTAATCAGTAGTTCCACCATTCTTTGAGTTATTAAGTCACATTACTAAGGTGTAGTTTAAGAGAAGTTCATTGTTTGTCCTCCAGCTTTCTGCAGTCCTCCCTGTAAGAACGGCGGCCTGTGTATAAGAAGCGACGTGTGCTCCTGTCTGCAAGGATACATCGGGAGGCGATGTGAGACAAGTCAGTCTGTCCTCCTCATCACCTTTCTGTTACGGTTGTGCAGGGAATGAGGACCAAAATGCCAGGGATGAGGCAGGCAGGAGAGGGTTTAGTTGCAGATTTATTCAAAATAAAGGGAAGGGTCCAAGGAAACAGGCAAGGCAAAAACAGAGTGCAAGGGCAGGGAAAACACATGGAGCGTGCACAGTAGTACGCAGACTAAGTCACAAAATGTCACAAATTGATTTGACAAGAGACAAAGGGAACACAGCGGTTAAATACAAGAGGTAACGAGGAACAGGTGATACGTCAGGTGAATCACATTAGGGCGGGGCAGACAATCAGACAGACAGACAGGAAGTAAAACTAGCCAAGACTAGACAGAACAGGAAACCATACTATCAACATAAAACAGGAAACAGAACATACAGACACTCACAGGGGAACACAAGACAAAAACAACCACACAAGACCAGGCAGGACCAAAAAAACAAAGGAGGAAAAGAAAACAAGCAAACAGCCAAACCACAACACTTTCTCCTCATTGTCACTTGTTTGTCAAATGTATTTCCATCACTTTTCCTTCCTCTGTCTGTCCACACACACACACACACACACGCAAAACCATCACAAATTTTTTCTGTGGCCAGGGGCCCATTGTCTCGTAATCCGTCCATGACCAAATCAAATGTCTGTTGGTAGCTTATTTTGTCCTGTGATGTTGTTCCTCGTCCCTTCTCTCTGTCTGCAGGCGTGTGTGAGCCCGTGTGTATGAACGGCGGCCGGTGTGTCGCTCCAGATGTTTGCGATTGTCCGTCGGGTTGGCGAGGAAAGAGCTGCGATAAACGTGAGTGCTACAAGAATCGGACCGTAACGAGACACAGGTTCTTTATAGTCACGACATCGTCCCCCTCCGGGCCAGCTGGTTGGATCCCATGATGCATCAGTGTCAGTACCTGAATACCTCAGGCCGCCTGTCTTACCTCTCTGTGCAAACCCAAATCGACACCAAAAAAAAAGTCTGTCCAGAAACAAATCATAATGCATAACAATACTGTTTGCCTCCTAGTTTTTGCTGTTTTTTGTTGTTTTTACCTTTTTTGAAAGCATGTTAATGAACTAAACATGTCTGGCCCTTTGAGAAGTTGAGTTTGACCCCCCCCCCCCCCCCCATTGTAAGTCAGGGCTCTGAAATACAAAAGTACAAGCAATTATACACAAAAGAAGATGAAAAAAAGCTGACAAAACGAGTGGCAAAAGGTGGCAAACGTAAAAAACAACTGTGAAAGTTGAAAGTGTTACAAAAAAGGGACTAATACATTGAGAACAAAAAAAAAGTCAAAAGCTGGGGATTTAGCACCGATGGGTGCCACATGTCCTGACGTGTTGAGTCTTGTGTTGCCCCCCCAGCCAGCTGTCTGCAGGCGTGTCTGAACGGAGGCGAGTGTGTGGGAGCCAACGCCTGCCACTGCGCCGCGGGATGGCTCGGCACGCTGTGTCACATCCGTGAGTATGTGGAGCATGAATACCTGAACCATCAGGCGTGTGTGTCTCTCTGACTTGATTCCTGTGTTCGTGTCTCAGCTCACTGTGAACACAAGTGTCTCTACGGCAGCCGCTGCGTCCGGCCCAACGTCTGCGCCTGCCGGAGCGGATCCTCCACTGCTCTCTGCTCCAGAAGGGTGAGTGGAGTTCCATCTTTATTCCTTTGGGTGACGTCAAGCGACTTTTTACGGACCCGCAAAGCATCCTGGGACGGCGGCGCTGCATTTGAATAAAATGCTGTGAGTCAAAAAAGCTGGCCAATGGCCATCTTTATGCTAATGAATCCGTTGAACGCGACGTGACTATCCAATAGAAGCAGATGAAAATCTTTCAAATTGTCGATCTGAAATGAAGATTCAGCAGCGTTTCTAAAACTATTTTCCGAAAATATGGCATTATATTCCAAATGAGCCACCATTACTGTCATTTTGAAATTCGGGAGCAGCCAGACCCACGTGACGCCTTGGTCCAATCAGCTGCCGGTCAGGGGCTTGGAGCATCAACCATGGATGTACGACGTTGTGACACCACGGAGCGTTACTGTGCAGCGAAACGCAGCTCAACATTTCACTCACACACAAAACAAATACCACTTGACAATGTTGCTCCTTCTAGTTTTCAGGTTTCAGCTTTAGGAAGGAATGCATTTTTTCAGAGACAAATGTTATAATGCTCGCCTAGCTGCTAGCATGGCACGCCCTGATGCTCTGCCACCACGGATGACATTTTTCTTGTTGTTTTTCAGCTCCCTATCCCCCGAGGTTGAGACCCAACAAACACCAAACAGCCGGAGGCCAATCCACGCTGAGAATTAAACCGCCGTCGGTGCAGAACATTGTCAGAGGAAAACCCCAAAACGTCTCCCCACTGGGAAATTAAAATCTCTCTGAGACTATCTCGCCTTGTACTTTACAGAGACGGCTCCAGACTCCTACATACCATCATGAAAGTCTGTGGCACCATTTTCTCTTCTTCCCCATATGAATCAAACATCTGGGTCATGATCAGGACTGGACCAGCAGCTATTCAGTGCAATGGTCCGGCTAATCATTTAAAAACTGCAGTTGGGGAAAGTTTTTATTTTATTTTAGTATGAGTATTTATTTGGTTGTTTTATATTGCTGCATATTTCTTGTTATATAAATATATATTGTATATACTGTATCTTAAAGGGTAACTTCAGGTTGTTCCCATGTTGTGATGTCAAAGTGATGGATCTTTGGAGCAACAATCTTTGAAACTGGTCCAGTATTGAGTGAGAACACTGCAACCTGCAGCCACAGACTGGACTGTAATGTAACCGTACAGGACAGATGTTCAGCATCAGGGAGAAACAAGCTGTAATGTTACCCTACAGGACAGATGTTCAGTATCAGGTAGAAACAAGCTGTAATGTTACCCTACAGGACAGATGTTCAGCATCAGGTAAAAACAAGCTGTAATGTTACCCTACAGGACAGATGTTCAGCATCAGGTAGAAACAAGCTGTAATGTTACCCTACAGGACAGATGTTTAGCATCAGGTAGAAACAAACTGTAATGTTACCCTACAGGACAGATGTTCAGCATTAGGTAGAAACAAGTGTAATGTTACCCTAAGGACAATGTTTAATATCAGTAATGTTAACCCTACAGGACAGATGTTCAGCATCAGGTAGAAACAAGCTGTAATGTTACCCTACAGGACAGATGTTCAGCATCAGGTAGAAACAAGCTGTAATGTTACCCTACAGGACAGATGTTCAGCATTAGGTAGAAACAAGCTGTAATGTTACCCTACAGGACAGATGTTTAATATCAGGTAGAAACAAGCTGTAATGTAACCCTACAGGACAGATGTTCAGCATCACGGAGAAACAAGCTGTAATGTAACCGTACAGGACAGATGTTCAGCATCAGGGAGAAACAAGCTGTAATGTAACCCTACAGGACAGATGTTCAGCATCAGGTAGAAACAAGCTGTAATGTAACCTTACAGGACAGATGTTCAGCATCAGGGAGAAACAAGCTGAAATGTTACCCTACAGGACAGATGTTCAGCATCAGGTAGAAACAAGCTGTAATGTAACCCTACAGGACAGATGTTCAGCATCAGGTAGAAACAAGCTGTAATGTTACCCTACAGGACAGATGTTCAGCATCAGGCAGAAACAAGCTGTAAGGTAACCCTACAGGACAGATGTTCAGCATCAGTCAGGGTTGACTAAAAGTTGTGTTGTTTCTGCTGACAGACTCAGATTATTATTCTAAGTGTGTGACAACATTATGGGATGGATCCCTACAGAGATAGACCTTTTAGTTAAAGTAAGATTCTTTTAGTTTAACATGAAACAGCCCCAACATCACCATTACCAAACCCACCAGACTCCATGTAAATAATCACTACTTTTAGCGTGTATAGAGCAGCATATCTCCACAAGACTCCATGTTAATAATCACTACTTTTAGCGTGTATAGAGCAGCATATCTCCACCAGACTCCATGTAAATAATCACTACTTTTAGCATGTATAGAGCAGCATATCTCCACCGGACTCATGTGAATAATCACTACTTTTAGCATGTATAGAGAAGCATATCTCCACCGGACTCATGTGAATAATCACTACTTTTAGCATGTATAGAGAAGCATATCTCCACCAGACTCCATGTAAATAATCACTACTTTTAGCGTGTATAGAGCAGCATATCTCCACCAGACTCAATGTAAATAATCACTACTTTTAGCATGTATAGAGCAGCCTATCTCCACCAGGCTCATGTGAATAATCACTACTTTTAGCGTGTATAGAGCAGCATATCTCCACCAGACTCCATGTAAATAATCACTACTTTTAGTTTGTATAGAGCAGCATATCTCCACCTGACTCCATGTAAATAATCACTACTTTTAGCGTGTATAGAGCAGCATATCTCCACCAGACTCCATGTAAATAATCACTACTTTTAGCGTGTATAGAGCAGCATATCTCCACCAGACTCAATGTAAATAATCACTACTTTTAGCATGTATAGAGCAGCCTATCTCCACCAGACTCATGTGAATATTCACTACTTTTAGCGTGTATAGAGCAGCATATCTCCACCTGACTCCATGTAAATAATCACTACTTTTAGCGTGTATAGGGCAGCATATCTCCACCTGACTCCAAGTAAATAATCACTACTTTTAGCGTGTATAGAGCAGCATATCTCCACATGTAAATGGGTGAATTAAGAGTTTATTCCAACCAGACCAGAGTGGTGATTGTTGGAACAGTGGAAAGATGAACCAAGACGGCTTTTGGTAGTTTTATTTAGTTTCTGTCCATTTTGATTGAAATGTGTTTTACGATGATAAAAGCAGTGATTATTTACATGGAGTCTGGTGGGTTTCGGATCCCAATTTTGCGGATGTTTTATGTTTTAAAACAAGATGTTACTGTTTAACAGAAAGCTCTATCTCTGTAGGGATCCTTTCCATAATGTTGTCAGACACGCTGTGCCTATGCTGAAGAACATATTTCCTGCTAAACAGAGTCAGCTGTTTTCTTCAGCAGATTGAAAAACTCAGCTTTTGTATATTCAAAAGTGTTTAATACCTTTTCAACTTAATGCGTACGGATGTAAATTGAAGGTGCACAATTGCCCAATAACTTACAGTGTAGCTTGTTTTGTCTCACTTAATACTGGACCAATGTCAAAGGTTGTTGTTTCCATCAGTCACTTAGACACAAAAACAGGAAAATAGGGTCCAGGTTGAAAAAAACTTACATACCCTTTAACCACTGTATAACCAATGTTATTTCCCTAATAAAGAATTGCTATTTGGTTATTTTGTAAGAAATAAAATAAAGATCCTTTAAAAAGAAATGGTATTGATTTCTTCAGATGTTTTCTATGACCATTAATCAGGGTTAGGGTTAGGGTTAGACAGACACCTGGTTTGTTGGTTATGAATCTTTGCAGTATTTGTGTTTTTTTGCAACACATTCTCACTCCATCACGTAGAATACAGACGCCTGGTCAGGTGTCGTTGGCGTTGTTACTGACGCTAAGTCTCCTAAAAGGTCGCTGGTGGGCTACGGTTCCGTGACACGTGGGAATAACGCAATGTTAAGGACAAACGGGACACGAACCCCGCTCACCTGGGTAAAAGACCTGATACTACTCGCTAAACCCGGTCTAGATGCTGCTCCCCTGGTACGTTCTGCACACGGCAAAGGGCGCCTTCACGTCTCATCAGGCGCTGACAGCAAAGATACCCGTCCGGGCCGGGACATATAGAGCACTGCATTTTACCCGCCTCTCTTCAGATTTCCCCCAATGTTATAGGCTCTTCCAGCCGGAGGTTGGAGGTGGGGTCAATACTAGGGACAGTAATGGAGTAATTGTTCAGACGTATACAAAGACGTATAAAAGCGCTTAAATTCGTCATTAATTCGCTTAGGGTCAGTTGTTACCCCAGTGGGAGTCTGGACCTGGGTGATTTGATGTGTTGAACAAGCCTGGCGTAGTTGGTGAGAAAGCAGCTTACTTGGTTTGTCTCCGTATTCATAATGAGCATATCGTGACTTTAGTAGCATGTCCTCAGTTTGGGCTGATGCCAAATTGTCGAACTCAGCCTGTAAAGACAAGCGGTCCTTATATACGTTAGAGGAAGGTGATGCTGCATATACATTATCCAATTGTAATATTTGAGTCATCAGATCAGATATTTTCTTTCTTGTTGTTGTTTCCTCTCATAGCTCGCGTATGACATAATTTGTCCCCTAATATAGACTTTAAAAGTCTCCCATAAAAGCGACGGTGAGACATTAGGTGATTCATTTGTTTCTATAAAAAGATCGATCTGAGCATTCAGAAAAGAGACAAATGTCATCGGACAGCAAACGTGTGTTAAAGCGCCAAGGAGCCCGGGAATTCAACTCACCCACCTGGTGGCAAGATCCAAAGTCAGGGGAGCGTGGTCGGATATGACGATGGAGCTATAAGAACATGAGCGAACTAAGGGTATAAGTCTATTGTCTAAGAATAAGTAATCAATGCGCGTGTAAGTACGGTGTACAGGTGAGAAGAACGAATATTCCCTGCCTGTGGGGTTAAAGAAGCGCCACGAATAGGTGACTGAGAATTCTTGAAGAAAGTTTTTAATAACTTTGGAAGATTTTGAAGGAGTAGTAGGTTTAGAGGAAGACCGATCCAATGAGCCCAACCAGCAATTAAAATCACCCCCGAGCACAAGCAGATGTGACGACATATCAGGGATCCTAGAAAACAGATTACGAAAAAAGTCTGCATCATCCCAGTTTGGTGCATATATATTAGCAAGAATCAGTTTGGTACTATGAATATGCCCTGTGACAATAGCATATCTACCATTAGGGTCTAGGATAGTACTGGAAGAGACAAAAGGTATGGACTTGTGGATCAGAATGGCAACACCTCTGGCTTTACTATGAAAAGTGGAGTGATAAAGTTGCCCACCCCAGCCCCTCCTAAGTCTTGAATGGTCAGAGACTTTTAAATGAGTCTCCTGAAGGAATGCAATCTGGGCGCCAAGTGACGGAGACGGTGGAGTACTTTACTACGTTTTATTGGATGGTTTAAACCTTTACAGTTCCAACTACAGATTCTGAGCGTGTCCCCAGCTGGTTGCCTCATTGAACCAATCTGAATCATACTTGGAGACACAGAGAGAAAGGGGGATGAACGGACTGTGGCACTGTGAGCATAAGAAGACCGGTTGTAGTGAACCTAAAAACAAACAAGAACAGATGAACAAACAAGCAAGCTAATGAACATTTTCCCACCCACTGAAGCATCTTCCCAAACAAGATGCGGGTGTCCCCCATTACAAGCCCCTGGACTCTTCCTAAAAAACATAGAAGACCTACTGGCTAACAAAGGCTCCATTACAGGCCAAGAAGATGGCAACTTTTAGGCCGCATATGTAAATAGAAAAAAAGAAAAGCACAGTAAACCAATATATAATGCCGTTATTTACTGCAGGAGTCTACTAATAAAGAAAGGGAATATGTTAGTGAGATAAGTGGCTAAGGGAAAACGGACTTTGTGCATGGCATTAGGAAAGTTAATTAGTAAGAAAATCAAAAAAGATGCAGTATCACTCAATCATGACATAAGAGTAATATGTTCTTTGACAGGGCTATTGCGAGAGCATCCATCCATCCATCCATCTTCATCCGCTTATCCGGTATCGGGTCGCAGCAGCTCTATTAGGGGACCCCAAACTTCCCTTTCCCGAGCCACATCAACCAGCTCCGACTGGGGGATCCCGAGGCATTCCCAGGCCAGGTTGGAGATATAATCTCTCCACCTAGTCCTGGGTCTTCCCCGAGACCTCCTCCCAGCTGGACGTGCCTGGAACACCTCCCTAGGGAGGCGCCCAGGAGGCATCCTTACCAGATGCCCGAACCACCTCAACTGGCTCCTTTCGAAACGAAGGAGCAGCGGCTCTACTCCGAGCTCCTCTCGGATGACTGAGCTTCTCACCCTATCTCTAAGGGAGACGCCAGCCCCCCTCCTGAGGAAACCCATTTCGGCCGCTTGCACCCTGGATCTCGTTCTTTCGGTCATGACCCAGCCTTCATGACCATAGGTGAGGGTAGGAACGAAAATTGCCCGGTAGATCGAAAGCTTTGCCTTCTGGCTCAGCTCCCTTTTCGTCACAACGGTGCAATACACGGAATGTAATACCGCACCGGCTGCTCCGATTCTCCAACCAATCTCACGCTCCATGGTCCCCTCACTCGCGAACAAGACCCCAAGGTACTTAAACTCCTTCACTTGGGGTAAGGACTCACTCCCTACCTGAAGAAAGCACTCCATCGGTTTTCTACTGAGAACCATGACCTCAAATTTAGAGGTGCTGATCCTCATCCCAGCCGCTTCACACTCGGCTGCGAACTAATCCAGTGAGTGCTGAAGGTCACAGACCGATGATGCCATCAGGACCACATCATCTGCAAACATTGCGAGAGCAGGATCCGTAAATTTTCCACCCGGCAAAGTGATCCTCAGCTCAGCCGGATAGTAGAGGCCGAATTTGACGCCTGGGCAGGTATGCAAGAGAGGCTTAGCCTCCACAAATTCTGAGCGCTTCTTGGCAACAGAAGGGGAGAAATCAGGAAAGATTGATAGTTTCTTGCCAAGGTGTAGCAAAGGGCTGGCTTCCCCCGCTCGACGCAGAATCTGGTCTCTGATGTGGAAATAGTGGACTCTGATGATGACAGGTCGTGGCGCAGCCCCTTCATTTTTCTTCATCTGTCGAAGTGACATGTGGGCTCGGTCGAGAAGGGGAGCCTCATCCAGATGTAGTAGGTCCTGCAGAAGTGTAGAAATTAATTCTCTGGGACGCGGACCTTCCAGACCCTCTGGGAGACCCACCAGGCGCCCATTGTTACGTCTTGATCTTCCCTCTAAGTCATCACATTTAGCTTTGAGTATGCTAATTTCACCTTTGAGTAAATTCAGTGTGCAGACAGTTCGAGGTCTTTTATGGTAGATGCATGCAGGTCCACTGTTGTCTGCAGTGTGGTCACAGATGATTTCAGCTCCTCCTTAAACAGAGTCATTTCAGACCGCAGTGTACTAGAAAACGAGTCAATCTTTGAGCCCAGTGCATCATATATGTCTTGTTTCAATCCCTCAAAGGCCTTGACAAACCTTTCCAGCGTGAGTGGTGACTGCCTACGGGTGTGGTCGACGCCAAGGCTGCACTGGAAGCCTGCTCTGTAGGATTTCTTTTAGCCCGAGGCTTGGCGGAATCTTTTTTGTCACCCATGACAGGGAGTTACCAAGCATGCGAGGACTCAAATGACAATATACGTATGTAAACCCTGGGGTGCAGCTCAGTTGAGGAGGTTAAAAGTAGAGTCTTTAATGCTCAAAAGTTTTCTTCCAGGCGCTAACAGTGTTAGCCGCAATGTTAGCTAGCGGGCTAGTTAACCAAACGCTAGTGGGGCACAACAGTCCTTTTTTTGCGAAATATGGTACTCACTACCCTCCGCTGCTGGTAGGAACAGTGGTACAATCGCCCTTCGCCGACCAATATGAGCCAAAGTGATGGTGGATATGTCCGTAGGGACCCGTTCGTCCAAGCTCTCCAGCAGCAGGAGCCAGCACGCCAAGTCCGAGGGTTATTTGTGGCCTGCTTCGGCGGGCATTTAGAAGCGTCAACAGTCAAAGAAGGAGGTTGAAAAAAAAGGATGTGTGACCAAACAAACGTTGCAAAAAATCCTTAGAGTATTATTTACATTAAGATAATGTCAAACTGTGCTTAAAAAGTAAAAATAAATGCCATTTCTTGGCGGAGCCACGGGAAATGCAACCTCACTCCATGGTGTCCAGCCACGCCCCCCCACAAATGTTCTCTTAACATAGATTCCTACGCAAAAGCTGTGGACCGGTGTTGGCGGCTGAGGGACACTTCCAGCATCGAGACAGAAGATGAAGCAAGTGTCCAAAAAAAGGCAGCGCCGACACCCAAGGAGGTTCATGGCAGATTGTTCAAGCGATGTTAAGACCTTAATTATAGACTAAATTTTTTACATATTTCAAATTGCATATTTTGCAATCAGTAAAAATTATATGGTCTCTGTATTACTGATGACTCTGTTGCACGACCAGATCAACTGTCCAGGACGGAGCGTGCGTCTGGAAGCCCTGTCTGCAAGTTAAAATGTATGCATGCATATAAGAAACCAGTCATATTTCTTAACATGGAAATATATCATGTGATTGTTCTGATGTTTGTCTTCCTGTCTCTTTTCAGCTCAACAGATAACACTTCCTCCACCACCTGCATGTAAGTTTTTTTTATATATATTTATTCTAATTGTCTAATGTAACAGAATAGGTTCATATTTTGTAAGTGCATGTGCAGGCAACCTATCAACTTAATCATCTTACATAATAATCATATACAATTTATTTTTATATGTATCAATGCCATGCAGGAAACCAGCTGGTTGCCCAGAGCAGGATGAGTCTTTAGTGACCCTACCACGGATTGCCACTTCATCTCGGGACCCAGTTGAAGGTATGCTGCTTTGAATTTTGCAATGAAGTACAATTTAATGGCAAGGATCACTAGAGTAACAAAGTTTTTGTTTTAAACAGAAGAACTCACACAGAGGGAGGTAAGTCATCCCACAGAGGGAGGTGGCTCAGACATGGAGATCAAAATGAGAGGTAAGACTCAAGTTCCTCACGTATATATATGGAGAGGAGGAACAATATGGTAATTAAGTGGCCATAGTCCTGCCCTAAGATGAACACTATATAATTGCATAAAATCCAATATCTTAACTGAACTGACTTCTCTTACAAAATGAGATTGTACAAGCTCTGCGCTATATGTATAATTTGTTACTATATGTTTTACAGCAACTTTTCCTGTCAACACTCGGTGGTTGTACTGGAGGTGATGCCATCCGCCGCATGCTGCGGCAAGTTGCAACGAATGATGTGCTGAGACAGGACAGCCTGAGGGGAAGAAAAACAAAGAAAGCCTTCCAGGACCTGGCTGTATGCAGGGTTATAACACGCAGGTGTTATTGTATTGTTCACATTAGTATTATGCTTAGCTTGGGTGACAAGAGGTTTTAATTTGACTTATAACTTTGCTTCATTTTTACTTCTACTCTAGCGGCCTGCCATAAAAACTTCCCTGCTCTGGCAGCTGGATGTGCTGCCATACAGAAATGAGAAAGTGGTGACCAGGTCAAGACAAGCCCTCCTAGCCTCTGGAGGGTTTGACCTGCGCCAGTGGGCCAGTAATGTTTCCAGCGTAGTTAATCACCTGCCAAAGGAGGCCAGATCAGACAACCTTGAGCTCTGGCTTACTCAAGATGTAGCAGAGGCTCCAGAATCGACCCTCGGGCTCAGTTGGCACTTCCAGTCCGACACCTTAGGGTATAAGCACAGGCCTGTGGATTACTGAGTGCCCACAACCAGAGCCAAGATTTTAGTCCAGCGCCTCTGGGACAAGAAAAGGGAATGGGATGACCCCCTCCTCCCACAGGAGCTTCTAGATGCCTGGAACAAGTGGTCAGGGGAACTACAGGTCCTATCATCTATCCGCCTGCCTAGGTGCTATACTCCTGAAGAAGTGCGAGTACATGTGTCACATGTGAGGTTCACATATTCTGCGACACTTCCGAAAGAGCATATGGGGCTGTAGCCTACTTACGAACAGAGGACAATCAGGGCAAGACCTACCTGGCATTCCTTTTGGCAAGATCCAGAGTAGCACCAAAACGTCTCCTGTCTATGCCGAGACTGGAGTTGTGTGCAGCTGTGGTAGGAGCCCAGATCGCCACAGTGTTACAACAGGAGCTCACATTGAAAATCAGTCAGATCACACTGTGGACTGATTCCACAACTGTGTTAATGTGGCTACAGTCTGAGTCTTGCCGCTTTAAAGTCTTTGTTGGCACAAGGGTGGCCGAGATTCAAGAGCTCACTGACCTCCGTGCGTGGCGTTATGTGGATTCAGCGAGGAATCCTGCAGATGACATCACAAGAGGAAAGACAATGCTAGATTAATTAACTGTACTGTCCTGCAGTACTTGTCCTTGTAGGCTAGTTGCAGTATATTAAATCGTTTTGGACCTAATTATTTTGCACTGAAATGACTCGTCTGTCGGCTCTGACAGCGCTGCATCAGCTTCATATCCTGAGACATAAATTCCACAATTCCTTCTGTGATATTATTTTAGCGTTTGGATGATAGAGGCTTAACATCCAGCGGGGTCTGGGGGGGTCTGGGGAACGGGTGGGTGCACCGGTAGTTATAAAACGATTATTAGACTATGAAATATGCCAACTCTGATATGTTCATACAGCCTACTCCAAACAGACAGGGCAACCTAACACAGACCATGTTTGTAGTCCAGCTGCGATATGCAAACTGTTGCTTGCAAACTTTGCATTCAACTTTTTTCCGTTATCTATTTTTGTAAAATGCTGCCACACTGCCGATGTCTTCGATATGGTAGAGGAGGACTGACTGGAAACTAAACACTCACAGTTAAATAAATATGCAGCTAACCATCAGACGAAGGCTTTCTAGTACTTTCTTCAATCTGTCTCCGGTGGGTGGGGCTAATCCAAAAAAGGTGAAAACAAGGGGGGTGTTCTGAAGACAGCCTGTTACCTGGGAAACAGGGGTGCTCTGAAAACACCCCTATTAGCAATTAGTGCTTTCCACCCATAGACCGTCAATAATATACAGTGTATGCTTCCACCTGATGAAATTAACACGGAAAAAATCGACCAATCAGAATTTTGGTCGACCCAGAACGTATCGACCAATAAATCGACCAGTCGACTGGGAGGTTACAGCCCTACTTCAGACACCTGGCCCGTGAAACCGACCACCTCAGCTGAGGAAGAGGTATCAGAGCTCCGGAGGTCAATCTTCTGCGGAGTTGCATCCACAGCATTAGATCCTCCAGTTGCAGATGCAGACAAGTGTAACACTTGGAGGGAGCTCATCAATTTTACAGCGCAGGAGCTTCACGGGCGGCGGACCATCATAGTAGTCCTACGGCCGCAGACTACCGGAAGGCTGAGGCCGTCATCTTCCAAAGAGCCCAAAGGGACAGCTTCCCAGAAGAGCTCCGTCTCTTGAGAGCTGGCGCTGGTTCAGCTGGCAGCCCACTCACTCTGACATCTCTCCATTAGTGCATGTATAGATCCTGAGCGTGTGTGTGTAGTTCATGACTGTGTGTGAAACTAACAAAGTGTGGACACAGAGTGTAAATTGTAATTTCCCCATTGGGGATCAATAAAACAGATTAGATTAAATTAAAATTACTCCTGTGCATTGGCTTATTTCTTCAACGCAAGGCCGAATGAACTGAACTTTCTAACAACTTGGACAGTCTGACGCTTCATATAACACACACACACACACACACACACACACACACACACACACAACTCTCACTCCACATCATACATGCCCTCCCCTTTCTGATTCTGATTCTGATTATAGAGTTCCACTAAAGAAGCATTTGACTTTGCTACAGGGGCAAGACAAGTTCATGGGCGGCGGGTCAGGCCACAGGGCCGCAGAGGAAATGCGGATTAAGAGATTAGTGAGGCAGCATTAGCTCCAAACCAATTAGGACTCCAGTCGGCAGCCTCTCCCCGACGCCTGCCTCCTCACGGCCGGACACAACCGGGCTGTCACCCAGGAGACGGTGCCTGCTGCTAAGGAATCAACTTGACATGTCAAATGATTCCTGCTAAGGAATCATTTGACATGTCAATGACATGTCAAATGATACAGCTTCCTGTTTAAATCGCTCTAGAAATAAACTTTACTTAAAAGTCATCCTTTCAAAAGTAACTAGTAACTAAAGCTGTCAGATGAATGTAGTGGAGTAACTAAAGTAACTAGTAACTAAAGTAACTAGTAACTAAAGCTGTCAGATGAATGTAGTGGAGTAACTAAAGTAACTAGTAACTAAAGTAACTAGTAACTAAAGTAACTAGTAACTAAAGCTGTCAGATGAATGTAGTGGAGTAACTAAAGGAACTAGTAACTAAAGTAACTAGTAACTAAAAACTAAAGTAACTAGTAACTAAAGCTGTCAGATGAATGTAGTGGAGTAACTAAAGGAACTAGTAACTAAAGTAACTAGTAACTAAAAACTAAAGTAACTAGTAACTAAAGCTGTCAGATGAATGTAGTGGAGTAACTAGTAACTAAAGTAACTAAAGTAACTAAAGTAACTAATAACTAAAGTAACTAGTAACTAAAGCTGTCAGATGAATGTAGTGGAGTAACTAAAGTAACTAGTAACTAAAATAACTAGTTACTGAAGCTGTCAGATGAATGTAGTGGAGTAACTAAAGTAACTAGTAACTCAAGTAACTAGTAACTAAAGCTGTCAGATGAATGTAGTGGAGTAACTAGTAACTAAAGTAACTAAAGTAACTAGTAACTAAAGCTGTCAGATGAATGTAGTGGAGTAACTAAAGTAACTAGTAACTAAAGCTGTCAGATGAATGTAGTGGAGTAACTAAAGTAACTAGTAACTAAAGCTGTCAGATGAATGTAGAGGAGTAACTAAAGTAACTAGTAACTAAAGTAACTAGTAACTAAAGCTGTCAGATGAATGTAGTGGAGTAACTAAAGTAACTAGTAACTAAAGTAACTAGTAACTAAAGTAACTAGTAACTAAAGTGTCAGATGAATGTAGTGGAGTAACTAAAGTAACTAGTAACTAAAGCTGTCAGATGAATGGAGTAACTAAAGTAACTAGTAACTAAAGCTGTCAGATGAATGTAACTAAAAAGTAACTAGTAACTAAAGTAACTAGTAACTAAAGCTGTCAGATGAATGTAGAGGAGTAACTAAAGTAACTAGTAACTAAAGTAACTAGTAACTAAAGCTGTCAGATGAATGCAGTGGAGTAACTAAAGTAACTAGTAACTAAAGTAACTAGTAACTAAAGCTGTCAGATGAATGTAGTGGAGTAACTAAAGTAACTAGTAACTAAAGTAACTAGTAACTAAAGTAACTAGTAACTAAAGCTGTCAGATGAATGTAGTGGAGTAACTAAAGTAACTAGTAACTAAAGTAACTAGTAACTAAAGCTGTCAGATGAATGTAGTGGAGTAACTAAAGTAACTAGTAACTAAAGTAACTAGTAACTAAAGCTGTCAGATGAATGTAGTGGAGTAACTAAAGTAACTAGTAACTAAAGTAACTAGTAACTTAAGCTGCCGGGTGAATGTAGCGGAGTAACTAAAGTAACTAGTAACTAAAGCTGTCAGATGAATGTAGTGGAGTAACTAAAGTAACTAGTAACTAAAGTAACTAGTAACTAAAGCTGTCAGATGAATGTAGTGGAGTAACTAAAGTAACTAGTAACTAAAGTAACTAGTAACTTAAGCTGCCGGGTGAATGTAGCGGAGTAACTAAAGTAACTAGTAACTAAAGTAACTAGTAACTAAAGTAACTAGTAACTTAAGCTGCCGGGTGAATGTAGCGGAGTAACTAAAGTAACTAGTAACTAAAGTAACTAGTAACTTAAGCTGCCGGGTGAATGTAGCGGAGTAGAAGTAGAGACTAGTGAGGGTTAATGAATCTCTGGTGAACCCTGAACCTCAGAAGACCTGGTTTGGAACTGGTTTGGAACTGGTTCAGTAGAAGCTTCAGGAACCGCGCCCCCGCCTGGGGAGGCGCCCAGGCTGCATCTAAGATAGAAATTATTATTATTATGAAATTATCCTGACAAGATAGTGGCCAGGAGGCTTTAGACCAGTGACACACACATATACTAACAATGGGATATCATTCTTTTTAAAATAAAGATTTATGAATATGTGCCTTGGTACTGGGGGGAAACAGAGGATGTGCTGGGAAAATATAAGTTATAATATATAATATAATAAGTTGGGTGTGCTTGTGTCACTATGGCCAAGGGGTACGTCATTAGGGACCACTGCCCTCTGGTGGCAACATTAATAACAATGTGAATATTAGAGTCTCAATCAAATAGATATTTTTACCTCCCCCAAAGATGGCGAGTCGGGACCAGTCATATCAAGAATATATCAAGAATGCATGCACATACTCCTCTTTTACACCACACACACACACACACACACACACACACTCAGTCACACATGCACACAAAAGTCACACACAAATCACGCACGCACACCGCGCGCACACACAGTCTTTCTCGCTCTCCCCCTCACACACAAAGCATGCGCGCAGGAGCACGCACACACACACACACACACACACACACACACACACACACACACACACACACACACACACACACACACACACACACACACACACACACACACGGCAAACGAATTGTTGTGTGTTGGTGACCACAATGGCAATAAGTCCTGGACCTTGTTGTGTTTTTCTCCTCGGTTGTATTGATGTATTTTCCTGTGGAAGGCATTCTTAATTCAATAAATTAAAACAAATTGTCCAAAAAAACTTGAAAAACGCCGGTTGTTAGCCCCCCCAATTAAATGACACCTATGGTGCACCCTAATTTAAACCTGTATCCTGCAAACCACAACAGGTGCTCCCCCCTCCCCCTCCCGCTAGGCTCCACCTGTCTCCCCTCCTCCGCCAGGGTTATTGACCCAGAAGCAGCCGTCATCCAGTAGCCGTGGTATGCCGGCCAGTACTCACCCCCCAGTCACCGGATCGGCGGCAGCTGCTCGGTCCCGGAGTTATTTTCACCCCCAGGACAGAATGATGCAGAGCAGCCCCAGTCAGACCCGCGGAGACCCGCGCAGAGCAGCATGAAGTCCGCAGGACCCGACGGCTTCTTCCCGTCTGACCCGGACGACCTGGACAGCGGCGGCGGTGGCAGCGACAGCTCCTACGGGAAGTCCACCGGCGACGGCAGCCCTCGCGGAGAAGCAGGCGGCGGCGGCGGTTCCCGCGCCGCAGCGCCCCGCCGGAGGAAGCGGCGGAGACTCAGCAGCGACGGACGAAACGGGGACGGAGATCCGGGAACCGCAGGCGTGAGCAAACAGAGACAGGCGGCGAACGCGCGGGAGCGGGACAGGACGCACAGCGTGAACACGGCGTTCACGGCGCTGCGCACGCTCATCCCCACCGAGCCCGCGGACCGGAAGCTCTCCAAGATAGAGACGCTGCGCCTGGCCTCCAGCTACATCTCGCACCTGGCCAACGTGCTGCTGCTCGGGGAGGCGGCGGACGGACAGCCCTGCCTCGGGTACCAGAGCGAGCGGCGCGGCGGCGCGGCGCCCGCGCTGCGGCCCATCTGCACCTTCTGCCTCAGCAACCAGAGGAGACTGGTAACGTGCACGCCACTCAGCCTCAACACGCCTAGGGGGGGTTAACCCTGGTGTTGTCCTCCCGGGTCAAGATGGGGCCCTTTTTCACACTTTTTTAGTTTAGTTTTCACTACCACCACCTTACTAGTTTTACTACTTTTTGGAATTCATGGCCAATAACCCTCATTTAAATAAAATTATACCTAATATTTAAATTAAAAAAGGAGAAATTATTTTGACTAATAGTTAAGATCAGAGGAATGAAAGGGATCAGTTGTTTTTACAAAGAGCGTTGGAAGGAATCCAATCCATTTTTTGTGGTAATTTGCTTAAAAAGAAACTCATATTTCAGATATAGACATTTATTAAAGGGGTCAGATTTGACCCGAGGACAACAGGGGGTTAAACAAGTCATAAATGACACAGTAGAGCCCTCCTAGAACTTACTACCTGTTTTACCATTGTAAAGGAGAAGTGCAACTTTCCACTTGCCAAGTCTCTTAGTCCCTGAAAAGTTCTTTTTGCCTCAACATGACTTGGCTGTCAGTCTTCCAGCTGACAGATTACAGTCCACCCACAACTACTTTCTTAATGTTGAAATAGCTTTTAAAGACCCAAAGCAGCCGGTGTGTGATTCAGATATAAACAGCTTCACCGAGCTGGGGTAAAGAGGGTTCGGGTCGGCCAAAGTGGCACCTGTTCCTCTAGTGATTGACAAGACTAAATGAAAACAGGCTGTGGAAGCTTCTAAAGGTTTAAAATAAGTGCTTGACTCAGTTACTGTTACACTGACTGCTCTCTAATCTCAGGGTTGTTTCAAACTGTTCCCAAAAAGAAAACTACCAAAAGTTAATCTCTTTAGTTTATTCAGATAGAAAGAAAATTATTACAAAAGTATTGGTAGGGCACCAGGGTTGATGCTCCCCCAGGGCTGCGTCTCAACCCGCCTACTGGCACACTTCCAACACTTAGTTTTAAGGGTAGTCACGCAAAAAGCTTTCCCCCCCCCCCTTCTTGACCATAAAGCTAACCCTAACCCTTGACCGGTAGCTGATTGGACAACCGCGTCACATGAAATGTAACAAACAACAACAAAGATGTCATAGTCTGGAAACAAGTTCTCTGATTTCATCATTTACATTATAGGACTGCTTTTGATAAAGAACTACAAAATAAAGTGAAAACAAAGCGCTGCAGAAACATTTAAAGGAGCCCTGCCTCACAAAACCTTCTACTTGCATGTGTTGAAATCTGTGTGTGTGTGTGTGTGTGAGAATGAACTGCTCCCTCCTCTTTCAGCTCTAGCCAATGAAAAGAAATAAGAGGAGAAATCAGACCAATCACAACAGCTGGTCAGTCTGGCGTCATGTTGCCTGAGCTCATTAATATTCATGAGCTGGGTGAAGGATGCTGATAGCCAGGCTCTCATTGGCTAGCTGTTAGCCAATCAGAGTCCAGCAGCTTAGCTGGTTGAATATTAATGAGAACTGGCCCAAATGGAGCCGAGTCTTCCAGCGGACTTTCTATAGCACTAGAATAGCTGGAAACAAGATCACCATGGTAACCAAGTTACAGAGTCCATGGTAGGACTTCAGACATTACCACAGTCATGTGATATGTGTTTGCCTCTGCAGCTCCGAGACGGGGGGGAAACACTCGGCCGCTGTGTGAAGCAGAACAGCTCCAGACAGACAGGAAGTCCACCTTCGCCTTGTTTACATGTACACCTGTAGGACTTTGTACATATATAAATATTTATTTATTTTTGGATTAGAACAAGTAATTAACACTGAAAAGCACTTTGTGTCCACGCCGCTGTGCTTCTGAACCCTGTGTTTTGGTTGAGCTGTAACCGGAGCCCATGTGTAAAGTTGCACCTGACGGGGGCTATTTCAGTCCCCCCCCTCCCCCCCCTCCATGCTCAACACCAAAAAAAATAAAAGCCTCGTCACCCTCACATGCTGTCAGTGGAGATTAAGGTTAAGTGCAGGTTGATTTGAAGATGAAAAGGTTGAAATATTTGCAGTGCATCGTTGCAATCTATCATTTAAAAAACAAATTCTAATTTGGAGTTTTTGTGTGCACACGGCATGCACAGAGCATTATGTTCTGGAGAATATAGAAATGTATCCTTTTGTGATTGATGGCCAGCCCTCTACTGGATCCCTTGGACGTTGTACAGCACATTGGATGAAAGGTTGCACACTACCTCAGACGAAGGCCTACCTCAGAATCTAATGGGGAACGGGGACTGAATGCAAACGTACTTGAATACCTGACAATGGTGTCCTTTTGCACAAAATGGCAAATTCTGAGAAGCTGCTTGAAGATAAATGTATTTTTGTAACAAAACAAATAAAAATGAGAATCAAACAATCTTTTTTGTCTGCAAATGCTTGAGATGTATTTTATATTTCTGAGCTTCCCTCACAAATACAACAGGTTCTACTTGATGCCGAGTAACCACTGCATACACACAGAAAACCTGCAACGTGTAACCTAAAAGACACCCTCGAGGCGAGCGTGGCCGGTTGCCTTAGAGACGCCGCAGTGACCTAACGTGACTCTCACACAGAACATGCAAGGTTTGGCTTCTATTTAATGTTTGAATGCACTTCATCCAGACATAAGGTCGGTGTTAATTACAGCGTAAGAAAAGAGACGTGTAAAGGCTGGTGTCCCAGTCAGAGGAATCCCTCCCAAACACTAACACGTTGGAGAAAAAGCCAAAGAACACAGATCAACCATTTCAATAATCTTTTATTTTCATAAAAAAGTCAATCGGTTTATATCAGATTAAAGAAAGTAGAAACCAATAATAATCAGGCATCTGACAGGGGGAGGGGGGGCGCGTCTCCTGACAGACTCATCTAGAAACGGGGTTACAGCTTTACCCAAAAGTCAAGAAAAAGGAGGCGGAGTTTAGGACCGGACAGGAAGCCAAAAACATGAGCTGGGGGGGGGGGTGAAATAAAGAAGATTAAGGGGGGGGCAACTGCATTACCGTTGGCTTCACGAATATCAAATCCTGTCCGATTGGTACGAGCAGCGGCATCACTGGAATGTTTTGTATCCAAATTACAGAAACATAAGAATACTACCCCCCCAACAACAAAAAGGAGGGGGGAGTATTCATCGTCTTCCACTAGGAGCCGCCACAAACACATTACAGCTTTTCATTTTGTTTAAATGTTTGAGTGCGCGTGCGAGCGTGTCTCTCTGTTGGGGGGGAGAGAATAAAGAAGGGGGAGAAAAAAAAAATAGAAAGAACATTCTACTGCTCCTGTTGCTACTTATAAAAAACAAAAAATAATAGGGCAGAAAAAGAGCTCATCTGGCGTTTCGGAGGTCTTAGTCAGTCTCTTCTTCCTCCGACTCCGACTCTGCAGACAAAAACATGGGATCAATCCTTCTTTATCATCATCATCATCATCATCAGCCTCTTACAGGCCGGATACACTGCCCGCTAACAGATGCAGAGCGGACATTCTTACTACTTCCTCTAATCAGGGACACTGGCGACAGCGGACAGAGATCTGATCTACCGTCTTCTATTTCTATGCTCTGAATAAAAGGTCTGTCTCTGTAGAGATCCATCCCATAATGTCACACACTTAGAATAATAACACAACGTTTAGCTTGTTTGTAACTGATGAAACCTTAGTTTGGACATTTGACTTTTTAAAAGTCTTAGCAAGAACATAATGTGGTCGGATGAATTGATCAGGCTCATTATTACCCTGGGGGGTAAATATGGTGAGTTTTATTGATTTTTGTTGGTTTACCTTCCTCGGCATTCTTCAGCCACTCCACGAATTTTTTCATCTGCTCGAGGAACACGCTCTTCCCCTTGGCAACGTGGGCATCGGTGTACCACTTCAGTATGGCCTCTTCACTCAGAACATCCGCTGTTACGAGAGGACGGACAGGGTCAAAGCTCACGCACGTTCACACTCAAAATGCACCAAGAAATTTGTAAAGAAGGACCACTTAAAAGAAAAAAAACAGACCGCTTGTGGCTCGGATTACATGCATTACACACAATATTCCAGTTTTTACCCTTATCCCAAAAAAGACGCTATTCTGACTAAGCCATTTCCATGGTTCCTCTAATATTCACGTTTACATGCAGCCCTGCAAAATATGTTTTTTTCAAAGTGGAGGACTTGTCGGAGCGTGTGAACACAACGTCCGTTTTTCCTTCCTTCAACGTCGGCTCATTTCCAAAAACCTGTAGAAAGGAGCCACAAAAACGTAGCATGAAGCACCAAAAAAGTAGAAAGAAGCCACCAAATGTCTTCAGGGAGTTCTGGGTAGGAAAAGGGCCTTTGGGAGGACATCAGGGCTGCACGGTATGAGGAAATATATGCCATTATATTGTTGAATATCGAGGTAACTATAACACTCAATAAATAAATGTTCTGCTGCTTTCAGTATTCAGCTAAATTCAACAAACTGAAAATATTTCCAACTTCGGATATGTCGCAGTCTTGAGGGATTTGTTTATTGCGCCAGTTGACATTAAGATGAAGATAAAATGATACATTGTGCAGGCCCAATTCTTTACCTTTTTCATAAATCTAAAACAAAAAACAAGCAACCCGTAAAGTTAGGATTGTTGGGCATGGAACTGTAGCGACACGGACCTTTGTAGAGGAGCACCACGATCTTCTGGAAGGCCTTCATGAAGTGGATGTTGTCGTAGCAGTACTCCTGGATCTTCAGCAGCAGGCTGAGCTCGGACAGACCCTGGGAGGTGAAGGCTTTCAGCAGAAGGCTGTATTGCTGCGGAAACGTGAAGCCATGTCAGAGGACAGAGATGGACATCAGCACTCAGCTAGCTCTCTTACAGGAGTTAGAACAAGTGGAGTAACAGCTTGTTGATGCATTAAAAAGTATAGATAACAACCAGAGTAAGCAGACAAAACAACTGTCTGTTAAAATCTCTTAAAAAAATGAGATCCTTTTCTTAAACATAACATCCGTGAAACTGCTATCGCTTAACCCACCATACTCCATGTAAATAATCAATCATTTTAGCATTGTAAAACACACTTCAAAAACCGGACAGAAACTATAAAAAGCAGTTTGGTTTGTCTTTCCACTATTTCAATAATCTCCACTCTGATTTTGGTTGAAATAAACACAGTTTACAGATTTACATGTGAAAATAGGTTGGCTCTATACACGTTAAAAGTAGAGTTCTTTAAATGGAGCCTGGTGGGTTAAGTGATTGTGCCGTTAAGAGCCGTTTCTTCTAAAAGGTCCATCTCTGTAGAGAGCCATCCCATACTGTTGTCCTGTAGGGTTACATTACAGCTTGTTTCTACCTGATGCTGAACATCTGTCCTGTAGGGTTACATTACAGCTTGTTTCTACCTGATGCTGAACATTTGTCCTGTAGGGTAACATTACAGCTTGTTTCTACCTGATGCTGAACATCTGTCCTGTAGGGTTACATTACAGCTTGTTTCTACCTGATGCTGAACATCTGTCCTGTAGGGTTACATTACAGCTTGTTTCTACCTGATGCTGAACATCTGTCCTGTAGGGTTACATTCCAGCTTGTTTCTAACTGATGCTGAACATCTGTGCTGTGGGGTTACATTACAGCTTGTTTCTACCTGATGCTGAACATCTGTCCTGTAGGGTAACATTACAGCTTGTTTCTACCTGATGCTGAACATCTGTCCTGTAGGGTAACATTACAGCTTGTTTCTACCTGATGCTGAACATCTGTCCTTGTGGGGTTACATTACAGCTTGTTTCTACCTGATGCTGAACATCTGTCCTGTAGGGTTACATTACAACTTGTTTCTACCTGATGCTGAACATCTGTCCTGTAGGGTTACATTACAGCTTGTTTCTACCTGATGCTGAACATCTGTCCTGTAGGGTTACATTACAGCTTGTTTCTACCTGATGCTGAACATCTGTCCTGTAGGGTTACATTACAGCTTGTTTCTACCTGATGCTGAACATCTGTCCTGTAGGGTTACATTACAGCTTGTTTCTCCCTGATGCTGAACATCTGTCCTGTAGGGTTACATTACAGCTTGTTTCTACCTGATGCTGAACATCTGTCCTGTAGGGTTACATTACAGCTTGTTTCTACCTGATGCTGAACATCTGTCCTGTAGGGTTACATTCCAGCTTGTTTCTACCTGATGCTGAACATCTGTCCTGTAGGGTTACATTATAGCTTGTTTCTACCTGATGCTGAACATCTGTCCTGTAGGGCTCATTCCAGCTTGTTTCTACCTGATGCTGAACATCTGTCCTGTAGGGTAACATTTCAGCTTGTTTCTACCTGATGCTGAACATCTGTCCTGTAGGGTTACATTACAGCTTGTTTCTACCTGATGCTGAACATCTGTCCTGTAGGGTTACATTACAGCTTGTTTCTACCTGATGCTGAACATCTGTCTCGGAGGGTTACATTCCAGCTTGTTTCTACCTGATGCTGAACATCTGTCCTGTAGGGTTACATTACAGCTTGTTTCTACCTGATGCTGAACATCTGTCCTGTAGGGTTACATTACAGCTTGTTTCTACCTGATGCTGAACATCTGTCTCGGAGGGTTACATTCCAGCTTGTTTCTACCTGATGCTGAACATCTGTCCTGTAGGGTTACATTACAGCTTGTTTCTACTTGATGCTGAACATCTGTCCTGTAGGGTCCTTTAACAGTGCCACATACCTTCAAGTGTTTGATGGCTTGTTCGGTCACCAGCTCTTCCTTCTTGTTCCACTCCACGCAGCTCATCACGCTGGTCCAGATGATGTTGATCATGGCCTGCTCCGACAGGTTGGACTTCTTCATCTCCTCTTTGGTGAAGGCAATAATCTGAACCAAACACCGCTGGGTTAGAGTTTCCTAAACATCACGGTAGGGGCCGTTACTGATGATTATTAGTAACTGAAACCAATAACTGGAGCGATACACATTTACAGTAAAGTGAATTAAATTAACCGGAGAATTGGAACACCACTACAACCTGTCCAACACACTATACAGTGTACCATATCAGTGATAGGGAACGGTTTCCAACACAGCAAATATAAAGATTATCACTAAAACATATCTGCCGTGTGTAACGTTCCTGTAGACCGCAGCCTGAAGTCGCGACCTGAACAACAAACGGGAATTGATAAGTGAAGACGTGGACAAAACTGTAGCTAGACCCAGATGTAAACATAGACAGAATATGTACATCTCACTTCCTGTGTTCTGCTTTTAATCGCCGCGCCTGGCTGTTCATACCAGACGCACAAAGCGAGGCTTCTCTCCACTCCACAGAACCTCTCTCTCTCTCTCTCTCTCTCTCCCCCAGTGTGTGTACTCACTCAGTCCCTCTTTCTCTGTGTATGTTTTACTGTCTGTCCCTCCCTCCCTCTCGGTGTACAAGTGACACAGTCAGTCTCTGTGGGTAGGTGTGTGTGTCACTCTGTCCATCCGTCAGTCTGTCTCTCCGTGTGCCTGCTCATGACACAGCTGAGAAGTCAAGACAGCCATCACCATAAACCTGGGCGTTTGATTTGAACATGTGTTTTATTTTGTAAAGTATCTGGCTGCCCTCTGGCCTTCTTGTATGTGATTACCTGCCTAGCTTGATGTCTGCCGTTAGGATCTCTGAGATAAGAGGAAGTAGTTAACCCCACACTGCAGCAAGCTCACCTCCTTCTGAGGGTCGCCGCGGGCCATCTGCTCCTGCAGCTCCTTCTGCAGCTCCTTGCGGGCACCGATGGATTGCTGGTTGCGGGCAAAGTCGGACAACTCCTTGAGCCCGGCGTCGGTGAAGTACTTAGAAAAATGCTCGCAGCTCCGTTTGTTGGCAGGAAAGAGTTCCTGAGGGGCGCAGATGGTTTCAGGTTAGAGTTCAAATCAAATGATGCTGCACACTAATCTGGCAGAACTACGTACAAATAATGGGTTGAATGGCCAGGGTTCAACATTAAGATTGGCTTTTCACGTGAACTACTCTTCATGAAGAGTTATTTAAGGAAAAGAAAAGTCGAACAAAAGACTTGTAACCGTTTTTTTTTGGGTGGGGGGGGCAGCAAAATTCCAGGAAAAAGTTATAAAAACAACCTAAAATTTGAAGAAAAAAAAAAAAAAAAACACTAACATCATTGCTGATTGGCCGACAGCGCATTCAAATTAAATCAACAAGCGTTGTCCGCCGGGTAGAGACAGCGGTGACATCATTTATGATGCAATGGCGCTGAACGGCGACTGGGTTGTTCTAGTTACGGCCGTCGGGCGTTACTGGTGAACCCTGGCATCCCAAACACTGCGTCTTAGATTGACATCCTTATATACCATAAGCCTGTTGTCCATGCCGACTTTGCGGAGACTGCCAGCAACAGAGTTGATGTCCTTCTCATTGATCCATGACTTGAACAGCTTGACAGCGAAGGCTGCAGATACTCCTGAATGAAATCAAACAGAAAGACACGTTGGGTTTCTGTCGTCCTCTCCTGAATGCAAAGTCTCCCACGCTGAGGCTCCACCGCTACATTTGGTTTAAAAAGGAATATCTTCTGCTACATTTTCCCTGCTTGTGATAACAGTCCAAAATGAGAAAAAAAGATGCAAAACCACCACAAAGTAAACACAAATGACGTAGAGACTAGTACAAACCCACAAAGAGACACTACATTAATGTTCCCCTGCTTTTTTAAAGTTAAAAAACGTAACATTTTGAGAGAGTGCGCTAAACACACCCACCCAAGTCTCCAACAACCACTGCCTTACAGAGCCTGAGTTGACATTTTTGGGAGGACCTAGAGAGACTGCCTCACCCTCTTTGACGAGGTTCTCGTTGTAGAGGCTGTTAAGGATGGAGGCTGATATGTTGCCGTTGGCCAGCAGGATGCCCGTCAGCATGGCCAGTTTGTTGCGCTCCGACTCAGTGAACCCTTTAAGAAACAGCAGCAACTGCAGAGGACAGGAAGAGAAGACAAATGAGTTACTACCCTGTGGCATTGCCACTTTGTTATTGGTTTCATTAATTACTAATAATCATATGGGCAGATCCCTAATTTGTTGGGTTTGTGGTGTTATGGCGGCCAGGGTGAGCATATCATGCTCTCACCTGTGCTGTGTGTTTGTGTGTGTCACAGTCTATTTTTAATGTCTTGCTCGAGGACAGGGCTGTTGCCGATGCAGAGTGATTGTAAACCTGTCAACAGGAGTTGCTCAGCAGCACATTAAAATGACACCAGGCATCTCAGAGATGCCTCAAACCAGCACAACAAGTTAGGAGCTCAACACTCACCTTCTTGATCTCCTCTTCGAAACCCTTCTCCAGGTACTTGTAACGTCTGATCAGCTTGTTAAAAACCTTTATTTTTGGGGGTGAAAAAAGACATTTAAAAGTTAACTCTGTGCTTAAACATCTGCACAAAAATCAAATATGTGTAGGTTGCTTTCACCAAGATCTGAAGTAAAACAGAAATGTTCAATCAGGTGTGGCTCAATAAGTATGTTTACATGCACACGTATACTCCGAATGACAATATTATACAAGCACTCAAACTAACGCAGTGAGACCAACTCAACTTTTACAGAAACGCAACCACACGTCACATTGCGGTGGCCCATTTTATTTTACTGCAGTTTTTGCGGCTTGCTGTGGTTCTTGTACACAAACCAAGCAGCCGACAGTTCAAGTGAGTCCGGCTGCGGTAGGGATGCATGTCCAAAAGAAAAGAAACAGCTACTTTTAAACATTAAAGACTCATATCAACAGGCTTTGGTTTATGAGCCAACCTTTTCTAGTAGCTGGTTGAAGGAATAAAAGGACGCTGCATTCACACGCTCCAACAAGCCCTCCACCAACTTGTTGGAGCAGTTTTCCACTGCTGAAAAACTTTGAAAGAATCCAGTTTTTGCACAGCTAGAATATTAGTGGACTATATTCTTTCATTAGCCATGGAAACAAGCTTCCTAGGAATGTCGTCTTAATAGAATATGGCCAAAAACGGGATTATGTGCATGTAAATGTAGTCACTGATGGCTGATATTGGATACGTACCTGAGCGTATGCTTGCATTGTTTCCAGGTCTTCTTGTGCCGTGAAGAGGCAGAACTCCGTGCGGGTCAGGTCGTCGGATAGAGTCCCGCCCGGGGCTGCAGGAGAGAAAGTAAAAATATCAACATACGAGTCAATACTGAAGCTACTGGTTTTAATAACACTGATGGTCTATTTCCTGTCCCCAGCACAGTTTTATGCATTCACATGGCTCTTTTCTAGTCTGCCCACCTAGCCATCTGCCCATCAGATAAACATTCACACAGTCAGGGCGAGTGCTTCCATTCCTTTGACCTGTAGACTGCAGGGGGCCAGGGATCAAACCACCAACCTTACGATTGGTAGACCACCGCTCTGACCTCCTGAGCCACAGCCCGCCACGTTAACACCTTCTACACATGCCAGATCAAAACATTTCAGCATCGGACCCCAAAACATATACAAAAGGGTGTTAATAATTATTTGTTTGCAGGTCTTATATTCACATTGTGGCACACAAGTAAAATAATGCACAATCATTCACAATCCCGTGTGTTTCTCATTCTGCCCTTTAAAGTGCCTACATTTATCCGTTTTTTCAAATTTTAAAAGATGTGAAGGCTTTAGTGAAAAATGAGCACCAACAACTCACCCAGCATCCCGCCAGCCACCAGGATGTCAAAGAGAGTCTCTGCATAGCGACGGTAGTCAAGCTTGGCGCCAGAGGCATCAAGGAATTTCGCGACCGCTTCCAAATCAGAGCCAGTTTGATTCAAGCCTTGTACGATACTTTCTTGAAACTGAGTAGGGTCAAATCTCTCCTTTTCATCTGAAAAACAAAGGGATTAGTCACATTGGATTCAGAATCAACACTTCATGGAATAAAGAAAGATTTGGACATAGATGCAGAGCAGAAAACGCGTAAAGGCGCCGATATACCTGCCTTTTAACAACACGTGGACAAGCGGCGGCGACGCAAACGGCATTGTTCACACGCTTGCCTGGGTAATTTGCATGATTTGATTTAACGTCTATCCACTAAGGCCGTATCACCCCTGGCCACCACATGGAAGATAACAGGCGCGTTGGAGATCAGCCCGGCCTGCGCAGAATCGATCACCGCCCAATGCATTCAGGGTGGATTAGTGTTCAACTTGCTCGGACATCATGCACACGTGGGCAACGATATCCTCAAAAGAGTGAGGCGGCCGCAGGTTTGAGATGGAGACAGCGCAGTTACTTTTCCACCGACTGCAAGCATGCCGCGTACAAGCGGCTATCTGGGTCTGATAACATTTTAATGAAACAGGATGTGTGTTTCTGCGATTTCCTGTTCAGACTGAAGGCTGCAGGAAACTGTCCAAATCGACCGCTTGCTCCCGTCCAATGTACAGGCGGGGCGAACATGTGATGAATTGCATCTTGCAGACTTGTAGCGTTTGATTTCTTAACACTCAAAAGAACGAGGACCGAGCCTGGAGGAGGGATCACCGAGGAGCGATAGGCGACGAAACCTTCCTTCCTTCCTGGAAGGAGTTTCTAACAGCTGACGTGTTCATGTGGCGCTTAATCCCACTAAAACACACCGTCGGTTCCTCATCGGTAGGAGGAACCAGGACGCGAGGAACGGAGGCATGTGGAGGAGCCGCGGAGGAGCTGTGGAGGAAATTAAGCGACACGAGAAGCAGCCTAAATCTGCGCCTTTGAGCAGCAACAGTGAACACAAACCTCTTTTCCTCGTCTTAAACCGCTGGCCAGTTAGCGTCGGCTTTTGCTGCTTTTGATTACTCATAAAAGACACCCTGAAAAAGGACAGAACAGACAGTTGATATTTACTCAAAGCTGGGCAGGCTATACATTAATATAAGTCAACATCAGGCCTGTTTCCAACCTTTAAAGCCCATGTACCGTGTCTAAGTGACTGATATTGGTCCAGTATCAAGCAAGAAATAAGCTGCAGGAAAAGTATGCCAATTAGCTCAATAACAGTGTTTACCCCATTTCCCCAGACATTTTACACTTTTATCTTTAGATTTGTGTCTCTTTGTGGGGTGTCCTTTTTATCTGTTTTCCAAATATTTGACATGTGTTGCTTTTTCCGATGTTTTTGTTGCTTTTGGCCGTTTTTGTTTTTGAATTGTGTACAAAATGACAACAACATAACTGCACATTTTAAGCATTTCATTATGTTTCAGAAAAACTCGTCCTACGAAAAAAACATCGTCCTATTACAAGTAATTAACTCGGGAAATTCCCCAGTGAAATATTTAAGTCAAAATGTTCTCTATCCACTTGTAATGTCTTCCTTTCATAAACAACGTTAGCTCACAAAGACAACGGAAGACAAACCGGACAAAGGACAAAGAGGAGGTACAACAGAGCTGCTGGCTGAAATTATTCAGAGGGATTGATGCGTATATTCTTCATCTGTTGTGGTGACTTTATTATAAATAATCTGCTTGGATATTAAGACGGATTCTTCCAACTACCGCTTGTTAGCGTTTGGCTAATGCTGCATTCAAGTTATGTTGGAAATAAAGGTCCCGACTGGGAAAATTCACGTCAATTGTTTTGCTCGCATTTGTAATATGGTTTAAGGTTGAAACCATAGACTGTATATTAATATTAACGGTCTATGGTTGAAACATGTCCACACATAGTGACATCCATCACTTGGACAATTTATCATTAGCATTTCAACTGATAAAAAGTGTGGCAAAGCAATGTTTCAGTTAATTGAGAAAATCAGATCTATAAAGCGTCACAATGGGAATAAATAGAGGAACTAGCTGTTGATTAAACGTTCTCAGTTCAATGATAGCACATGTTCTTTATAGCGTCCATGCCGTTTCCACATTCCGATTTAAAGCTCATGAACACGCAGCAACGGGAAGATCAGAGAAGCGCTTGAATGCAGCGTAACTCTGGGCCTTACCATGCGCCGAGCCTGCGCTAGTTAGCCGGGCCCGCTAGCTGGCTAGCCATGCACGTTACTTAAACACTGCTTACGTTACATTACTCATAACGCACTGAAAACCAACATGATGCTCAGAGCTGACATTAAACTGGATGTCCTGTCAAAGTGGCATCACGGAATTTGCATTAATACAGACACAAGCTTGAGGCAGCGGCTGTGTGAGCTATAGCTAATAAGGCTGCTGGACGTAAAAAGCAGCGCCCATGATGCCTATATCCCCGGGTAAAAACGCTATTTTACACCGTCATAGCCGACATGTTGGCATCTTTACGACGAGGTGGCGGTGCAAGACACCACCGCCACGGTGAAAATAGAAACACTTACCGAATGTTATGCAGATATAAAACGGTTATTAACCAGGGGAATCAAGCCAAAGTGTCGACTCTCTCTCAGCGGCCCAAACAAAAAGACCTTTCCGTCAGGACTTCCGCAGGCTCCACCCTCTGCGCATGCGCGATTTAAAGGGCCTTTCCCATGGATGGAGTTCAACTTGAATATTCCACACATTGATATCTGTTACATTTAATTATTTTAATAGTACAGTGTATTTTTATTTCAGCTTTTTTACAACCATATCACTACATATGTATGCAGTTAATTTGATACTTTTAAAAGGCAATTTGATTTATTTATTTTAAATATTGGGTCACAACTGCATCAGTTAAAAGGACCATCTATCTATCTATCCATCCTTAGAGAGAGTGATTGTGTGTCCGTGTGTGTATGTGTCCGTGTGTGTATGTGTCCGTGTGTGTGTCTGCATGCGTGTGTCTGCGTGTGTCCGTGTGTGTGTGTGTGTGTGTGTGTGTGTGTGTGTTATGTTATGAAATCCAGAAACAGAAAAATTGTTTCATAACGATGAAGACAGTTGGAGAACAGTTAGATACAGAAACAAAACATCAAATAAAGTGTTGAAAAAAACATTTCTAAAAACGTGACAAAAAAAATAATCAGGAAAGCAGCAAAAACATGTCAGGAAAAAGTAAATAAAAAAACAAAAAAAATAGAAACAGAAATGCCCAAAAAAACATTGAAAAAGAGTCAAAACAGTTGGAAAGGCACTAAAAGTTGAATGAGCACACTAGGTTTATTTAATAACTGTTTTAATTATTGAAATGATATAGTGGTATAGCTGGAGCAAAAATAGTGAAATACATGTGTAATTAAATCAAAAAGCTAATTTGTTACATACTTTATTGCGGTCGTCAGGGTTTATGTTGAAGCATGTGCTTCAACACTTCAGTTATTCATTCGGTATTTGTTATGTAAAGAAAAGTGAGTATTGTAGAGTAGAAGTTCATTATTAGTTCATTATTGTTGGTAACAATCAGTCAAGCTTAAGTTTGATTAATTCATATTCTGTTTTAGATGTTTTAGATGTTTAAGGCCCACGGTTTGAAAGATCCCGGTGTGCTGACTTGAATCTGGAAACAAAATAACAAAACACAAATTAATAAATCAATAGCCGTCATTTCAACATGCTTTGTTATTTGCAATATTTGAGGGTTTGACAATATGTTTTCACGTTTGAACAAGATACAGATACCTTTTGTAAAAGAGTAAAATCCATTTTTTCTTAACAAGAAACAGCTTTGAGATATCACCAAACCCACCAGACTCCATTTAAAAAACAATCATTTTAGTGTGCATAAGGCCACAGTATTTTCACACTGCTGGAAAAGTAGAAATATGAACCCTACCCCCTAGAGGTTTGTCTATAGAGCCCCCCCCACAGCTCCTTATGTTTCCTTGTGTCTGACCCCTCCCCCTTTCTCTGTTCCTCTGATAATGCTTTCCTATCTTTCTGTTTCTTTTTTGCCAGCTCAGCCATGACGACAGTGTGAAAAACTCCATCACTACCTTGTTAGCCGGTTCCTGATTGGACGTATGTGTGCAGTGCCGTGAAGCAGTGTGTTACATCGCGAGACCTGATATCACGCCATACTTCCTGAAGCTGAGGCCAGCGGCTCTCTAAAAGTTGCAAGGGGGGTTTTTCTGTTCACAGCCGCTAAGGGGGAGCGACACGACCACCATTCAACTCGAAAAAGTCCTCTAACCCTTCCAATGTTCAGTTAAGGTAAATTAAGCTAAAAAAATTGCATAGTTCCCTTTAAGTTTTCCTCATTTAAAGGCAAACTTAAAGGGAACAGCATGTGTGTTTACACGGCATAATATACTGGAGGCACATTAGGGAGTCTGCCCTCTCATTGGCTACAGCTCTGCATAAGTTGACTTCTGGGAGAGCGTGCAGGCACTTTTGGCCGCCGTCAGCACACTTGGCTCATACCGCTGTTCTCATAGGGGATGAATGGAAACACCCGGCTTCGCTGCCTGTGGTAACCCAGCGTTACTGTGGACCAACTCCAGTGTTTCAGCGTTTTTACCTTCTGAGTGAACAGGGAGGCACAGGCCAGACAGGCCCTCTCTGGTGTCGCAGGGCTGTCCAGGGGAAACGGGCCCACGAAACCGGACCCGGAGCGGGCTGCCGCCACAGCGTCTTTAATGGCAAAGAACACGGAACTGCCCAGGAAGAGGGCGGGTTCTCCAATACCCTGCAGAGCCAAATCATACCCAACATCAGGCCCAGTTCAGACCAAACATGGACCCATACCACTTTCAAAGTGTCGTATTGTCTGTACAGTCATTTTGATTTTAGAATTATTTTTTTTTCTGTTACGCATTTGTGTTGTGAAGCAAGAAATTGTAGCATTATGCCCACAATAAATTTACCCTTAGGGGACAACAAAGTGCATAAATACACACTTTTCCACCTTTGTCTTGTATTGAGTCATATGTGTTTCCATGGGGATCACATGTAGTGCACTCTAAACACAACAAAGACAAGTGTATTGTAGCGTGACCCCTGACCTTTGAGGAGTAGATGGCGTGGGGGTTGTGGGAGTCCGGCAGCAGATAAACGTTGAAGTGTAGCGGCACATCGCAGACTGCAGGGATCTTATACTGAGACGGGCCGCGAGTGTACAGGAGCCCGGAGGGGGAAAACTTCAACTCCTCCAGAGTGTAGAGACCCAAACCCTGCATGAACGCTCCCTCAATCTGATAGGAGGGAGGAAAGAAGGGAGAGACAGAGAGAAAGAAAGGAAGGGAGTAAGAGAGACCCAGGAGCAAATGACAGGAACAATTCTTTAAAAGACTCAAACATATGTTGTGGCTCCGACATCATATTAAAGGTTGCCTATCCCCTGGACTAGACCCACCTGGCCGATGTCCATGGAGGGGTTCACACTCCTACCGATGTCCATCATGATGTCCGTCCTCACCGCCTACGAGACACAAAACAACAACATTCTTTCAGATTGTGAAGGTTGCCCTGGGTTACGGTGGGATGTTCAAGGTTCTGACCCTGTAGTCTCCTGTGAGGCAGTCCAGCTCCACCTCGCTGAAACATGCTCCGAATGTGAAGTACGCGTAGGGCCGCCCCACCATCTTGTCCCAGTCCATGTAAAGGTCCGGGCCTCTGGGGACACACAGGAGGAGGGTAAGGGCCATCCACACCAAGAACCAGAACTAGAACCAGAACTAGAACTATAAAAATAATTATAATAGATGGGTAGGTGGGTAGGTATGTAGGAAGCTAGGTAGACAGGACGGTAGGTAGGAAGGTAGATAGGTAGGAAGGTATGTAGGAAGCTAGGTAGACAGGAAGGTAGGTAGATAGGAAGGTATGTAGGAAGCTAGGTAAGTAGGAAGCTAGATAGATAGGAAGGTATGTATGTACGTAGCGGTGGAGATGGAGCCTGACTAGTCTTCTGTCGTACCTGTAAGTAGGTAGGTAGGAAGGTATGTAGGAAGCTAGGTAAGTAGGAAGGTAGGTAGGTAGGAAGGTATGTAGGAAGCTAGGTAAGTAGGAAGGTAGGTAGGTAGGAAGGTGCGTAGTGGTGGAGGTGGAGCCTGACTACTTTTCTGTCCTACCTGTAGAATCCAGTTGCTGATAAACTGATTTTGTCAAAAAATGCTGCTTTGACCTGAGGTACAAATGAAAGAAATATTTGTTATTTAAAAAGCTGAAAATTCCAAATTTCCCATCACAGCAATCCCAGATAATTCAAGGGTTAGGGTCAAATCGTACCCAACTCTCCCATGATCCTTTGGGGTTCTTCTGCCTGATTGGCTCCAGTCGCTGGTACAGAGTCTGGCAGGCGTTCTGAATCAAAGACATTTAAACTAGTATTATTCTCAGTTTTTTTAAACACAAAATATTCAACGCACACAAAAATATTATATATTTATCCCATTAATACTAAAGTACGTAGAAAAGAAGATGTCTTACTTTCTTTGTTGTTTAATAGAGGGGCCTCAGAATAATTTTTTATTTTATAGAGTCAGAAATGTTGACCATCAGAACATGCGGGGGACCTAAACAGGAATATTCCCGGTAAAGTTACACCCTATCTTACCTGGACCGCCATGCCGTTGGCGTCGGTGCCGTAGGAGGCGGCCGACGGGCAGGTGTTGGGAACCGTGTTGGTGCTGGTCTCACTGATGTAGATCTTAGAGGGGGGGATACCAAGCTCCCGACTCGCCACCTACACAAGAAACATGAAACAAAGCCCCAGCTGACGTTCATTTGTTTTTGAATGTTCCGGAGCAACGGGCGGAGCAGCTGGGTAATAAAAGATAAAGAAGAATAAAACAATATGAATAAAACAATGCTTTGTCACCTGTTGCATTTTAGTGTGGAGTCCCTGTCCCATCTCCGTCCCGCCGTGAGAGACCAGAACGGAGCCGTCCTTGTAGACGTGGACCAGAGCTGCAGCCTACACACACACACACACACACACACACACACACAAAGTAGAGGGATGTGCAAAAAGTTTAAGAATGAAAAAGGATATTTAGAATGTGCAAATATGGAAACAACCAAAAAACTAGTATCAGTGCGAGAGTGAAGGAGTGGGGGACCTGAACCCCACAGACCTGGTTTAAGAAGCTCTCTGCGAATGCAATCCCGTATTTGATGGGTACGATGGCTATCCCTCTCTTCTTCCAGCGGTTGTCCTGGTTAAACCGCTCGGCGGCTCTGCGGCGCGCGGCGTAGTCGCTCTTTTCCTTACACTCGTCCCAGCAGCGTCGCAGGTTCTCCGGGCTGAACTCCAACCCGTAGTGGGTGACGGACGGACCCTGGTACATGTTGATCTCCCGGATCTGAAATAAGCGCCAAAAAGATGACGAAAAAAGTCTAAAACATTGAAAGTGTAAAAAAAGAAAGAATCTGTGTTTTTTCAACACTGAACCCTGTAGCATACGGCGGGGGAGATCCACCTGGTCTGCGGGGCGTCCCAGCACCATGGCAACGTCATTGAGCATGTTCTCCACGACCATGATGCTCTGGGGCACGCCGAACCCCCTGAAGGCGGTGTTGGAGGGCAGGTTGGTCCGGCAGGCGGCGCCGCGGCCTCGCAGGTTAGGGATGTTGTAGGCGTTGTCGATGTGGAGCAGAATCTTCTCTACCACCTGCAAGAAGAAGGAAACTCATTACATCCCTGATGGGAACAATAATCTCTTAAACTGGTCCAGTACTGAGAGAGAACAATGTGACCGCCATTGTCAGTTAGTGTCCGTGTGTGACAACATTATGGGATGGATCCCTACAGAGATAGACCTTTAAGTTAAAGAGGAAGAACCTCTTTGTTTAACCAGCTCTATTGCTATACCAACCAGACTCCATTTAAAAAAAACTACTTTTAGCGTGTATGGAGCCAGCATATTTTCCCATGTAAATCTGTACATAAATATACATATATACTGTATATACATGGACATAAATTGAAACTGTGCGTAACTTACATTTTAGCTTGTTTTGAACAGTTAATCATTGACATCCCTACTTGATATTAAAGCGCTTTTACCCACCAGAGGAGATTCATCTACAGTGTTGCCAGCGTTGGTGTAGTACTGCATGTCTGCAGCCATGATCCTTCCATCATTCATGAAACCCACCTGGAACAAACAAACATCAGGTAGCTGAACATCTTCGCTGACAAACAACAACAACTGGATGAAATGAAAGCCAGAGTGTGTGGTTGTATACTTTGTATTTTCCCAGGACAGGGTGACGGGCTCCACTGATTAACATGTCCTCTCCTCGCTCCAAGACACAGCGGACCGCACGATTGGTCCTAAACACAAGATTCAAAACAACTTCACATCACTTTTTTATTGTTAAAAGAAAGTTCGAATCCAGTTTGTTGTTGCTGAGTCATTAAAGGGTAACTTTGTTTTTTTCAACCCAAGGTTGTTGCTTGAAGTGACAATTGCGCACCTTCAATTTACGTCCACTAAAAGTTCTGTTTTGCCGCTGACAAGCTCAGATTAATATTCTAAGTGTGTGACGTTATGGTAAGGATTTCTAATGAGGTCACCCTTTTTTTTAAAGAGTAAGATCTTATTTTTAAACATAAATAGCCGGGAAATTGATATCCTTTATTCAAAGTTGTCACAACTTTGGTTGAAATAAACACATGGTTTACAGATTTACATGTAGAGATATGATGGCTCTATACACCCTAAAATTAGGGATTATTTACATGGAGTCTGGTGGAGATATGCTGCTCTATACACCCTAAAATTAGGGATTATTTACATGGAGTCTGGTGGAGATATGCTGCTCTATACACCCTAAAATTAGGGATTATTTACATGGAGTCTGGTGGAGATATGCTGCTCTATACATGCTAAAAGTAGTGATTATTTACATGGAGTCTGGTGGAGATATGCTGCTCTATACACGCTAAAAGTAGTGATTATTTACATGGAGTCTGGTGGAGATATGCTGCTCTATACACGCTAAAAGTAGTGATTATTTACATGGAGTCTGGTGGAGATATGCTGCTCTATACACGCTAAAAGTAGTGATTATTTACATGGAGTCTGGTGGAGATATGCTGCTCTATACATGCTAAAAGTAGTGATTATTTACATGGAGTCTGGTGGAGATATGCTGCTCTATACACGCTAAAAGTAGTGATTATTTACATGGAGTCTGGTGGAGATATGCTGCTCTATACACGCTAAAAGTAGTGATTATTTACATGGAGTCTGGTGGAGATATGCTGCTCTATACACCCTAAAATTAGGGATTATTTACATGGAGTCTGGTGGAGATATGCTGCTCTATACACCCTAAAATTAGGGATTATTTACATGGAGTCTGGTGGAGATATGCTGCTCTATACATGCTAAAAGTAGTGATTATTTACATGGAGTCTGGTGGAGATATGCTGCTCTATACACGCTAAAAGTAGTGATTATTTACATGGAGTCTGGTGGAGATATGCTGCTCTATACACGCTAAAAGTAGTGATTATTTACATGGAGTCTGGTGGAGATATGCTGCTCTATACACGCTAAAAGTAGTGATTATTTACATGGAGTCTGGTGGAGATATGCTGCTCTATACATGCTAAAAGTAGTGATTATTTACATGGAGTCTGGTGGAGATATGCTGCTCTATACACGCTAAAAGTAGTGATTATTTACATGGAGTCTGGTGGAGATATGCTGCTCTATACACGCTAAAAGTAGTGATTATTTACATGGAGTCTGGTGGGTTTGGTGATGGTGATTTTGGGGCTGTTACTCTTTAACTAAAAGGTCTATCTCTGTAGGGATCCATCCCATAATGTTGTCAGAATAATAATCTGAGTCTGTTAGCAGCAACAACATCTGAGTCTGAACATCTGTCCTGTAGGGTAACATTACAGCTTGTTTCTCCCTGATGCTGAACATCTGTCCTGTAGGGTTACATTACAGCTTGTTTCTACCTGATGCTGAACATCTGTCCTGTAGGGTTACATTACAGCTTGTTTCTCCCTGATGCTGAACATCTGTCCTGTAGGGTTACATTACAGCTTGTTTCTACCTGATGCTGAACATCTGTCCTGTAGGGTAACATTACAGCTTGTTTCTACCTGATGCTGAACATCTGTCCTGTAGGGTTACATTACAGCTTGTTTCTCCCTGATGCTGAACATCTGTCCTGTAGGGTTACATTACAGCTTGTTTCTACCTGATGCTGAACATCTGTCCTGTAGGGTAACATTACAGCTTGTTTCTACCTGATGCTGAACATCTGTCCTGTAGGGTTACATTCCAGCTTGTTTCTACCTGATGCTGAACTGTCCTGTATCTGTCCTTGTTTCTACCTGATGCTGAACATCTGTCCTGTACATTCCAGCTTGTTTCTACCTGATGCTGAACATCTGTCCTGTAGGGTTACATTCCAGCTTGTTTCTACCTGATGCTGAACATCTGTCCTGTAGGGTTACATTACAGCTTGTTTCTACCTGATGCTGAACATCTGTCCTGTAGGGTTACATTACAGCTTGTTTCTCCCTGATGCTGAACATCTGTCCAGTAGGGTAACATTACAGCTTGTTTCTCCCTGATGCTGAAAAAGCCAAAGTTACCCTTTAAGCAAATTTAGTCCATTCAGTCCTTACTTCCACGCAGCCACAGCGGTAATACAAGCCAGCGTCGCCGTTTTAACAACTTTCCCGCCAAAAGCTCCGCCTATTCTTTTGACGTGACAGGTGACTCTGTTGGACGGGATGCCCAACGCCTCCGCGATTGCATCCTGCGGTTAAAACAATAATGTTCAGTATTTCTAATGATGTGCTCTCACAGTCTGATACTTCAACAGTTTTACTACAAGCTGAATTATCTTTAAACTGATAAGTTGTGTAATCCATGGCTTTATTCAAATAAGATAAACTTTATCTGCGTCTCCCATCATGCTTTGTGTTCATTGACAGAAACATTGACAGGACTACATCTGCGTCTCCCATCATGCTTTGTGTTTCTGTGACAGAAACATCAAGTTTAGGTACCAGGAAGTTAAAAATGGTATCTGTATCTCCAGTATTTACAGAGTTCATATTACCGTCAGAGTATCTGAGTACCTGAGTTCCTGTCGGCCACTGGGTGGAGACGTAAGCGTTGAACTCCGTCTCCTCGCCGACAGGAACTACCAGCATGCTCTGGGTCTCCATGTAGAAATGCTCCTGACCGCCCATCTGAAACACTCCTGTGGAAACAATCACAGGAATATTTGGGACGAACGGGATGGATCCAAAAGCCTGGTTCTGTTTCACACAGAACGTTGAAGGCTATTATTATTATTATTATTATTATTATTATTATTATTATTGGTTCTGATTCTTGTAGTTGTTTCCAGATTTGAATGAAAGCTGTGACGTATCGTTTTCTCCTAACAGAATCAGACTCTACCTTCATGAACGTGATCCACAGTTTGAAAGGCTTGGGCCACATTTCCTCTCTCAATCACCCTCCGAGGCTCAAAGAAGGACGACTTCTCGCTGGCTTCCTGTCACAGGGAGACACACGATAACAAGCTGGACTGTGGACATCCACAGCACAATAGTGCCGTGTGTTGGATCTGTTGTGCTGACTGTAAAGGGTCGTCCAATACTATACCTATACCAATACTGTGACTAAAGTACAGGTTCCTCAACGGGAAACACCACGCCACGCGTATACCTGCGTGGAACAAATGTCTCTCTCCGCCGTGTCATGTTGGAAACTCAGACGGATTCTGATTGGTTGACAGTGTCTCTCTGAAAGTGATCCCAACTATATCGTTCTCCACTGTCGTTGTCGTTATATTTGTGGTGTGTCTCCGTCATCCACTGGAGTTTTTTTTAAAGTATAGAATTATACCATACTACTACTACTACTACTACTACTATCGTTATTTTGACTGCACCATGGAGCAAAGTGTACGATAACGGAACTAATGAAATCATTTTGAACAACTTTGACAACATTGAATTGAATATAAAAGGCAGCACTAAAAAAAACAGTTCCATTTGAAGTGCAATTTTCCGCTGATATTCTCTTTCAACTAACTCAAAAAAATCTTTGTCTTTCGGGTTGTGTTGATTTCCATGACGATTGAAAAAAGACTTTGTTCAGCCCTTATTGTTACAGGTTCTTTAAAGCAGGCTTTTATCAACGTTTTCGTCACTTTTTGGTTTTGTTTTTTTGGACAAGTTTTGTCACCTTTTTAATGTTTTCCCCAAAGTTTTTTGTCTTTGCATACATGTCCCCGGACCCTAAAGTTATAGTTGTGGTTCTTGGTGTGTAACGGCTTTTAGAAGCGAGCCTGACTCCACAGACCTCTACGGTGAACAGCGGCTCCGGCAGGTCTTCGTAGCCGATCTTCACGGCGGCTGCTCCTCGTCTGGCGTGCGCCCTCGTGTCAGCGACCACCGCACATATCATCTGGCCGACGCACGACACCTGCAGGAATGTAGCGCAGACACTAAACAAGACGTTGGTTTACACCGGACGTAGTTTCCTTCCATGTAAGTCAAATGTTTTTACGAAAAAACAACCCTAAAACAAGCTAAACATGCACACACTCACGCTGTACCTCGGTCTCAGCCAGCAGCGCCTCTTCATAACCAAACATTTTGCGACTTTTTTGCCCGGGAACATCTTTGGCCGTGATGACGTCGACAACGCCGGGAAGCCGCAGTGTCTTGCTCACATCCAGCCCTCTGTGGGACAACACTAACATTTAATCAAACCAGTAGCGCCGCAAAAACAAGAAGGGGTTAGAAAGAAGATCCTCTCTTCACAGCACTAGAATGGGAATGAGTACATTTACTTCAGTACTCTACTTCAGTCTCTGTGTCTCTGTGGATTTTTAGTATAGTATTTTTACAGTGTGAGGTTAGTTCTTGTAGAATACTTTTCCTCCTTACGTGATGTTGGCGTGCGCCCGAGAGCTGGTAACCAGAGCCAGGAAGAGCTCTCCGTCTGTTCGGGGGATGTCGTCACAGTACACGGCTTCCCCTGTGGCCTGGCTGATGGCAGAACGATGCATGATGGGACGCCCCACCGGGTCCTGGTCCTTCTGGTCCTTTGGTACATACTGACGAGGAAGAAGAAGTTTATTTACTGGAAGTAAACGCTGCTTACTGCTGAGTAGAAATGTGTCTTTAGAGGGTACTGTCTGTTTGGTTTTTAACCCTATTTCTCTATTTAAAATGTGTCCAGTAATGAGCGACACGGCTGTAACCAGCAGCCACAGACCGATCTACAATGTTGTCCACTAAAGGTTCTGTTGTTGTTGCTGCTGACTGAAGTATCTGACAACATTATGGGATGGATCCCTACAGAGATAGACTTTAAAATTCTTTCTGTTTTTCCAAAAACAGCTCTGAGGTTGCAATCGCTAAACTCCCCAGACTCCATTTAAAAAAGCAATACTTGTACTTGTAGTACAGGGCAAACATATTTTCACATGTAAATCTGTACATTATTTGTTTATTTCAACCAAACCAGAGTTGTGATTGTTGGAAAAGTGGAACGACATCCCAAACAGCTTTTGATTTTATTTTTTTATTTTGTTTGTGTTGACTTTGGATGAAATGTATTTAAGATGCAAAAATTAAAGTTTATTTACATGGAGTCTGGTGGGTTTAGCAATTGGTATTAAGCGGATGTTTTTATCTTTAAAAAAAGGATCTTCCTCTTTAACTAAAAGGTCTATCTCTGTAGGGATCCATCCCATAATGTTGTCACACATTTAGAATAATAACCTGAGTCCGTCAGCAGCAACAACACAACTTTTAGGGGAGGACAAATTGAAGGTGTGCAATTGCCCAATAACATACATTGCAGCTTGTGTCTTGTTAAATACTGGATCAATGTCAACGATTGTTGTTTCCATCAGTCACTTAGACACAAAAACATGGGAACATAGGGTCCAGGTTGAAAACCAAACAAAGTTACCCTTTACGCCTTTTTATGGGTGTACATGCAGGCCATCTTCTGACCTGGAACTCCTGCAGGCCGGGTTGGATCTCTCTGGGTAACGGCTGGATCTGCATCGTCTCAGGAAGCTCCTCTGTAATCACATTCTGCACACACAAACTTGTTGTAAGCCTCGGGAACGAATGTCTTGTTAAAATAGCTGTGTCTTCTCTGTATAGTGGGTTCTCCATGTTGTAGCGGTGTTTGAATTCTCCATGGTTAATTTCATTCACCATATCACCACATCTGAGTATACGTACGGTGTACCCTACATTTAGCTCCCATGTACCACAATGCAATGCTGTTGTGTAGAAAAAAGCACCAAAAGTGTTGAAATATTCAGCTTAGTGTCCGAAATCTGGTATACGTGTGTGTGTGTGTGTGTGTGTGTGTGTGTATGGAGGACCATGTCTTTCATATTTAAAAATAAATACAGAAATAAATAAATGCTCAATAAATAAATAAGCACACAATTAATTGCCCCAAAAAATACAATGAAGAAATAAATGTAGGTAGAAATTAAATTATACAGTGAGACATAAATGTATATATCTCTTTTAATTAGCTTCTTTATTTATTCACCTTTGTAATAATTACCTTATTTATTTATTGTCCGTTATAATCTTCAACTTGATTTATTCCTTACTTATTTTTTAAATGTATTTATTTCTGTGTGTGTTTAATTTTTTTGTCTGTTTTATTCTTCCGTTGCATTTTCTACCCTATTTATTTTCACCCCTGGTATTTATTTCTGCCTGTCACTTTTACATTTCTGCCTGTCACTTTTACATTTCTACATGCATTTCTGCCTCATTATGCAAATGAGGAGGGGGCGGGTCTTAAGGGGTTAACTTCTGCCCATTGGTTGGTTAGCATTTTACTCCCTCGGTCAATCTACATGCCACCGGCCACAGACACAACACAGATGGCTACCTACGGTGAAGTTGTCAGTGAGCTGAGGCATTTAGCAACTGTTTTTGAAAACAATGCTAACGTTATAAGTATTGACTTTATAATTTTTTCGTTTAGGCGCTCTGACAGAACGTGTGTTTCAGTCAGCGGTGTCGTGCCAATGTACTCGTGTATCCCCTGGCCGCGGGAGCGCGCATGCACACAGAGCGGAGCTTCTGCTGCCCTTGGGAATTGTTTAACTGCTGCACTTTGAATTAAACGGAACAAACAGCGGCGTGGAAGACTCGGCAGGGTTTCCATAGTAACAGGGGTCTCAGTTAACTACATAAATACGTGTTATTTGTCTGTTACATTAAGGCGGCGTGTCAAATGTTTATAGCGTGGTTTAATATCGAGTGATAGGCGTATCCTCCCTGTCCCTGTCTACCATATGAGTTACATAGGAGGTACTCAAATATCAGGCCGTTTTTCACCTGATATTTGGGTATCCCCTATGTAACTTTAATAAACAACAAAAACCTCTCCAAATTGTGTCAGGTTGTTTATTGTGACCTATTAAACACAAAAATAACACCCATGATGACAGGAGACCTCCTATGTAACTCATATGGTAGACAGGGACAGGAGGATCTCTATCACTCCATATTAAACCACTCCGGTAAACATTTGACACGTCGCCTTAATGTAACAGACAAATACACGTATTTATGTAGTTAACTGAGACCCCTGTTACTATGGTAACCCTGCCGAGTCAGGCCGCCCGTTTGTTCCGTTTAATTCAAAGTGCAGCAGTTAAACAATTCGGCCTGAAGGAGGCAGAAGCTCCGCTCTGTGTGCATGCGTCCCGCGGGGATACACGAGTACATTGGCACGACAATCGCTGACTGAAACACACGTTCTGTCAGAGCCGCTAAACGAAAAAATGATAAAGTCAATACTTATAACGTTAGCATTGTTTTCAAAAACAGTTGCTAAATGCCTGAGCTCACTGACAACTTCACCGTAGCTAGCCATCTGTGTTGTGTCTGTGGCCGGTGGCATGTAGATTGACCGAGGGAGTAAAATGCTAACCAACCAATGGGCAGAAGTTAACCCCTTAAGACCCGCCCCTCCTCATTTGCATAATGAGGCAGAAATGCATGTAGAAATGTAAAAGTGACAGGCAGAAATAAATACCAGGGGTGAAAATAAATAGGGTAGAAAATGCAACGGAAGAATAAAACAGACAAAAAAATTAAACACACACAGAAATAAATACATTTAAAAAATAAGTAAGGAATAAATAAAGTTGAAGATTATAACGGACAATAAATAAATAAGGTAATTATTACAAAGGTGAATAAATAAAGAAGCTAATTAAAAGAGATATATACATTTATGTCTCACTGTATAATTTAATTTCTACCTACATTTATTTCTTCATTGTATTTTTTGGGGCAATTAATTGTGTGCTTATTTATTTATTGAGCATTTATTTATTTCTGTATTTATTTTTAAATATGAAAGACATGGTCCTCCATATGTGTGTGTGTGTATATACAGTATATTTATATATGTGTGAATGAGGGAACCGTTTCCAACACAGCGAGTGCTTTGTCAGTGCCCCGTCCTACCATTTCTCTGAGTCTCTGCAGGACGTCCAGGTTAAATTTAAAGAGGAAGCTGAGAGTCAGGGAGCGACGAAACTCCACCTTTCCTCCCGGGGCCGAAGGAGGGAGGACCAACTCCTCCAGGAGGACGTCGTAGGCCTGGCGGAGGGTCTCGTCATCCCAGGGCCTGAAGGAAACACTCTTCTCTGGTCAACTCAAGACTCAAGATTAACTCTACTGTCCCACAAGGTGGGACGTTTGTCTTGAACAAATGTTGATGTACAACATGACACAAAAACAATGCGACAAATAGATAGAGAATACCTGGAAAGTGGAAAGAAAAAGAAAGAAAAGAGGACAAAAACATTAAATCAAGATCAACATGGAAGGAAACAGGACACAAATAAGACAGAAAGCTAGGAATACAGGAAGGAGAGACAATACTGCCAATCCATCCCAAGAGACAGCGAAGATGAGCCCAAATGATCCCAGCGTGAGTGAGTAACGCCCTGACCGTGTGGCGATGGCGGTGCAGGTTTGGGTGGCGCTGACGGTGGTCGGTCCCATTCCCCCGTAGTAAATACTGACGTCCTGAACCACGCGGGAGCCCTCCGAGAAAAACACTCTCATCCCGGTGGTCACCGTGGAGAAGGAGCTCTCCTTCCTCGGAGCCTGGCGGTAAGCTCGGACTATCTCCCCCTGCAGGATGGACACACACACACACACACACACACACACACACACACACACACACACACACACACACACACACACACAAAGTGTCTGTACATCTGTATAACTGTATCAGTGTCTCTGTATGTCTCTATATGTCTGTATCAGTGGCTCTGTATGTCTGTATCTGTGTCTCTGTATGTCTCTGTATGTCTGTATCAGTGTCTCTGTATGTCTGTATCTCTGTATGTCTCTGTATGTCTGCTGTATCTGTGTCTCTGTATGTCTGCTGTTTCTGTGTCTCTGTATGTCTGCTGTATCTGTGTCTCTGTATGTCTGCTGTTTCTGTGTCTCTGTATGTCTGTATCAGTGTCTCTGTATGTCTGTATCAGTGTCTCTGTATGTCTGTATCTGTGTCTCTGTATGTCTGTATCAGTGTCTCTGTATGTCTGTATCTCTGTATGTCTGTATCTGTGTCTCTGTGTCTCTGTATCTCTGTATGTCTGCTGTATCTGTGTCTCTGTATGTATGTATCAGTGTCTCTGTATGTCTGTATCAGTGTCTCTGTATGTCTCTGTATGTCTGTATCTGTGTCTCTGTATGTCTGTATCAATGTCTCTGTATGTCTGTATCTCTGTATGTCTGTATCTCTGTATGTCTGTATCTGTGTCTCTGTGTCTCTGTATCTCTGTATGTCTGCTGTATCTGTGTCTCTGTATGTCTGTATCAGTGTCTCTGTATGTCTCTGTATGTCTGTATCTGTATCTCTGTATCTCTTTATGTCTCTGTATGTCTGCTGTATCTGTGTCTCTGTATGTCTGTATCTGTATGTCTGTATCAATGTCTCTGTATGTCTGTATCTCTGTATGTCTGTATCTGTGTCTCTGTATCTCTGTATCTGTGTCTCTGTATGTCTCTGTATGTCTGCTGTATCTGTGTCTCTGTATGTCTGTATCAGTGTCTCTGTATGTCTGTATCTCTGTATGTCTGTATCTGTGTCTCTGTATCTCTGTATCTGTGTCTCTGTATGTCTCTGTATGTCTGCTGTATCTGTGTCTCTGTATCTCTGTATCTGTGTCTCTGTATGTCTCTGTATGTCTGCTGTATCTGTGTCTCTGTATGTCTGTATCAGTGTGTCTGTATGTCTCTATATGTCTGTATCAGTGTATCTGTATCTGTGTCCCAACCGGCAGCGGCAGATGGGTGCCCACCAACAGCCAGGTTCTGTCTGAATTGCTGGGTCTCTGTAAACAATAGAGTGTGGTCTAGACCTACTCTATCTGTGAAGTGTCCTGAGATATCTCCTGTTGTGACTTATTATATTATGTACCTTTCTGGAGAAGGGAATGAAGACGGACACAACGATCTCCTCCGGCTTCAGGGTGGTTTTTCCAAAGCTCACAAAGAAGTCTCGGTTCAGAGGAACCTCCCGTCTTCCTCCTGGTGGAATCGGACACAACAGAACGTTAATCAGCACAGAAGAAGAAAAGCAAAAACACATCTTGCTGTGAATCCACATTTTTCCTAAACAGTCTCAGCAGCTGAGATTTTTCTGGAAAGCTGTCACACAAATCCTAAACCACGTCTGAAAAACAATTACCGCTTGAAATGACGCTGACTTTGCAGTTCCCAGCAGCCAAGACGGGGTTCAGGTCGGAGTTGGGGTACGCACTCATGATGTTGCCCCCAAGAGACTAAACACACAACAAGCAATCAAAGAAATACACAGGATTTTATTTGAAGGTTCATCTGTGGCTACATTTAGACACACACACACACACACACACACACACACACACACACACACACACACACACACACACACACACACACACACACACACACACACACACACACACACACAGAGAACGAGAGGGGGGATCATTTTAAACCAAAACATAGCGGTGTAAAGGTAGCATGAAGTCCTGAGGGTGACGTGTACTTACGGCAACGTTACGGATCTGCAGGCTTCCCACGTTCCCCAGCTGTTGGCTCAGGGCTCGGAACAGTTCTGTCTTCTCCTCCGGAAACTGGGGGAGCAGCTTCTCCAAAAGGGAGCGAACCTCGGTGAGACTGCAGCCCGCTCCCACCCAAACCCCTGCAGAGGAGCCGGCGCTGTTAACCAACGGGGAGTTTCACCACCCTCCGCGACATTAATAAAGTTTCAGAAGAGTTTAAAAAAAAACTGGTTGTCAATTGCAAAAAACTGAAATGGTTGTACTTGCAGGAAGAATTATTAACTGTGTTGGAAACAGTTCCCTACATGGTGTTTATGAAATAGTCAACTATCAGACCAGATTTCAGACGCTACACTGAAGCTGCATTATATCTGACCTCCAGTGGGGGGGGGACTCCTTAAAGCTGCATTATATCTGATCTCCTGCAGGGGGGACTCCTTAAAGCTGCATTATATCTGATCTCCTGCAGGGGGGGGCTCCTTAAAGCTGCATTATATCTGACCTCCAGTGGGGGGGGGGGGGGGGACTCCTTAAAGCTGCATTATATCTGATCTCCAGCATGGGGGGGACACGTGCGGTTGCAAAAGGAGGTCGGTTTCTGTAGAAATCTATGAGAAAGGGGGGTTACCCACCGTGTGGCGTCTGAGTGACTGCAAACAGATCCAGAACTCTGGTTGGAGATATGATCAGCGGATGCAGGATGCCTTTGAACTTTATATCTGGACCTTCAACGCAAAGCAGAGAGACCAGAGTTTAGACAAACAGGGACAATCAATATGTCAACACCACGCCAGATCCAGTCTCTGAAGACCCTGAACCTGACTGATTTTAGAAAGGACACTTTTCTTTAGTTTTGTCATCGTCTGACATCGTGTGTATGTGTGTGTCTCTGTGTGTGTGTCTGTCTATGTGTGCGTGTTTCTGTGTGTTGTGTGTCTCTGTGTGTGTTGTGTGTCTCTACGTGTGTGTGTTCTGTACAGCACTAGAATGATCTTTAGCGGACCTATGTTGGTGTTTCCCATCACCAGGGGAGCTTCAGGGTTCCTGGCCTTGAGCCGGACCAGCTCCTCCAGAGAGGCGGGGGACACCCACATCATCCTCTCCCCGCGGAAGGTCAGTGTCTGGGGGGACGCCGTTTCTGCCGCCAGCTGTGGAGAGTAACAGTTTAACCCTGCCATTACTATTAGAAGTACTGCTTCAGACATTCATGAGATATTAGTATAATCACAATACTGCATACATGTAAGACGAACAAGTACAATAAATGAATAAATGTAAATAAATACAGAATGAATTTTTTTGTGCTTTTATTGCGAGGTCTTGGATGACTTTAGATTGTTTCGAGGTTTTTATCTTCATCAGATAAAAACTGCAAATATATTAGTAGTAACTAAAAAAGAATGCAAAGATTTGGACAAAGATTTGGAAGTGTAATGTTGTAATTTATTTTTGTTTCTTAAAAATGTGATGACTTACAATTAGTTCGGGGGGGAAGATGAGTTCCTGTGTCGGGTCCAGGGGCAGAAATTCTCTCTTATCAAACAACTCGGGCTTTTCCTGGAGCACAAAACATCAGATGAAGGAGTTGGGTTCGACTCCAGGACTATATGAGACATGCAGTAATACGGACAAAGATATTTGTCTTTGAAGCAATAAACTCAACATGTCTGGCTCTTGATGTGATGTGTACCAAAAACCCAGTCGGAGTACTGAAGGAGATGAAAATTGGGTAGAAGTATGTAGGAGGGCGGAGCCAGGCTAAGTATGTAGGAGGGCGGAGCCAAACTAAGTATGTAGGAGGGCGGAGCCAGGCTAAGGGTTAGGTGTCTTGAAGGCAACTGTCGCACCGCTGGCTGGAAGGAGACTTTGGGGGCGTAAAACACCATCGAGCACTTAGATGGGCATATTTGGCCAGGGGGTTGTTTAGGGTTCCTCCATCAAGGAAATGTGAGGTTTTCTCCAAAAAAACATTATAAAAAAATGCAATTTAACATAATTTTGGAGCTATTATCTCCATATCTGTGTATATTTGTAGCGTTGTTAAAGCTAGAGCAGATAATACATACTGTAAATAACACTCAAACTACTTAAAGACAAGGCTGAAGAAGTTGACACGCACGCGCACACACACACACACACACACACACACACACACACACACACACACACACGTGTCATTTCTTTAGTTTCGATTGGTGCTGCACCAGCGTCTCAGAACAGTAGGAAAGATCCTGATGACTAGCAAAGAAAGCTCACACGCTGGGTTTCCTCGAGAGTTTCCTCTCCGTCGCGGCAGCAGCCTCCGGCTCCGTTGGCTTGGCAACAGTCAGCTTCCTGTTGGGATAGACTGCAGCATTTATCACGTTTCACGTGTTGAAGCCGTTGTGCTGTATCTGTTACTGTTTCCTTGTCTTCGCTATGAGATGTGAAACTCACGCATTGTGACAACAACCAGTCGTAAGAACAGACACAGACAAAGTCATAAATCTATCTGATTGGTTGATATCTCCTCAGCTCTATACCTGACAGAAGGTCCTGCAGCCGTCAACGATGGGTCGGTACCCAGTACAGCGACACAGATTACCTGGAAACAACACACACATTAATCAAGAGTGTGTGTATGAGAGGGAGAGGGAGAGGGAGAGGGAGAGAGTCTGTGGAAGAGTGAGAGTGTGTATGTGTGTGTCTGTGTCAGAGAGAGAGAGTGTGTGTCTGTGTAAGAAAGTGTGAGATAGTGTGTCTGTGTGAGAGTGTGAGAGAGTGTGTATGTATGTGTGTGTATAAGAGTGAGTGTGTGTCTGTGTAGGAAAGTGTGTCTGTGTGAGAGAGTGTGTATGTGTGCGTGTGTGTGTGTCTGAGTGTGAGAGAGTGTGTGTGTGTGTGTCTGTGTAAGAAAGTGTGAGAGAGTGTGTCTGTGAGAGAGTGTGTGTATGAGTGTGTGTTTGAGAGTATATGTGTGTGTGAGAGAGTGTGTGTATGAGTGTGTGTCATATCAACATATAACCTAGTGATGTATATTATTTTCCTAGACTCTGCCTGCTATATGTTGGATGGACTGAGACTGACCCTGCAGGGCGAGTGTGAGGTCGTCCATGGTGGGCTGGGGCCGGTTCCTCAGCAGCGTGTAGACGGACATCACCATCCCCGGGGAGCAGAAGCCGCACTGGGAGCCGTGAGCCTTGGCTAGCCGCTCCTACAGACACAGCAGCCACAGAAACACCGTGAAAAACGTACAGTTCTTCTTTGGCAAGCTGCGGTTGGTTACGCTTTAACACACAAAAAGTAGCAAAAACATCAAAAAACCTGGCGCCCGGACAGCTCAGCTGGTAGAGCGTGCGCCAATATATAGAGGTTAATTCCTTGACCGAGAAAGCTGTGGAAAATGTGACAAAAACATTGAAAGGAAACGTCAAAAGCAGCAAAAATGTCAAAAATATGTCTAAAACATTAACAAAGAGTCAAAAGAATTGAAAAAAATCAGCACAAACGTTGAAAAAAGTGACAAAAAAATATTGAGAAAAATGACAAAAACGTTGAACAAAAGCAGCAAAAAAAAAACATTGAAAAAAGCAAGAAAAGGTGGGACGGATGCAGACCTCCGAGAGTCGGAGACGGAAAGGACGAGAGAAAGAGAAAAGTCTTTTCTCGTCCAGACAACATCAGTCAGTTCCAGATTTTGTAAAAACTAATTTGCGTCACTTTTCAGAAGTTTTTTGTCATTTGACAACGAGGCAAAAACCTTGAATATAAAGCATCAAATCAAATGTTGGACACCGGCAGCGACCTGCACCGGGTGGATCCTGGTCCGGGTGCTGCCCACGCCCTCCACCGTGGTGACGGCGGCTCCGTGCAGCTGGCACAGCGGCAGCAGGCAGGCGTTGGCCGAGTAATGTCTGACGGGACGTGAAGGAAACGGACACTTAACATCCTGCAGAGAGCATGGACACATCACAGAGGAAGACAACATAAAGATACTACTACTACTACTACTAGTACTAATAAGGCTGTGTCAAAATCTTAGCCAAAAAGCACTGGGGAAGGTCTGGATAGACCACAGATGCATTCTGGGATAGGAGAAATACACTCTCTGAGACCATATGACGTATGACCTAAGAGAAGTGGGACTCAGCCACGGTCAAGGATACGTGATGGTCTTGGTGGCGGGCTGGTAGCGCGACACCATGACGGTGCACGCCCCGCAGCCTCCGCCGCCGCAGGCATACTTGGTTCCAGTTAACCTCACTGAAGTCAGAGTCAAGGCCGTTACCGGGGAAACCATTACATTATTTATTACATCAATATTTGTGAGGATGGATTTGAAGCCGATGAGAAGGATACGCTCCTCTCGGAGGAAGGACAGCAGCGTGGTTTCAGGGTCCGCATGGCTCACCGTCACCTGGAGAGACAGGTCACCGGTTATTTCCTGGTTTGTTAGTGTTGTACTAGAAAAACTAAAAGAAGAAAGAAAGAAAACTACAGACTAACACTAAAAACAAACACTGGAAACACACTTAAAAAAAATCTATTTTATTGTATGTCTATTGCAATCACATGGTAGATAGATACTTTATTAATCCCCAAGGGGAAATTCAAAGTCCCTGTAGCTTACAGACATCACACATCCTAACACCATGTTAACATAACAAATAACAAATCCAGGAATTATAAGGATATGAATACATACATACATACATGGGAAAAAGAAACCGCATTTACATACTGTCTGTGAATCGTTTTAATCAATAATCATTTCTGAATCGAAAATCGATACTGAATCGTAACATTTTCGGAGTCGTACACCCCTATTACGTATTCTAAATGGAACGAGCTGGAAAAGACTGAGACCGGTAGACCTGTCACCTTGTCCACAGTATTTACATCTTTTTTCTTGTGATGCCTTTCAGATCCAAATAAAAACATTTAAATGTGTATGTGTGTATGCGTCTGTCTGCGTGTGTATGCTTCTGTCTGTGAATATGTGTGTGTGTGTGTGAGTGTGCATGTGTCTGCGTTTGTGTTGGCATGTGTGTTTACATGTGTGTTGGCATGTGTCTGTCTGCGTGCGTGCGTGCGTGCGTGCGTGCGTGCGTGCGTGCGTGTGTGTGTGTGTGTGCATGCGTCTGTCTGTGTGTGTATGCTTCTGTCTGCGAATACGTGTGTGTGTGTGTGTGTGTGTGTGTGTGTGCATGTGTCTGAGTTTGTGTTGGCATGTGTGTGTGTGTGCATGCGTCTGTCTGCATGTGTATGCTTCTGTCTGCGAATATGCGTGTGTGTGTTTGTGTGTGAGTGTGCATGTCTCTGAGTTTGTGTTGGCATGTGTGTCTGCCTGTGTATAGGCGCTTTGCCTCGAGTTTACAGCCTCTGCTGATTGGCTGATCCCCTGCTGGGACACAGCCAATGAACTCCAAGCCGTTCCGAGGAAAACATCTACGATATCAAGAGATATTTCACACTGAACTTACCCATTACTGACTTCAAACTTCGTTGACTAGTTTCGTTAAATGGAGTAAAACGTTACTGGTTGCCAGCCAAAGAGTTAACGAAATCCCACAAATAGAAATACAACTTAATGACTTTGATAAACGTACCTTTTTCCCGTTGATAAAGAAGCACAAAGTATCTCCTTCCTTCTCCGCGGACATCTTCCAAGTGCAAAAGATCAAGTTAGTCTGAATCTACCGGACTTCCGCCTGTCAAGACTTTCAAAATAAAACGAAGGACAAGAAAGCCTCGGAAAGAAAGAATCGGTTTACTTGGAAAAAAACCTTTAACAATGTCACAACCGTCAATAAAGGTCACAAAGCATAAAAACATTTGAAAAAAAATCTAATTATCATATTTGACTTTTTTCATTTTTTTTTTCTTTAGCCCTTATATTCGTCTTTTTTATAACACATTTGATGTCTTTTGATGTTCTTTTGCGTTTTGCCATTTTGAGAAGAACAACATCCAAAGCGCTACACAAAAAGATTAAAAAAATAAAATAAAATAAAATAGAATTAAAATAAAAAATGATACAGTATGTTCAGGGGACAGGCAGCTAGCAGATAGTGAGGAGATGTTTTTTCACAGTGTGTTCAGGTGACAAGCAGCTAGCAGATAGTGAGGAGATGTGTTTTACAGTGTGTTCAGGGGACAGGCAGCTAGCAGATAGTGAGGAGATGTGTTTTACAGTGTGTTCAGGGGACAGGCAGCTAGCAGATAGTGAGGAGATGTTTTTACAGTATGTTCAGGGGACAGGCAGCTAGCAGATAGTGAGATGTTTTTTACAGTGTGTACTGGGGACAGGCAGCTAGCAGATAGTGAGGAGATGTTTTTAACAGTGTGTACTGGAGACAAGCAGCTAGCAGATAGTGAGGAGATGTTTTTACAGTGTGTTCAGGGGACAGGCAGGTAGCAGATAGTGAGAAGATGTTTTTTACAGTATGTTCAGGGGACAGGCAGCTAGCAGATAGTGAGGATATGTTTTTTACAGTGTGTTCAGGGGACAGGCAGCTAGCAGATAGTGAGGAGATGTTTTTTCACAGTGTGTTCAGGGGACAGGCAGCTAGCTGATAGTGAGGAGATGTTTTTTACAGTATGTTCAGGGGACAGGCAGCTAGCAGATAGTGAGGAGATGGTTTTTACAGTATATTCAGGGGACAGGCAGCTAGCAGATAGTGAGGAGATGTTTTTCACAGTGTATTCAGGGGACAGGCAGCTAGCAGATAGTGACGAGATGTTTTTTTACAGTGTATTCAGGGGACAGGCAGCTAGCAGATGGTGAGGAGATGTGTTTTACAGTGTGTTCAGAGGACAGGCAGCTAGCAGATAGTGAGGAGATGTGTTTTACAGTGTGTTCAGGGGACAGGCAGCTAGCAGATAGTGAGGAGATGTTTTTTCACAGTGTGTTCAGGTGACAGGCAGCTAGCTGATAGTGAGGAGATGTTTTTTACAGTATGTTCAGGGGACAGGCAGCTAGCAGATAGTGAGGAGATGGTTTTTACAGTATATTCAGGGGACAGGCAGCTAGCAGATAGTGAGGAGATGTTTTTCACAGTGTATTCAGGGGACAGGCAGCTAGCAGATAGTGAGGAGATGTTTTTTTACAGTGTATTCAGGGGACAGGCAGCTAGCAGATGGTGAGGAGATGTGTTTTACAGTGTGTTCAGGGACAGGCAGCTAGCAGATAGTGAGGAGATGTGTTTTACAGTGTGTTCAGGGGACAGGCAGCTAGCAGATAGTGAGGAGATGTTTTTTACAGTATGTTCAGGGGACAGGCAGCTAGCAGATAGTGAGATGTTTTTTACAGTGTGTACTGGGGACAGGCAGCTAGCAGATAGTGAGGAGATGTTTTTAACAGTGTGTACTGGGGACAAGCAGCTAGCAGATAGTGAGGAGATGTTTTTACAGTGTGTTCAGGGGACAGGCAGCTAGCAGATAGTGAGGAGATGTTTTTTACAGTATGTTCAGGGGACAGGCAGCTAGCAGATAGTGAGGATATGTTTTTTTACAGTGTGTTCAGGGGACAGGCAGCTAGCAGATAGTGAGGAGATGTGTTTTACAGTGTGTTCAGGGGACAGGCAGCTAGCAGATAGTGAGGAGATGTGTTTTACAGTGTGTTCAGGGGACAGGCAGCTAGCAGATAGTGAGGAGATGTTTTTTACAGTATGTTCAGGGGACAGGCAGCTAGCAGATAGTGAGATGTTTTTTACAGTGTGTACTGGGGACAGGCAGCTAGCAGATAGTGAGGAGATGTTTTTAACAGTGTGTACTGGGGACAAGCAGCTAGCAGATAGTGAGGAGATGTTTTTACAGTGTGTTCAGGGGACAGGCAGCTAGCAGATAGTGAGAAGATGTTTTTTACAGTATGTTCAGGGGACAGGCAGCTAGCAGATAGTGAGGATATGTTTTTTTACAGTGTGTTCAGGGGACAGGCTGCTAGCAGATAGTGAGGAGATGTTTTTTCACAGTGTGTTCAGGTGACAAGCAGCTAGCAGATAGTGAGGAGATGTGTTTTACAGTGTGTTCAGGGGACAGGCAGCTAGCAGATAGTGAGAAGATGTTTTTTACAGTATGTTCAGGGGACAGGCAGCTAGCAGATAGTGAGGATATGTTTTTTTACAGTGTGTTCAGGGGACAGGCTGCTAGCAGATAGTGAGGAGATGTTTTTTCACAGTGTGTTCAGGTGACAGGCAGCTAGCTGATAGTGAGGAGATGTTTTTTACAGTATGTTCAGGGGACAGGCAGCTAGCAGATAGTGAGGAGATGGTTTTTACAGTATATTCAGGGGACAGGCAGCTAGCAGATAGTGAGGAGATGTTTTTCACAGTGTATTCAGGGGACAGGCAGCTAGCAGATAGTGAGGAGATGTTTTTTTACAGTGTATTCAGGGGACAGGCAGCTAGCAGATGGTGAGGAGATGTTTTTACAGTGTGTTCAGGGGACAGGCAGCTAGCAGATAGTGAGGAGATGTTTTTACAGTGTGTTCTGGGGACAGGCAGCTAGCAGATAGTGAGGAGATGTTTTTACAGTGTGTTCAGGGGACAGGCAGCTAGCAGATAGTGAGGAGATGTGTTTTACAGTGTGTTCAGGGGACAGGCAGCTAGCAGATAGTGAGGAGATGTTTTTTACAGTATGTTCAGGGGACAGGCAGCTAGCTGATAGTGAGATGTTTTTTACAGTGTGTACTGGGGACAGGCAGCTAGCAGATAGTGAGGAGATGTTTTTTAACAGTGTGTACTGGGGACAAGCAGCTAGCAGATAGTGAGGAGATGTTTTTACAGTGTGTTCAGGGGACAGGCAGCTAGCAGATAGTGAGGAGATGTTTTTTACAGTATGTTCAGGGGACAGGCAGCTAGCAGATAGTGAGGATATGTTTTTTTACAGTGTGTTCAGGGGACAGGCTGCTAGCAGATAGTGAGGAGATGTTTTTCACAGTGTATTCAGGGGACAGGCAGCTAGCAGATAGTGAGGAGATGTGTTTTACAGTGTGTTCTGGGGACAGGCAGCTAGCAGATAGTGAGGAGATGTTTTTTTGTGTTCAAGTGACAGGCAGCTAGCTGATAGTGAGGAGATGTTTTTTACAGTATGTTCAGGGGACAGGCAGCTAGCAGATAGTGAGGAGATGTTTTTTACAGTGTGTTCAGGGGACAGGCAGCTAGCAGATTGTGAGGATATGTTTTTTACAGTGTGTACTGGGGACAGGCAGCTAGCAGATAGTGAGATGTTTTTTACAGTGTGTTCAGGGGACAGGCAGCTAGCAGATAGTGAGGAGATGTTTTTTTACAGTGTGTTCAGGGGACAGGCAGCTAGCAGATAGTGAGGAGATGTTTTTTTACAGTGTGTTCAGAGGACAGGCAGCTAGCAGATAGTGAGGAGATGTTTTTTGTGTTCAAGTGACAGGCAGCTAGCTGATAGTGAGGAGATGTTTTTTACAGTATGTTCAGGGGACAGGCAGCTAGCAGATAGTGAGGAGATGGTTTTTACAGTATGTTCAGGGGACAGGCAGCTAGCAGATAGTGATGAGATGTTTTCACAGTGTGTTCAGGGGACAGGCAGCTAGCAGATAGTGAGGAGATGTTTTTTACAGTGTGTTCAGGGGACAGGCAGCTAGCAGATCATGAGGATATGTTTTTTTACAGTGTGTCCAGGGGACAGACAGCTAGCAGATAGTGAGGAGATGTTTTTTCACAGTGTGTTCAGGGCACAGGCAGCTAGCAGATAGTGAGGAGATGTTTTTTTACAGTGTGTTCAGGGGACAGGCAGCTAGCAGATAGTGAGGAGATGTTTTTTTACAGTGTGTTCAGGGGACAGGCAGCTAGCAGATCGTGAGGATATGTTATTTGACAGTGTGTTTAGGTGACAGGCAAGACTAGAAAAGCTCCATATAAATTCAGTCCCCGTTACAGGAAACGGTACGCAACACTAAAGAACCAGAGGCTGGGAAACAGGTTGCTGGGAGTCAGCTGTGTGGCAGCCTGCTTTTAAAAATGTAATCTCTGATGGATAAGGAACTTTTTTTGCTGACTTTGTTAGGACTTCATGTCAATCAAACTGTTTTACTTTTTAAAATAAAATGTCAATAAACATATCTGGCCCTTGGTGTGATTCTTATTTTCCAACGTGGCTCTTAGTGAAGTTAAGTTTAATACTTGGACCAAACAAAACAACTCTTCAAAATTTTAAACAGGCTTTTATTTTGAATAAAACATCAGTTCCTGTCCCACTCTGCTGCCTCTCTCCGATTGATCCCACCCACTCTAACCTCATCTGACCTGTGTAACATATTAAACACACATAACCTGGTTTAAGGTACTATTATCCATTTACAGGCTCTCTGTATTTCTTAATCTCTGCAACCTTCTCCGTACTATGGAGGCGTAGTGCTGCCACGTCCAAGAAGAAAAACATATCAGTATCACGTTATCATGTGAATGTTATAAAATGTTATAACAAGATAGCTGGCACCTACCTGCAACTTTTAAGGTGGAATGTTTTATAGTTTCTTTTGTCTTTTATTTAAACGACATTAAAAGACAGAGTAGTCAGAACATAAAGACGGACAGAGCCACGGTGCCGCTGCTAAATAGTCTCAGGACGGAAGTGGTTTTGGTGGAACATGTGTACGTTCAGAAGTAGTTTTAGTGGTCAACAAAGAACTCAGATTGGACAGATAGTTTAGGTAGCTGTCTGGATTTATCCTGCAGAGACCTGAGGACCAGGTAACCATAGTCCTCAGAAATCAGCCGCAGGTTAGAGCGCCAACACAGAGACAGAGGACGGGGACGGAGGTTAGAACGCCAACACAGAGACAGAGGACGGGGACAGAGGTTAGAACGCCATCATGGAGAAAGAGGACAGAAATGAGGGACATCCGGTGGAATTTCTGTTGACAACAGAGCAATCCCAGTAGTGGAAAGTCGTGGATACAGACAGAGAAGGTCTAAGGAGAACTTCCCGGGTTGGAACAATGGGGCTTAATAGAGTGAGATAGGGAGTGAACAGGCTCTCCAGACGGGCTTTCATATAGACTACATATACATGTATGTATGTATATGATACAATAGGGGACATGTAAACCAGTTCTGCTCAGCGCCACTAGATGGCAGTAGAATGCTGTGAGAGAGTGAGAGTGAGTCTTAACCCTCGTGTTGTCCTCAGGGCAAATTGACCCATTTTCCTATATCAATGTTGTTTTTAATTCCCCAAAATAACATGATTGATTCCACACAACGCTTTTTGGGGTGATTTTGATGGGTAATTTTGGGGTGTCTTATTGAATTCTACAGCATTTGGAGAAAAAAATGGAAGTGTTTCTGAAATAGTATTGAGTAAAAGTTGACATATTCCAGTCTGTGATTAATCATCATCATCATCAACATCCATTCCTTTAATTTTAGTCTAAATAATTTCTAATTTCTGCTTTTCTAACTCAAACATTAGGTATAATTTCCTATAAATGAGGTTTGACCATAAATTTCAAAAATAATAAATAATAAACTAAAGTTGATAAGTTAGTGTTACGTAGTGTGACGTAGTGTGACAAAGATTGGGAAAAAAGTGTCAAAAGTGTTGGGTGAAAAGGGCAAAAACGTAAGAAAAATTTAAAAACAACAATAAAAAGCGTCAACAAAATTGTTGATTTTCAATTTTGACGGGAAGACAACACAAAGGTTAAAGAGCATTATAAAAGGACACTTCATAACCACCTTTAAACCAGATTTCCCTAATTATATATTTTTTTTGGCTTTTCTGCCTTGGACAGTTAGGTGAGAAAGGGGGGGGGGCATGCAGAAATTCATGACAGGTCTGATTTGAACCTTGGACCCAACAAGGCTGGTTTATGGCTTGATGCAGAGGTCCAGGGTTCGACATGGGACAGGGTGCGGCTGCTCTACAACTGAGACAACCAGATTTCCCGTTAATAGTCAAATGAAAATATCTTTCAAAACCAATACAAAGAACTTTACATAAGACATAGAAGGCCGACAGTATGGAATACAAACACATGATTTGAAAGAGTTCAAAAAGCAGAGTAAACCTTCAGCAGGTTCTCCACCGTGTCGTAACTCAGAGTTCCAGCAGTCTCAGTTTGTCATCAAACTACTAATCATTCATCCAGACAATAATCCATGATGAAAACGCTGGTGGCTGCAGGCCGAGTGAGTTTAAGGTTAGAGTAGCGATAAGAGCCACACAAGCTGCCAGAAGTTGTTGGATCAGTAAAAGTGAAGGACTCCCTGTACAGGTTTCCTCCACCTCTCAGATCTCATCCTTCAGCTAACTCTCCAGCAACATGTTGAAGACACAGCTCGAGAGTTTCACATTTGATTAAAAACCAGAAATCTTCCCTCCAGACCCCCCCTCCAGCCAGGTGGTCTGATGAACAGAGAGAGAAAAGAGTTCATAGAAATACAACCAAGGACAGTTTATAGTAGATAATATAGAGTAGATTCTTAACTTGTTCTGTGTATCTTGCATACGTGTAACAATAATTTTCATACAATAATTACATAAACATGAGTGGACAGGAGGGTGAGCGTTACCAACCAATAAGGACAATAGACTTTATTTGCAGAGCACCTTTCATAAAAGAGCCTACAGCTCAGGGCTTGATAATAAGAAATGTCATGCAGTCACATGAACAGACATATACATAATGCAGAATAAGATGAGAAATACAATCCACTATGGAAGACAGACACTAACTTTCCATCCATGTGTCAATCGAGTTATCTGAAGTTCGGTAAAAAAACTCACGTGAATAAAGCTGGTGAAAGTGTGTTTCCATCCAACGGCTTTAAAGCCAATTCAAACCTATACAACAACCTATATGACAACCTGTAAATGATCAATATGGGACAACCATCACATCCGTCCACTTCCATCTGTCTTCGTTGCCCCCCCCATGTGTGCAGACAGAGAGGAAATGCTGGGGGACATTAACTACAACTTCTTCTTCTTGTGGCGGGTTGCAAGCATAAAATGACCTAAAACCTAATCACAGTTCATTATTTATTCAGCAAATAAGGTTTCCATCAGCGTTTATCACATAAGCCGAATATCATCCATAAAATCTGATGAGACCGAACGTATTTCCTTTGAGTCGATATTCATGAAATTCCATAAAATTTGACTGTTTCCATAAAGCATTTTTCATTGGATATCACCTAATGTGGATAAAAACGTGTGAATGGAAACATCACTAGAGACACACATGAAGCTTTTAGAGGCAGGAACAGAAACAGAGGCCATGACACTTTTTGGCTAATGTTCAATAGAAACTGTAGCCCAGCCATCCCAAGGGCCCAGAACTTATAAACTACTTATTGTATCTACAATAAAGAAAATTTCCTTTTACTATACTTGCTGCACCCGCTCAGCTTTTAGCTGGCACCTCTGTCTGCCCCGTCTCCGTTTACGGGAGGCAAAAACAGCACAATGATCCGACAAGACACAAGGGAAACTGACTAAATACAAGAGGAAATAACAAGAGACAGGTGACACAAAGGCTAGGAACAGGTGGAACACATCAGGGCGGGCCAGACAATCACAAGACAGGAAGTAAAAGGAGGCATAACTAGGGAGAAAACACAATACTACAAAATAAATCAGGAAACCACAGTCACCAAAAAATGGAAATACAAGTAGAAGGATGCTACAAACCTTAAATGTTTGTCTCATTTACTTCGTTACACTCAGATGAAACCCCGTACGTTGGAACCTGTCACTGTCGAGCCCTGTGGATCTTACTTTGTGTGGCACCTTCAGAGTTTGGAAATCAGTTAACGGATCTACAATAAAGAATACTTACAAGTAATGTTGTACTATTTCTTCCCCTATATACACTTTAAATGTCTTCCTTTAGCGCCCTTTAATGATCTGGAACCACTGAGCTTAATTTACTTCTTCCTTACAGAGTAACTTCCTGTCTGATTTCAACATGTTTTCTGCATCATTATCACAAGTTGTAGAGACTGTTGCATCAGCTGATATATTTTTTTTTATTGTTAGTAGCAGGAGAAACGTGGCGGTACCTGTGCAGGGGATGGTGAACCTTGAGCTGCAGGAATAAACAAGAATTCAACACTAACAGACATGAAATGTATCTTATTTTGTGTGGCTTTCATATTTTGTAATTTGGACAGCCCAAAAATATAACTAAACCTTTCTTAAAAAAAACTCAAACTAAAATGAAATCAAAAATGTATGTGGTCTGGGCGCCCGGGGTTCTCAGTTGGAAGTGTGCGCCCATATAGAGGTTTAATGCAGTGGCTGCAGGTTCGACTCCGACCTGTAGCCCTTTCATGCCTTCAGCTGTCCTGACAAAGTAAAGGCCTAAAATCTTAAAAAAAGAAAAAAAGATCATGTGGGCTTGCACATCACCTTAAAAGAAAAAAAGACTCACAGCACTCTAAAATATGATACGCACAATATTATATAGAACCCACAACACTAAATGGGTTAGTAGACACAGACACTAACACAGTTCATAACGTGAAGAAACCAACAATTAGAGCAGTATCTAAAGTACACAATAAAAAGAGGAATTGAAGTGTTACCCACAGCAGTAAAACCACAGGAACGGACCGACTCCTCCTTTACAAGGTGTCCCTCATTAAGAGGGGCTTCCCTTCAGTAACAACTGCCTGGGAGCACTGGAAACACCACGCAGCTGTCCGTGTGCAGCCTGAAGGACCCCACACCCAAAACTGGGTTTCCACTCCCGCAGAGGGGAAGACACGCACACGCTGACCTCATCTCCATCGCTATGTTTGGGTTTTAATCGTTTGAGTTTGGAGCTAAATGTGATCTCGGTGCACCAAGTGTTTTTACCTCCAGTAGAAAAACTAGTCTCTCGCTGCTGGTAGTTGCCACAGTAACGTGAGTAGCTTTAGTCTCAGAATGAGACGTCGTGATGGATAAGACCCAGTTGACATTACAGATAAGTTTAGTTAATGGAAAATGACGCCAAGCGCGTCTAGATATGACGCTACAGGAGACTTTGAGTCAGTAACAAACACCAGAGCACCTGACCAAGCATGACGCTCTGGGAGTGACAACGTAACGCCTACTGGTGGGACCTGCATTAATCACTAAGGTAACAGGGCTGGCTCTGTAGACCTTTTTCACGGCAGACATGTTGACATGTCATAGTAGGAAAAGCACAGGTGTGTTCAAAACCATTAACGATGGCTGCATTCCACTCAGGAGAGGCCTGGTGTTGAGCACTGTAGCCTAACAGCTCACTGGGACACTTGATGGCACTGAGCCATCGTTCAGGTTATCAATGTCAGCTTTTCAAGTCAAACATGTCTGCTGTGAAAAAGGTCCATCAAGCTCTTTCCAGGGATTCAAACACCCGCCAACTCGCTAAACAGTGTTGGGGAGTACATGCACCGGCGTTACATATTCACAATATAAATTATGAGTAACTGCATTCTGTTACAGTTACAATTTACATTGTTGAAATCAATGGGTTACATGACTATACTTTTGTTTCACGAGTTTATTATCTAGATAAATTAAGGCAATTAATGCATTTCCCAGAGGCCTCAATATGAAAATGATCTTTTAATGATCACTGATAGAGGTAGAGATGGAACTGGAACAACAGAGCCGTGGCAGGAATGCCTTTCTATCTCGGGAATTCAAACAGCATTTCACATTAAATAAAGCGAAGGGGGAAGACATATAACTGTGGAGTGCAACTTCTGCTTGCAGCATCCAACCTCCTTTCAGCATCCAAATCACTCCTCCTGCAACCTGGAGCATCTTAAAAACAGCCAAGGCTAGTCTGCTGTAGTGTTACTGGTCACCTATTTTATAGGTATAAGTACCTGATTAGTTGACGTGTGACTTTCCATCCTCCTATGTGCTGATTTATTAGCCCCAGAGCCGCTGAAAGACTGACTAGCCCTGTTTGACATGCTAGCTAATGTTAGCTAACGTTAGCTAACATTAGCTCATGGTAGCGAGACAGCGGTTAGCGCTGCAGTTCGGGAACAGAAGAACACACCAGAATATTAATGTTTAATAAGCAGTATCTGATGGCTGCATTACTACACTTAGAAGATGCAATTCAATGTGGAAGTACTCCAAGTATTCAGAATACGGTACTCAGATTGAGTAACTTAACGAAATACGTTTTGGAAGTATCCTTCCCCCCCTGCCACCAAATGCCATCTAGTCAACGAGTTGGATGAAGTCTTTGTCAAACAAAGCCTCAGAATTCAAGCTAATGTGTGTGTTGTCTTTTCTGGTTGAACTCTGTTTGACATTGCGTTAAAAAGGTGGCCAACCTTTGCCTCAGCAAACTGGCACACACCGCGGCACACACAATGAGACCATTACACCGTCAGAGTTGGCTGCTTTTATTTGTCAAACAGTAAGTCGAGGGCTCAGCAGGGCGCTCACAGGGATTTTCTCCTTCCTGTTGTGGGTGGACCACCAGAGCATCAGCTCACCACAGACCTCGAGACTCCATTGACACCTATTTTAGGAATGCAGAGGCAACACCAGAGATCTGGTCCTAGGCTCCATGTCACTTTCTCCAGCAGGTTTTACGGATTCCATCAGTTGGGTCAAACAGACAAATGGTTCTTAATCTTTTTGGCAAACACACAGCTGAAGAAATGTCTTCAGCATGCCCCACTGGAAGTTCAACTGCCAAAGGATGAAACAATGTACATCAAAAACCCGCTAAAAGATGATCTGTAGACAAGGTATGAAAGTCCAAAACTGAATTGAATGTGTTATTAATAACATAACACTCTCTCTGTCTTTCAGAATATGAGGAAATGTAAAAGAAAACATACATACCCTGCTTATTTTGTGGGCCACCTAGAACACATCCTGTTATTAAGGAATGTGGAATTGTTAGTCTACATGATGACATCAAACATGTTGTACATATTGGGGGTGGGTGCAGAGCTGGACATTCCCAGGACAGTGGGGGTTCCTGTTTAAAAATAAAAGTAAAACACGTTCTTTAAAAACTTTCTGCATCCATTTCAGAATCTGCACTCGACTCACATCGGGGAGTGCCAGTAGTGTCTGAAATCTGCTTTGAGGGTTCTATAGTTCTCTATTAGGGAGGGAATGAGGGAACGCTTTCCAAACACAGCTTCTGTTCAGAGGTAAGAACTCTCATTAGGCCAAAGACAGTGGTGTAAAACGTGAGAGAGAGCACCACAGTGTCAGTGTGTGCAAACGCTGGTCGGAAAAAAGGCATCTCGTTAACACTGCAGGATGCTCCAACAATTGCGAGCGCCCCCCCCCGTGTCAGGCAACCTACAACTCACGGAGGATCTCTTCACAGTTTCCAAGCATCATGTTTTCTCCTTTCCCTGGGCAAGGAACCCAGCAGTGCCCGGCCTGCTTATGACAGATATGTTTGTGGTTACTTTAATAGACGAGTCCATAAAAATGTTGTTTTTGCAGCAACCGCTGAACTTTACAGCTGGGATTCCCTTGAAATCGCCCGATCCCCCCCTGAAATTGTTTGCACTGAGGAGAAAACACTCCATGTGTGTGTGTTTAAAATCACAGATTCATTGTTATAAAAGTTTCCACTGCATAGAATAGCAAGCGGTGTGAGAAGGTTTGCTCTTGTGCAACAACATCTGGCCTTTCAGTATAAAACCACTGGAACGATGCCATAACACTTCTGAACTATTATAACAACTATTACTAATAATGCATCAGTGTCAGAAATGGGTTCCTGGATAGGCTACCTCTGATTTTTGCCCACATGAATACCCTATCTTCTAATTGTTATTAACAATATTAATAGGCTATTTGTATGAAAAAGGCTATATTTTAAAAAAATCTATATTTTGAAGTGACTTATTTAGCCTGAAAGGATATGAGTGGTTTCTTCCTCTCCTCTAATAAGCTAAATTTCTAGTCAAAATATTTAATAACACTCAAGATAAGACCATCAGCTAACAAGTCATATTTGGGTGAGTTATAAGGACTTGTTTTTAGATGATACGTCTTAAATATCTGGTTAAGTGGAAGTCTTGAACACATCTTGTTTGGAGTTGTATCTCAGATGAAAAAAAGCTTCTTTTTTAACATTTCATAATGTTTTTAGGCTGTTTTATTTATAAAAGATCGATCATCTTCTTTGAAGATGGTATCTTATTTTAAGTGTGATTTTTTTTACTTATAAAACACCTTTAATTCATTGTTTTTTTTAATCTTATTTTTGAAGTGGGCTTTTTTCCAGTCACATAAATACTACATCCTCATATCTAAACCAGAGAAAGTAACACGTCGCTAGCGGAGTTAAAGGGTAGCAGCTTGGTTAGCTTCAGGCACCAGAATGACGTCGTTGGGTTTAGGAGAGGACACATGGGAAAATGTTTTGGAGTTCTGAGAAAGAGCTAATTATGAGAATAAGGTCGCAAATTTGGACTGTTATCTCAGAATTACGATTTTTTTTATCTTTCTGACTTTACAGTTAAAGTCAGAATTCTGTATTGTTATTTTTTTCAGAATTCTGACCATGTAAAACATAGATATAAAACATAATTCTATGATTCTGACTTTAGACTCAAATACTTCTTTCACATTGGCACAAATCTTCTTCCATACATGTCTCATGTGACAGTTTTATTAATAATGAACATTATATAAAAACTCTGCAAATTCTGCACATAACCCATTCCGCTGCTTTGTCCCTATGCAATGGTCACTTTGATGCATGTACTGTATTTGTTTCTGTATTTTTTTGTATTTCAAATGAATGTTTAAAATGTGCTCTTTTGAATGTATGCATTGTTCCCCTTACATGAACTAAAAGATTAAAACAGATGCCCAGCCAGGGGCGATTCTTGGCTCAGACCTTTAGGGGGGGGACTCAGCCCCTAATGAGAATGTGACACAGATACAGGGCCTCGCAAAAGTGTTAACCCCCCCTGCTAAATCGGTTATTTCACTGGCTAACAGTGAATATGTATATATTTGTTATTATAACAGAGGATAAATGCAAAATATTGAACCTATGAAAAACTATGAAAGTCCCTTTATGGACTACCACGATCAAATGAAATGAAAATGTAAATAATAAATGAATAAAAATAAAACTTGCCTTGACTGGCTACAGGGGCATAGCATCGCGACAGCGTTCTTTGAACCTGTCGTTGTTTGCCCTCGCTCACTAACAGACACGATCGCAAACTTTAACTTAAAGCACTTAAAAAAAAAAGACATTTATTGGGGCTCGAGCCCCCCTTCAAAGGGTCTATAACTGTCACTGCGCACAACTAAGACCACACAGAATAACACAGTGAACAACAGACAAAACTATGCAAAGATGAGTATGTTGTGTACATGTACATATTTGTCACTATATTCATTGCTTATTTCATATTTCTGTTTAATGTTTGTTTCACCAAGGCAAATGCCACATAAGAGTAAGTTATTGTGGCAATGCCCCCTTTTTCTGATGGTGATTCTTTGTGACTGTGCTGCCTGGGATGGAAGCCTGTGAACACCCTGACCCTAATTGTGTCCGCCTATACACCCTGGCTCCTCCTCTGGCTATATAAGCTGCAGTATGACTGGACCTCCATCACACTGCTCCCCACGGCATCCTCTCGTTTCACAACCCTGGGAAAAGAAGAAGAAAGACGATGCTGGGCACAACAGGCAGCCTCTCTCTGTGGACTATTTTCCTCCTGGGCTCCAGTGTGTGTGCCAGAAAGCAGCACGATGATGCCGAGGATGACGAGTCGTGGTCGGAGAGTGTTGCCAGGGCGACGTGCTCGGCGCGGTGCCTCAGATTGCACAGCGTGGCGGCGCTCTCCACCCCGCTGCCGGTGAGTAGTTTAGGGTTAGGGGTCAGGGGTCAGCAACCTTTACTATCAAAGGAGACAAAAACCAATCTGTCTGTCTGTTAACCCCTTAGCCGGTAGCCAGTGACCCGCTGCCGGTGAGTAGTTTGGTATAAACTAGGGTTGCATGATATGAGGAAAATATACAATATGTGATTACATTGAATATCACGATAACAATATAACTTTGGATGAATAAACAGATATAAGGCTTTGTGTTCTGTTAAAGTACATTTCTTGTTGAATTTAAACCAAATGAAAAAAAGTTATTTCCAACATTTAATTAAATATAAAGGCAGCTCTAAAAAAATGACATAATAATGTGCTGTTCTTTCGTTGATATCACAATGACAATAAACATGATGTACTGTGCTTCCCTAGTATAAAGGGTTAGGGTTATGGGATGGGGTCAGCCACCTTTACTCTCCATTAATCCATTTTTGGCTTCAAAAAACCAAACCAAATCTGTCTGGAGCCACCAAACTCCATTTATAGGGGACTCGCTGCAGACCAAACATAAAGGCTGGCTAGCAGCGTAGGCGTTTGAAGCAAAGCAATCAGTCCACTCAAGATTAAATTCTCTGTTTTCCTCCAATACATACATAAATATATATATATATATATATACATATATACACACATTCATCTGACAGCTTTAGTTACTAGTTACTAGTTACTTTAGTTACTCCACTACATTCATCTGACAGCTTTAGTTACTAGTTACTTTACTAGTTAGTTACTCCACTACATTCACTACATTCATCTGACTTGTTAGTTACTTTAGTTACTAGTTACTTTAGTTACTCCACTACATTCATCTGACAGCTTTAGTTACTAGTTACTTTAGTTACTAGTTTCATCTGACAGCTTTAGTTACTAGTTACTTTAGTTACTCCACTACATTCATCTGACAGCTTTAGTTACTAGTTACTTTAGTTACTAACTTTCCACATTAAGATTCCTGCACACTAAACACATGTAGTTTATAAAATCTGATATTTTGTTATAAAGTAACCTAGCAACAGTATAACGTCCTCCAGGTCCAGCTGAGATGATGAGACCATTAAAGACACAGCTGGTTGGATCTTTTACTCTTTCTAACATGTTTTAATACTTTAACTACATTTTACTGAGGATACTTACACACTTTTTCTGAAGTAACATTTTCACTGCAGGACTTTTACTTGTAACAGAGTATTGGAACAGTGTGGTATTAGTACTTTTACTGCAGTAGAGGATCTGAATACGGCCTCTGGAGTCACACTGAAAATCTAAATCCAGCGTCCTACCATGTCCTGTGCTCTGCCCTCGTTACATAACCCTGACCCTAGCAGAACCACAACGGCTATGTGAACTCTGGAGACAAACTAATTATATTGCCTGTCTCCAGGGAGCAATTTGCCAGGGGGGATGCGTGGGATTTCCCTCTTTCTGGGCTACATATCCCTGCCTCTGGGGGGGGTTAATTCTTGCATGTTTTGTTTTGTTATGCATGATCAAAAATAACGCAGCTTTTTCCACAAATTGCACCCTTGAAAACACCTTGAAATTGAACTTAATTGAATGAAATTCACCTTTTTTCTCTCCTCTTCAGAATGGATTTGATGGATCCCTGGGCTGGTGTCGTAGTCATAACCAATGTGCAAAGGTAGGTAACCAGTGTGATCCAAAACCTTTTTGAGCTTGGACATGGAATATATCATGCCTATCTTTACCCAACAACATGAAATACGACCTCACATCTAAACCACAGAAGGCAACAGTCAGTTATGATAAACGCATGCAGATGCATATAAATATTCCGTTTCAGTAGGAAATGCGTCACAGTACAAAAGCTAAAGACGCTTTGGTTTCACTGGGTCTTTACCACAGAAAGATGTTTCTTCATTTACAAAAAGCACTTTGTTCAGTAAAAATGTTGTGCAGAAGCTACTGCTGAGCCCCCTCAGATGTTTTCTGATTTTGGATATAATACGGCAGAACTTGACTTTTATTACTCCCTGCCTCTTTGATGAATGATGAATTAGCTGAGAAACTGGTGTGATGTATAGGCGTCAGAGAAAAAAATGGCAAGCTGATGAATGGTCAAGCTGAGAAAACAGCTACTGCAGCACGCATCAATAGGTCCAGGTTCACACACACACACACACACACACACACACACAGTGATGTCTTACTCTGGAACACACCAGCAGTCCCACACAACTTCCCGTCTTTTGACCAACCCATACTACATTTTATAACCCCACCCTCTTTTCTTCATCTTTGCTCATTCACAGATCAAACAGGTGTTTCAGAGAATACTGCAACGAACAACGCGTTCTCTGTGCATGCTTGTAGTGAGCACACTAACTACACAAGCACCGTGCTGCAACATCCCCCACGAGGAATATTGCCTCCTCATTGAGCACTGGCGATATTAACACGCCCGAGCAGCCTCTGACTTTGGTCCCCGTGCCATCCAAGTGATAGCTAATTCTTCTGACAAGTTAGCACATAGACATCTCCCCATGCAGCTGCATTATTAAAAGCTTCTAAAGTGAGACACCCAGACCATTTATTGCATGATCACAGGGAAAAATGGTTAAATTATTCCATGATACCAAGAGTTAACCATCTGATAAAGGCACATAAGTACATTTTCTTTTGATTTCTGTTTCATTGAAGGATCATACATGTACGGTGAATACCATACTGACTTAAATATAAGACAACCCCAATAATATGACAACCCCCCTTTTTATTAAAGAGTAAGATCCTTTTTTTAAACATGAAAACATCTGCAAAACCCACCAGACCCCATTAATTATCAGTAATTTACATGGGAAAACAGGGTTTTCAAAGTTACCCTTTGGAAAGCATCAGCGTTGTCGTATGGCTCATTCATACATAAGTACATTTTATGAACAACAAACTTTATTTCTAAACACTTTGCTGTCACTATCAGAAAATATTTCTCATGCTTTGTTTCAGACCTGAAACTCTCAATAATGGGGCAGTCCCAGTCCTGATACATTCTTCTTTTAGGCAACCGTAACCTTTTAGTTGAACTAAAATCTGGATCACAGCATACTTACAACAGGGCCATAATAATGGCAACAAACTATCATATCATTAACTGCTGATTCAGACTTAATATGCTGTTATGTTCATTATAAGACTCAAATATGTTTCGCGGCTCCAGACAAGTATTTGGGACAAAAAATGTCTCTTTTCATTGTAAAGGTTCCTGACTCGTGGGCTTGTTGAAGCTTGTTGCTGCGAGACAGCCCATCCTTTTGGCTCGCATGTCGTCCTTGCGGACCCTGGTGGTAATGAGTGCTTGTTAATCCTTCTGTCACTATCTCCTCCAGGCAGACAGCCATTTTGCAAAGTGCCCGAGTTGATTAGCGACACACTCCCACACAGTCCTGTTAAAAGAGCTCAAGATGGCATTACTGTAGCATCTAGTCCACAACGACTTCTGTCAGTCGCACTTGGCAGCCATCGCTGGACTTCATGGTCCCTACAGCCTTGTTGTGATGTTTTGACTGAGAGCCAGACGTCCTTTTCTTTTAGCCCTCCTCGCATTATACTCACATTTTCAAACGTATAAAATGAACTTGTGGAACAAATTTGCTTGCCGTTTGTTCCTTGGGAAAAGCCCAGGTCTTGTCTGTGGAATTTAAAGGACTGGAACGCTTTCAAAGACGAGCGGGAGTTGTTGGAAAAGGAGAGCGGGACAAACACGAGGCCAGGTCTGTTTCCTCTCAGAGGAGTTTGTCTGGGCAGCGAATCAAACCGTATCGAGCGCCGATAGAGCAGCGTTTTTACACGGTCAGCAGAGAAGATGTTCACTCCATTATCCTTGGTTGGTCATGGAGGAGTGCTGGGAGACACACACACACACATACACACACACACACACACACACACACACACACAGACACACATAGACACACACACACACACACACACACACACACACACACACACACACACGCCTTTACACCGCTGCCAAATAAACACAAGTCACGTTCTGTGACCTAAAAGAACAGCTTGGATCCAATTTGGTTTTAAATTCTGCAGCCGAGACAAAAATATCTGTTGTCTTGGCTACCACTTTGGACTGAGGCTACTTTTGCTTTTTAAGTGTTAATTTTGGAGCTAAAAATATTCTCGAGTGTTTTTAACTAATCTCTGTTTAAACCTCATATCTCATCAACATCCTGGTATACTGGACATAAACAGGAGGCAGCGTGGAGACTTCGCCCACTGCTGGTAGTTACTATGGTAGCGTTAGTAGCTTTAGTCTCAGAGAATGAGACGTTGTGACCAATAAGACCCAATCAGGAAGAGGAACGTTGGCGTCAGGGTCGGCGTTGCCAAAGGTCTCTGGTTGGAGCTGTTGAGACTGAAACACAAGATTCATAACCAACACGGGTCAGAGCAGGGGGAATGAGAGGGGGAACACCAGAGCAGGGGAGCAGGGGGGGGGGCAACACCAGAGCAGGGGTAATGGGGGGGGAACACCAGAGCAGGGGGAATGAGAGGGGGAGCAACACCAGAGCAGGGGGAGAGGGGGCAACACCAGAGCAGGGGGGGGGCAACACCAGAGCAGGGGGAATGAGAAGGGGCAACACCAGAGCAGGGGGAATGAGAGGGGGAACACCAGAGCAGGGGGAATGGGGGGGCAACACCAGAGCAGGGGAAACACCAGAGCAGGGGGAATGAGAGGGGGAACACCAGAGCAGGGGGAATGAGAAGGGGCAACTCCAGAGCAGGGGGAGAGGGGGCAACACCAGAGAGGGGGAATGAGGGGGGCAACACCAGAGCAGGGGGAATGAGAGGGGAAACACCAGAGCAGGGGGAATGAGAGGGGGAAACTCCAGAGCAGGGGGAATGAGAAGGGGCAACTCCAGAGCAGGGGGAATGAGAGGGGGCAACACCAGAGCAGGGGGAATGAGAGGGGGCAACACCAGAGCAGGGGGAATGAGAGGGGGCAACACCAGAGCAGGGGGAATGAGAGGGGGCAACACCAGAGCAGGGGGAATGAGAGGGGGCAACTCCAGAGCAGGGGGAATGAGAGGGAGAAACGTAGCAGAATATTAGAATATTAGTTTTTAAATTAAAATGTAGCGGTGGAAATGTGGCCTTAGGTGCTTTTATATTCCAATGTTCCCAGCTGTCAGCTTTATTTCCGACTTAGTGGAATTAAATGCTTGATTTGAGCTTGATATGAGGTGGAAAACTGAGTGACGCTGGACACGAGAGTGGGGACGTCAGTCTGGATTAGTGGACAAGTTGTCGGGTGGAGAGGGGAGATGGCAGGGCTGGCACAGGGCTATCAGACACGCTTCACCGAGTCTTCACTGCAAAGCAGGAAGAGCCGTGCACAGTGTGGTCCATTTGGCAGCAACTCCCCCCCCGTCCGCTCTCTGCAGCAGAATTTTAGAAGCTGTGACAGTAAAAGTTATAATGTCTGTGGAATCTTATGGAAACACCATATTGACCTGGATATCCCACTCTTTTTCAGACCTACAAACATTAATTGATTCATTGTCAACCATGAAAACAATAGCCAACTATTCTGATTATCGATTCATCCATTTGTAATTTTTTATAATAAAAAGTTATGTTTCTTTAACCGCTTTTTAAAACCCTTTTTTTTTAATCTGCACGTTTTTTCCAATGCTTTTGTTGAAACACTGGACACTTCATTTTACGCATGATTAACATTAACAAGCCTGGTCCTAACTGCTGAGTTGGTGTTTGTTAAGACCTCTCTTTAGAATTGTCTTCACGTCGGTTGCACCACCTAAACTTAAGCCTAGGGTTAACTACGCCTGGTCTTAGCGATGTCCGTATAGCAACGTGCAGTGCTAGGATTTGTAGGATTTTCCTCTGTTTTGATAAGTTTCAGCCATTTCAATGGAGGACCAAAGAAAAAGAAAAGGCAATTTCACTGACTTTGAGATACATATAAAATTGATAGAGCTGTACACGCAGCACAGACATACGTTGACTGCCAAGCAGTCCAACATTATAACGAGCACACAGACAGATAACAGCGGCCATGGAGGACGCCTCTGACTCACGCAGCCTTCGTACAGTACGAAAAAAGTGGAAAGACCTCCTGAGCAGAGCGCAGAAAGACCAGTCCTCATAAAAAACCCTCCAACCGGTGGGGGGTCCTCCCCCTAAAACCTCAGTTAATAGTGACATAATTGTAGATATATGCTGTCTCTCCAGGTCGTCCATACAGGCAGCGAGAGTGGGAGTTGGGAAGGTGTGTAGAAACGTGCTTAGATTTGGACTTTACATGTGTCACTGACTAGGCCGAAGAATTAGTCTTAGTGGGAAGAGGGCTTAAGCCAAGATGGTCCAACTGGCATTACTATTAGGTCGGACTTCGAACGCTGAGTTAAGACGTGCTTAGCTTAAGACCAGGCGTAAGCTCCTGTTGACTTTCACTCATTGGACATTAGATAAATGTATCCAAACTCCTGTGAAATACAGTACATCAGAAATTTGACTTTTTTTCAGAGTTTACCGTACTTTTCTAGCAGTGTCCTTGTGTTGCTCTCCCTCCCGCTGTTTCTCACTACAGCATGAAATTACAATCAGTGTACACTCTCTCCCCTGGGTAGCCTCTGCTAAGTGGTGCAGGATGCAGCTTCATGGTGTAGAGGTCGGTGCTTTTACGTGGTGCCACGCTCCAGAAACAGCTTAAGAAAATCAGAGAACTCCAGCTCTTTCTCCCCTCCAGGAGTGCTGTGTGGACTAGCCAGTCGACCTTCCTTGAGAAGAAAGGTCTGGCAATTGGTATTGAGTGAAGTAAAAACGATACCCAGCCCTAGTTAACACCCAGGATGTGTTATTGGTGAACTCACTTTGCAATGGTTTTGGTTTAAAGGTTATTGTGTGCTTCAAGCTTTTACTGTGTATTTTAGAGGACCAATTAGGTCTGATGGCCGATTCAAAAGGCGACGCAATACAGGAGATTCCCAAAAGAACGATGACAGACAATCATCTGATCATCAAATTTAAACCCCTTACCTCAGGCTTTAATACTAAAACTCACAGTCTGAATGAGTCATGTCAGCATACTAGAGGACTTATTGTTACCTGTAATAGAGCTCTTTGATTGAAATGATCACACTGACTCTGTTCTGTGGTAAGAGAAGCTCTCTGCCAGGGACTCATTTGTGATGACATCTGTATCTGTAATTTATATCACTGTTCACTCTTGCTTTCCCATCCACAGTGCCTGGAGCCCTGCAAAGATTCCTGGGAGATGAAGAGGAAAAGTGATTGCAGAGAGCTGTGTGAGGTACGCTGCAACACTGTCTGCTTCCTGTGCACTAGTATTATGGGATCAGGAACTATTGATTTAACTTGAAATCAGAAAATCTGTCAATTATGCGCTTGTTTTTCTGGGGTAGAGCTGAATCAGCTGAATCGGTCATGGGGAACACGGTTAGACAATCTGTGTGAAAAAAACACTTTCATTTACGTACTGTCAGTAGTTTTGGATCCAGAGTGAAAGTGACTAGACTTTTAGCAAAGATCGGGTCAAGATAACTGGATATTCTTTGAATGTCAATTCAATCAATTTCAACCCATCTAGCGGGTGTTTCCCAAGAAGCACTGGGAGTGTGTGACCAGCTGTGAGTTCCTCCAGTCAGTGTTGGCAGTGAAGCAAGGCAGCTGTCCGCCTCCAGAAAGAGCCAGCGGTTTTGCAGCGGCCTGCGTAGAGAGCTGTGATAATGACCGAGAATGCTCCGCTCAGAAGAAATGCTGCTCCAACGGCTGCGGCCATACCTGCCAGTCTCCCAGAGACCTCTACAAAGGTAAGGAGAGCCACGAGAACTGGCATTTAGCATGCTATTAGGAAAGTGTGTGTTTTCAACCTGGACCCTATTTTCCCAATGTTATAGAGCGAGAACAGTGTGACCGTCAGCCGCGAACTGGGCTCTAATGTAACTAGTGGGCTTAGAAAATTAAGAAAATGATTCACCAAGTTTCATGAAGCCTCATTTGGATGCCAAGATGAGCAGCAAACATTGCACAGCACTGATAAATCAATCAATTCAAACCTTCCTGTTTAATTTGTTGTTTTTTATGATAGAGCTACATTTTTCAGAAAAGTTCTGTTATTATTATTCTTATTATTTTTCAGCATTTCTACTGTGGCACACTTAAACTGTCATAAATGTCTTGTCTACCTAAAAACTGTCATCCCAGCCTCCCTTGGGCCTGTACTGGAAAATGAGCTAATTCCAGATGCTGTGCTGCTCTGAGTCAGGTGGAGCTTGCCCTACTTAGGCTTCATTGTCAAACGAGGGCTAGGGGGGAAAACGATCCTGTGTTCAGGCCCCGCTGATGCCAACACACACGACAGGAGAGGAATTATGTGTGGAACTCATTTAGCCGTTTCACGCCGTGACACTGAGTGAAGCTGTGAGTCGCCACAGCCCCGGGGGACGCAGTCTGACCCAGCTGACAACTCAATGTCCTCTTTGCACAAACTATATGCTGAGAATAGAAACACTAATCACAAGAGTCAGATCTACTTGTTGTAGATCTGACTCTTGTGATTAGTGTTTCTATGGTGTTCTATAGTGTTTCTACCAGGCAATCTGATTGGTCAACTATACATTTACAACGTGCTTAAAGCGCCATTGAAACCATGCCCAACATCCTACATCTGGTTCCCAAAACCAAGATGGCGATGTCTGTATCGCCAAAGTCAGGGATTCAAAACGCCCGGTCCACAATCCACTAATTTTACAGTCTATGATTTATGTAACAAAAGAAATTCTTCTTCTATGTTCACAAAATTTTCCCTCAATGTTATTCTGTGCGACTTTTGGTGGAATGAATGAATGAATGGATGAATACGTAATTTTTTTGTGTCATGCACAGTAAAAGTATGCCCAGCCCAAACGGACATCCTTATTCATAGCAGGGGACCAGATACCACAATAGCAGTTATGGTTTTGGTTTTTATCCTGTTTCTTTCCTGTTTTATTTTGGTCTGGTTTTCTGTGCTGTCTTGTCTTTAGTTCTACTTCCTGTGTTTTCCCGCTCCTGTGGTTACCTGATGTCTTCCACCTGTTTCCCAGCCCTCTTGTCACCTGCCTCTCGTTATCTCGTTACCCTGTGTGTTTAGGGTCTGTGCTCCCATGTCTCTTGTCAGATTGTTTTGTTCGCCTTCCTGTTTGGGACTTTGTCAGTGTGCTTCTTCGTTCCTGATGGATAGTCCCTTGTTCGTTCTTGTGACCTGAGTTTTTAATTTTTCAATTCAATTCAATTTTATTTATAGTATCAATTCATAACAAGAGTTATCTCAAGACACTTTACAAGGACCCAACAGTTCTAGTAGTTTTCTCCAGAGTAAGCAACTGTGCGACAATGGCAAGGAAAAACTCCCCTTTGGGAAAAAACCTGGGACAGACCCAGGCTCTTAGTAGGTGGTGTCTGATGACCGGTTGGGGTTAGAATGAAGAGGGGCAATAACAGTCCCAAAAAATAGTAGTTTGTAGTAGTTCATGGCATAGCAGGGCATTGTGCAGCATTACAAGGCACAGCAGGACGTAGCTGGGCACCGTGGCAGGGAAGGGAACGTGTAGCGGAACCATGGCGACAGCTGCAACCATGATTTTGGAGCCTCCCTGATCCGAGGAAACATGCTGGGAGAAAATGGAGGACTCTGGGGAATGACTCCCCAGAGCTAGGTTAGTAACAAGCATTTCTGGGACATAGATGCACATAAAATAGGAAGATAGAAAGATAGGAGAGAGGAGCTCAGTGTGTCGAAGGAAGTCCCCCAGCTGTCTAAAACTACTACAGCATAACTAAGAGAGACAGGGTAAAGAGAGGAGCCTGGTCAGGCTAGAACTCTCCCCAACCGGATTGGGCTGTATGCAAAGTCTTCCTCGAGTTTTATTATATTCTTGATTATATGATAGATAAATCAGACAATTATGAAGAGACTGCTGTTTTTCCCTGCTGTGTTTCTGTTTTCTTCTAGCCTTTTTCCCCCTTGGACCGTTTGGAATTTTGGATTTTTGGACTTAGTGTTTTGCCTGTTGGATTGTGTTTGGGTTGGACAATAAATCCTGGGTATAAACCTTCTCCTCTCTGCCTGACTCATACCTGCATTTTGGTCCTCATTCCCTGCACCCCCTCAACAGCAACATCAGTCTTATTTTTTTTGCCATGCTTAAGAGACAAAAGTCACCAACTTACACGCATGAAATCTAAACCACTCAATTTGGTCATCAGTAAAAACCTTTCAGAAAAAAATACAATTTTCCCAGACTTCCATTCTCAACGTCTGACTCCTCAGTACATTTGCTGTAACATAAAGTTCAGGATGGTTGTATTCCAGGTGTTCCTCTGAAGCCGAGGAAGGAGCTGGGCTTTGAAGAGCTCTCTTCTGGTCAGCTGACGGTGCGTTGGTCCTCCCGCTTCAACATCTCAGCTGAGCCAGTGGTCTACATCCTGCAGAGGAGGTGGAACTTTGGCATCCAGCCCAGCGAAGACACTGCTACGTTGTGGCAGCTGGTTGCACAGGTTAGTTTAGGGGTTGTAATAGAGATGTTCCCATAACATTTATTGCTTCTTGATACCGATTGAACTTTCTGAGATAGTAATTCAGTGTGCTTTCAACCATTTGTGAAACACAGTGCCACCTAGTGGGGTCAGAACATTAAGACAATGCTTCATTTGGACATTACTACATTTTGTCTGTTTACATCTTGGGTTTTTTCAGATGTGACCATATTTGGACGAGAGGGTGTAGCTGGAGAGAGCGTTTTGCTTCCAAGGATAGCAACAGATTTTTTTTTTTTTTTTCCTAGACCACATCCAAAACTTATTTTTTTCATTAGTGATGGTCTTAATTTTCTGAGCCCACTAGACATCACATCAACGGGTTGAAAGCACATTGAATTGCCCTCCCTCCCTTGAGCCTTTTCTTAAAAAAAAAAAAAAAAAGTGGGAGTAGAAAATTGTGTCATTTGTTCGAGTAACATTAGTGTTGTGGCTCAGTGGTAGAGTGGTCCCCTGCCAATCTGAAGGTTGGGGGTTTGATCCCCCATGTCAAAGTGTCCTTGGGCAATACACCCCGAGTGCATACTGTACTGTGTAAAAGCGCTTTGAGTTGTCGTTAAAGCATACAGTCATAAATACGTGGAATACATACAAATAATGCATTTCCATTGAGGACAGCTTGCCCAATATATGTTGCCTGGTGTTAGAGATTAAAATTGTGGGACATATTCAAGTTCTCACAACTGCGTTCACTGTACTCTAGTTCCGAACTGGACAACTAAAACTAATGGGTGTATCTGTCCTTATTTAAGACTCCCAACTAAAGTTAGTTCAGAAGACTTCTGAACCTCTGAGACCGTGCTGCTGACAGCCTGGTAATGGGGATTTTAAAAGGCTTAATGGCATTCAGTTTAGAAAACTATTGCTCTGAATGAGTATTTTGATTGAGGGTAAAGGTAATTATGCTGCACTGATTAACAGAGGAAGATCTCAGTTGTCCGTGGGTGGACAACATACATAATCATTAACATTATTATATCATTAAATACCCTCTCTTAAATCCCATTGTCACACAATACATTTTTATGGCTATGCGCTGGCGGTAGCTGTGGGCGTTATGTTTCTGGGTCATCAGTCTGTCCCGGGGCAGAGCCAGACGTTGGCAATATTCAGGGCTGTTGTTGAGGATGACTCATTTTGTTTCCTGCCACCTACAGAGAAGCAGAATATGTCAGATGACACAGGTCCAGTAATCAGCTCATGAATATTAATGATATCAGGCAACATGATGTCAGACTGACCAGCTGTTGTGATTGGTCTGATTTCTGTTTTCTTTTAGTGGCTAGAGCTGACAGAGGAGGTAGTAGTTCATCCACACACACACGGCTTTTAATATCAAAAAGGTCAAAGATAAACATCACTGTGAAATCATGTTATTTAAACATTATTTTCTAGCAGTTATTCAATGCAATAACTCAGGAACAGAAAGGAAGAGCACATTAGTCTGGACAGACATGAAGGTAAACAACCGCGATGTGGTCATTCCAGTTTGATTGTGGTTTTTAGCTTTCAGCCAACCACATCAAATTTCAGGAGAAAAAATTTGATATAAAAGATGCAGAGACAGCCTCACGCACATCGCTGGAATTCTTGTGTTCAAGATGGGACCAGTGTCCAAATGATTGCCAAATATAAAAACAGGGGGCTTAAAATGGAAGACACTGAACTGAAAACTGACGCTACATCTTAGCAGAAAAACTAACCTGTTGAAAATGTTTTAACTTAACTAGGTGCACTTTGGTTTTCAGTGCGTAAATGCCAAATTCATTGCTAATTTTCTGTTTGTGTTTCTCTTGAAAACAAACATTTTCTTGATTGAAAGAAGACAAACATCCATGTTTTCTTTAAGCCAACTCTTCTTGATTCACCCTAGACCACGGAGCAGGGAGCGAGGCTCTCTGATATGCGGCCTGGTCGCTGGTACCAGTTCAGAGTGGCGGCCGTCAACACCCACGGCACCAGAGGTTTCACCACGCCCAGCAAACACTTCCACTCTAGCAGAGGTAAGACAGATTTGTTGTTGAGTCACTTTAAGTATAAAGCCTGAAGCCCAGTTCAGACCAAGATAAAGAAGTTTGTTATTAAAGCGCCCATATTATCCTCATTTTCAAGTTCATAATTGTATTTTCAGGTTGTACCAGAATAGGTTTCCATGGTTTCATTTTCAAAAAACACCATATTTTTGTTGTATTGCACATTGCTGCAGATCCTGTTTTCACCCTGTGTTTAGGTCTGTTTTGTCTCCAGAGTGAGACATAACACTAGTTTTGTCTCCAGAGGGAGACATCTCACTAGTTTTAGCTTTACATTTAGAAACCGGATCTCACTCAGAACACCATGGAAATGAAGGTGGAAGCACCAGACACACACAATAACCTCCAAATCCCAGAAAAAATAATTTCTTCATAATAGGGGCACTTTAAGGTGTAGGAATGAAGTGTATTTAAACTCTTAGTTAGCAATGGATACGGGTTCAGTTATATATCGATTTGGCTGTTCTGGCTCTTCTCAGATATCTCGTCTTAATGCGTGGCTATGACTTATTTATCTCGTTCCAAGGCAATATTAATTAGTGGCCACACAATATTTTTCTGTGGTCCTTCTGCGACTGCATGCTAATGTTATTTTGCTCGTGGCTGGGTCGTAGAATGGTCAGCCCATAAACACAAGGTTGGCGGTTCAATCCCAAGTCGTGTCCCTGAGCAAGACACTGTATGTATAGCTGTCCACTGGTCCTAATACTTAGGATGGGTTAAATGCAGTAATGGAGTAGAACAGTGCATTTGTTGTAGTAATACTGTTTCAGTTTAAAAGCATCCCCTCACCCCCAGACCCCTCCAGTCCTCCGGCTCCCACTGAGCTGAGAGTGGCCAACATGAGCTTTGGCAGTGGCAAGACGGTGTCGGCCAGGCTCCGGTGGAGCATGCCTGCTGACCTGGATGTTCCCGTGCACCACTACAAGGTCAGCTGGAGCTGGACTGCAGTCGGACAGCCTTATGCTTCATCCTTGACAAAGAGGAGGAAGACAGTCAGAGAGGTGAGGATGGACACTGAAAATCCTGAGGCAGAGGTGAAAAGAGTGGAAAAACTCATGTGCAGGCAATGTTTTTGTAAAAATAGTTTACAGCTTATAACTATTTCAGTTGTTAGCTAACTATTTCAACTGTTTGCTTCATTACTTTAGCTAATCATATAAACTAGTCATTACTCTTCACAAGGCTTCATCTGGCCATCACTACTCCTTTGGGAGACTAAAAATACAGTTGAGAACATTGTGTTCATGACTGCCATTTTCTTTTCTCGTGTGCAGGGCCAGGTGGAGCTGGACAGCATGCGGTCTAACAGGAGCTACAGTGTGGAGGTCCAGGCTGTGTCCTATTGGGGACAAACTCGGCTCAAAGGACCCCGAGCTGTCCTCCACTTCACCACACAGCGCAGTATGTCTTATGTTACATCTTCATAAAGGGATCCTTTTCATAACCTTTTAGAATAATAATCTGACTGTCAACAGCAAAAACAGAACTTTTAGTGGACGCTAACATTTGCCCATTAACGTTAGATTGTAGTTTGTTTCGTCTATCAATCAAGTTTATTTGTATAGCCCTTTACAATAGCCGAAAGGTACCCAAAGTGCTTTACAACAAAGCCATAAAACAATACAAAACACATGCCGAACAAACAGATACAATTAAAAGTGCTGTAGTGGTGCAGCGCTGCAGGACATTAAAAGCCTTCCAGAAATGCATAGAAAGGAGCAGACCGAAGGACACCTAAGAGACAGTATTGTCCTAGTCAGAATTAAATGCTAATTTAAAAAATTAGGTCAGTGACTGAGGTCAGTAGTGGTGCGGATGTCAGGGGGTAGTTTGTTCCACAGTCTGGGAGCAGCGACGGCAAAAGAACAATCGCCCCACTGTTTAAGTCTTGACCTAGGGACCTCCAACAGAAGCTGACCCGAGGAGGCTCTGCCACAATTGCAAAAAGTTAAAATCTCAGACAAGTAAGAGGGGGCCAAGCCATAAATGGTGTTAACAAACAGCAGGAGTTTAAAATCAATTCTAAAACGGACTGGAAGCCAGTGGAGTGACGACAACACAGGGGTAATGTGTTCACGTCTGGACGTGCTTGTTAAAAATCGGGCAGCAGCGTTCTGGACAAGTTGGAGACGAGAGAAATTGATGACTGACTGAGGCCAACGTAAAGGGCATTGCAGTAGTCCAGTCTTGAACTGATGAAAGCATGGATTGCCTTCTCGAGATCCTGCCGACTGAGAAAGGACTTGACTTTGGCCAAAAGACGGAGCTGAAAAAAGCTTGAGCTGACAACAGAGCTAATGTTTGTCAAATTTAAGCCCATTATCAAATGTTACCCCGAGATTTTTGACATGAGATTTAAAAAGGGGGCCCAGAGTGCCAGAGTTTGTGGTGAGAGCATTTGACATAGATGGAGAACTAAACAAAATGCATTCAGTTTTGCTGTCTAAGTGCAACAAGTTCTGTGACAGCCACTGCTTTATATCTGTGCAGTCCAGTAGCTTAGTAAGTGCAGTGTTTTTGTTTGGTTTCATGGGCAAATATATCTGCAAGTCGTCGGCATAAAAGTGAAAAGACAGGTTGTGCTTTTTTATAATTGCTCCCAGAGGTAGTATATACATTGAAAACAGAATAGGGCCGAGAATAGATCCCTGTGGCACCCCACAGGGCAGCGACGCCTTTGAGGAGCAGTGGTCACCAATCGCGACAGAGAAACTCCTGTTTGCCAGGTATGACCTAAATCACTGGAGAGCGGTGCCACGGATGCCGACGTGCTCTAGGCGAGATACAAGGACTGCATGGTCAACTGTATCAAAGGCTGCTGTGAGGTCGAGCAGAACCAGCACAGCAGGATTCCCAGCATCCACAGACAAGGCAATATCGTTGTGCACCTTTAACAGTGCTGACTCAGTGCTATGCCGGGATCTAAAACCAGACTGAAATTTATCAAGAATAGAATTGATCTCCAAAAATGTCTATAATTGAATAAAAACAACTTTTTCTTAAACCTTAGAAAGAAAAGGCAAGTGAGAGACAGGTCTAAAATTGGAGAGCACAGAATGGTCAAGATGTGTTTTTTTTTTTTTTTTTTTTTTTTTTTTTTAATGAGGGGCCTAACCATAGCGTGTTTGAAGGCAGCTGGAACAGACCCTGAGCCAAGACAAGTGTTTATAAACACAAGCAGACTTGACCCAACGGAGCTCAGAACCTCCTTCAAAAACTTGGCTGGAATAATATCTAAGGGGCAGTTCGTGGGTTTCATGCCACTAACCACCTTAGTAAAAGAAAACAAAAATGGTCTCAAACCGCTCAAATACATCAGTCTGTGCAGGAGGAGCACAGACATCATCAAAAGACATATTCATATTACAGATATTCTGCCTGACAGATGCCACTTTATCAGTGAAAAAAGACACAAACTCCTCGCAGGTTGCAGTAGAGGCATCGGACAGGACAGTAGGGCATGGATTAATGATAGAGTCAATGGTATTAAATAGCAGTCTTGGATTATGAGAGCTGTTAGCTATAATGGAGGACAAATATTTGGACTTGGCTTCCTTTAGAGCTCTCTGGTAAGCAGCCAAACGGACCCTTAACCAGCCCAGGGATACGTGCAGTTTATCCGTTTTCCACCGCCGTTCAGCCTGTCTGCATTGTTGTCTGAGCAGATGGGTATGGTCATTCAGCCAGGGATCTGACTTAGTTTTGGTAGTTTTTTGCCAAAAAGGGGCAACAGAGTCAAGAATTACAGAACATGTTGAATGGAAAGTGGAGAGTAGGCTGTCTGGTCAAAGGGGAGGAACCAGCCCACAACCATCAGGCAGGAGTTTCTGAAAGCAACAGGAAACTCCCCAGCCGTTGATGGAGTAAAGATTTGGCGTCTGCGAGCTGGGGAAACTGGCTTATTGGCAGGTGGAGGGGCAGCAAAGTCAAACAGGGAGGTGATCCCAGATAGCAGTGTCGACTATTTCTCTGAGGCAAACTGAAAGCCCATGAGAGATGACAAGGTCAAGAGTGTGCCCATACTCGTGTGTTGGTGCATTAACAGATTGAGTGAGATCAAAGGAGACTAAAAGGCCTTTGAATTTGTTGGCCAGTTGATTTGCTGCACAACAAACATGAATATTAAAGTCTCCACAAATCAGCAGTTTATCAAACTTTGGGAGAAACTCAAACAAAAACTGAGAACTCTTGAAGAAAGTCCTTATTAGATCTGGGTGGGCGATAAACTGTGGCACACAGCACAGGGCAGGTAAGGTTGATCACGACCAGCTGCAGTTCAAAGCTGGAGTAATTATTGGCGATTATTGTCCGGCATCTGAAGCTCTCCTTAAATATAGCAGCCAGGCCGCCCCCGAGACCGACTTACTGACGAAGGAACATCCGGGGGAGGAGCTCCGAAAAGGCGCTGATCTCACCTGGTTTCAACCAGGTCTCTGTCAACAGGAGGAAATCCAGATCATGTGTTGTAAAAAAGTTGTTCAAAATAAACGTCTTATTTGTAAGATCTGACATTTATTAGGGCCGTGTGAACTGAGCATCGGTCAGTCTGGCGAGAGAAGCGACTGAGCGAGCGGAGATTTCCCGGGACACAACCCCGCTGAGAGATCCGCACTGGCCGACAGCATGGGAGCAGCACTCCGGTGTCCCGAAGAACCGGTCGGAGCCACCGATATCTGTACTCCGTGGAACTCCGCAAATTGTAGCCACTGTAGTCTGTGTAGTCCGGCTGGTAGACGACAGGTATCGTGGAGGGAGGAAGCCAGAAATATTTTCAGTTTAATGAGGACTCCCCCTCGCTTTCCGCGTTTTCTGCGACGACTGTTGCGAGGTAACCAACAGGAAGAACGCCATATATGCGGTGGTATAGACTCCAGATAAGGCGGAAGCCTCTTTGAGTGTCCAGCAAAGCCGCAAATTGGCAGTATTTCCAGAGATTCGCGAATATATTAAGTGTCAGGCGATCATACACCACCAGCGGTGACACACTCCGTACAACAGACAGCAGATAGAGGAAAAACATTAACACTCTCAGCAGAGGTAGACGGCCAGCCAAACACACGGGCGCCATCTTACACAAGCAAGCCTGAATTGGTCTAGTCTCCAATTTCAAAGATTATTGTTCCCATCAGTCACTTAGACACAAGAACAAGGGAAAATAGGGTCTGGGTTGAGAACCTTAACTTTTGACGCTTTCTTTCGATGTCTTTAACTTTTTATGTTTTCATCACTTTTGATGCTTTTTTTTTTTTCAATGTTTGTCACTTTTTTGGACGTTCAACACTACGTAACACTAATTTATTAACTTTAGTTTTACAGTTATTTTTGGATTTCATGGTCAAACCTCAGGAAATTATACCTAATGTTTGAGTTTGAAAAGCAGAAATTAGGAATTATTTAGAATAAAATTTAAGTAATTTATGTTGATGGATAATCACAGACTGGAACTTTAACTGAGACTTTAAAAATACTATTTCAAAACCACTTCAATTTGTTTTCAAATGCTATTAAATTGAATGAGACGACCCAAAATTAATAGAGATTTGTACTTGGCAAAGAGCGTTGTGTGCAATCAATCATGTTACACTGATATAGGAAAACAGGTCAATTTGACCCAAGGACAACATTAAAACTCTAAATAGCTAAGTTTAGTGTAGCAGTAGTTGTGTTCAGTCCTCAACCGTTACATTTGGTTTTGTCCCTTTTTTTATAGGCACCAGTACTGCTCTAAGAAAGCCTACTGGGGACAGTCTGGATGTGGGGACACCGTTCTACCAGGACGGACAGCTCCGCGTTCATGTTTACTGGCAGAGCAGCTTCGGTATGTACAGTTCATACATGAGAGGATGTGGGCGTCTGCCATCAAGAGAAATGAGGCAAAATCCCACTTAGATTCTTAGATTATCTATAAATTATATTTGCACTAGCATTTCAGATGATGTACACCACTTCCATGTAGCATCTACTGTTTTGTCTCCTCCTGAACATCCTGTCCCCATGCTTCTAAAAAGGGGGGGGTTCGTGCTCAGAGTTTAGAGCAATGGTCCAAGTTGTGGGGAGTTAGAGCTTGGAGAAAATAACAGATTCTAGTCTTAGGTAGACTACAAGATGCGTGCTGTGGATTTATTAGAGAATGTTGCTGTGTTAATAGAGCTACATGTCCAAGACCTTTTCTCGGTCTGGAATATCCAACTGATTTTCTGACTCTGGGTAACACTGTTGTAAAAGCGCTCGTTGTGTTTGTAGATTCCTCAGCTGAATTCTACAGAATCCAGTGGGGACCAGAGTACTGTGGACACAACCACACAAGACCCATGGATAAGACCAGCACACAGGTAACAATAAAACATTGTCACAGTGAGCATAAATGGGGCACCGAAATCTGCAGGGTCCTGAATTTTATACTTTTTTGCCACTGACAGAATTGGCTGCAAGGTGTCGAGTATCAAATGCCTCGTCATCCAATCGCTAATTTTAATTTGATATTCAAACCTAGTAATAACGCACGTACAGACCAGATCTTCATAATCATTTTCTGCCTCTGTCTGATTTTAGGAGAGTTTTGTAAGCCTGCAGCGCTTGCTCTTTTCCTGCAAGTATAAAGTCATTGTGCAGCCAGTCGGCAAGAAGAGTCCCCTTCCGTCTGAGAGCACCAGCTTCTTCACGCCTTCCTGTGCCTCCGTCCAGGCCAAGAGTCCCAAAGCCATCACCTGTCCTGGAGAAAAGGGTACCTTAGGTCTTCAAAAATACATATTGAACAGCATACTTTAAAGGACTTATTAGATAGAAATCTATGCTTTTTTGTCATTTCTGACAATTTGATGAACACAAATGTATGTTATGCTTGAGTAAATGAAACACAGATTAACAAAACTGAAATTGTAATATTTAAATACTACCGTTAAAATCACAGTACATACTCTGAACGGAGACTGGGGTGGGGGGTGCCATCCCTTTCCTTGTTAGCAAAATGACCCCCGGTTTTCCAAGGAGACCTCATCCCCCCACAACCACCACTTGTTACTCAGAATTACTTTGATGTTCAAACATTACAATATGTGCAATTAACTGCTGTATACTACAAACACTTTCACTTTGAGCCTACATTTTTTAGATCTGACATTTACCAAGATAAGTTTAGCGAACTCGTCACGGTATTTTGAGTTGGACAAAAACAATACTTTACAGTGTATATCTTTCTGTCTGGCCACAACACATGAGGCAACACAACAGTTGGCCTTCGTCGCCACTATTTCTTTGTTTGTCTGGGCCTGAAAACCAATAGTCTATAACGACAACAGATTGTTTCGCCAATGTCCGTCCCGTCTCTGTGTTGGCGCTTTAACCTGCGGCTGATTTCTGAGGACTATGGTTACCTGGTCCTCAGATCTCTGCAGGGTAAATCCAGACAGCTAGCTAGACTATCTGTCCAATCTGAGGACTATGGTTACCTGGTCCTCAGGTCTCTGCAGGGTAAATCCAGACAGCTAGCTAGACTATCTGTCCAATCTGAGGACTATGGTTACCTGGTCCTCAGATCTCTGCAGGGTAAGTCCAGACAGCTAGCCAGACTGTCTAATCAGTTTTCTGTTGATGAATAAAACTACTTCTGAACGTACACATGTTCCACCAAAACAACTTCTTTTCTGAGACTATTTAGCAGAAGCACCATGACTCCGTTTGGCGCTTATACCCGCCCAAGACGATTGATTGGTTTAAAGAAATGCCAATAAATCTGAGCAGGTTTTCTCCCATCCAGGATACTTGATTATACAATGCGAGACTAGAAAACCAATGACAGGATTTTCATGTGACCTCTGGCTGTGCTTCCTCCAGCAGTGCCCCTTCAGAAAGTGCTGGTGAAGGCAGCCAACCTGACGGCGTCCTTTGAAGTCTGGGCCGGAAACGTGACGGCCATCTTTAGCTGGGACTTGTCCACAGCCCCGCCCCACCAGCAGCTGACGGGTTACCAGGTAACCTGGGCGGAGGTCATCTCCACCAACCACCACCACAAGAAGCTGCCGCACAGCCTCATCTCCCAGTCCCAGATCGTGCCCCCGGTCAGTGCTCCAACAAACTGTAGTAATTCTAGAGTTTGGCTCTGAACCAGTGGTACTTTGACTTCTGCGTGCATTAAAGACAGGGCCGTATTGATAGGGAAGCTAAAGTCATGCACTCTGTATTCTTTGGGGAGTTTTATAGGAGTTTGTAACAATTTACTTTTTGCAGTTATGTGAATCCCTAATTGTCTTTTAGTTTGGCATTAGTGTGGGAAAGTGTGGTGATGGCAGAGCAGACAGTGGAGGGAGGGTTTCTGGAGATAGCTGGGTCTGAGGATAGACAGAACTGGCTGAAGATTCCCAAGGTGAGTATTCCTGGGAACACGGAACAGACAGGTTAGAAACTCAATAACAGCAAGACTGGAAATACTGCATGAAGGCTGTACGCAGCACACACTGAGGTACGCTGGCAGGGAGAGGGAAGTCAGGCTGGTCTTTATAGGTGGTTGATGAGCTGATGACTTCCAGGTGTGCTGATGAGTAACTGTCAGGTGTGGGGGAGAGCAGCAGGAGGGGCGGTGACACATACTGTGGAGACTGAGTGGCGAACAGAAAACCAAACAGCAAACACACTGCAAGCATACAAACTGAAGAAATAAAACTACACACAGACACACACAATTCAATTTATTTACAAAGCGCCAACAACAGTTATCTCATTGCGCTTTCCATAAAAGAGCAGGTCTAGACCGTACTGTTATTTACAAAAACCCAACAATTTACACACCCACAACCCAGACTGCCACCGGGCGTGACAGTTCAAGAATTAGTTGGTGATTGACACTTTATGCATTTGATGTTTTTTTTAAACGCTTTTTGACATTTATTTTTCTTAAAGTTTGACATTTTTTAAAATGTTTTTGTAAAATTGTTAGGTTCTAATGTTTTTTATTCACTAATACAAAACATTTTCAAATTTTTCAAGTATTTTTTTTTTTTGTATTTGTATAGCAAAAATTGACTTCAGGCAACTAGAATTTCCCTTTATTTTTCACTAGTATGAAAGCATTTTTTTGATGGTTTGGACTGAACCAAAGACAGGTTACTACAGTTCTGGCAGGCTATCTCGGGGTTATAAGACCAGGAAAGCTCCTTTAAGGAACAAATGAATGTGAGAGTAACGGTGTCCGCGCTCACAGCTGAGAAATAATCAGCAGTCTGATTGTTAATGGGTAGTAAATGCACGGTGTAGGTTTCCATTTGTCTCCATATCCATTTGAATAAATGCTGCAGCAGTAATGCTCCTGTGTCTTGCTTCTCAACATCCCAACAAAACAATATGGGAGATCAGCAGTCAGCTGAAAAACCTCCGTACAGAGGATCCGAGAGGATGGGGGAGCCCGTCCACAAACCAATCACTTCCAACTGTCTAGGGATGCAGCTTCCTTATTTGATGACAACAGGACGTTATGTCACGTAGAGATCTACGATCAGTGTACCTTAGTCTGGAACTTGGTTTGGTTAGCAGGTGTCAAAGCCCCCTTAAAGGCGGGTTGGACACTTGGAGCATAATAAACTTTGTCTTCTGCCTCTTCCTCTCACTGGGTCCGTTCTCGTCTCTTCCAGGATGGAAATGTCCTGGTGGTGCCAGGCCTGCACCCGGCCGGTCTGTATCGGCTGGAGGTCCAGGCCATCACAGCGGAGGGGGAAGGTCCTGCAACCAGCCGCACCTTTCAGACCCCTGGACACCAAAGCACCCTGAAGCACAGTAAGGTTGCCTTCATATTGCTACGTTTTGGTTTTTAGGTCTAAAATTTTCAGCCAAAAGTGATCTCTGTACGTGTTTTTATCTTGTAGAAGAACTAATCTCTAACACGCCTAAACATACTCATCATCATCCTGGTATATTGGACACAAACAGGAGGCAGTTAGCATAGTAACCTCACATCTCCTCATTCTGGTTTATATCGGACATACATAAACCGAAGGCAGCGTGGAGACTCTGCCCACTGCTGGTAGTTTTCATCAGAAATTGAGGCATGTTTGTCTAGAATAAAAGTGTCAAAAAAATAAATATTATGAAATGCAAAAAATAGTGACCACACTGTCAAAGAATCCAATCTTGAGTTTGTTACGAGACAAACGGCTAAAGAACAACGTACATTTTCTCAGGATGTGTCCGTCTGAAAAATGCCCTTTTTGTGTCAATATGTTCCGGAGATACATGGCCTGTGAAAACAATGGGTTTAATATGTATTTTGGTGACTACGGGTCAGAAGAATTACTCATAATCGTGACACAGGTACTCTGAGTTACTCTGAGCTGGGACATCTCGTTTCCACACCATTTTGAGTTTAATAACTTGTCTTCCCTCATTCAGGAACCAGGCTGAGGAAGCATCACCATAAACAGCCAATCATTGAGCGGTACTGAGCCCAGACAGCCAATCAGCCTGCATGAACGAAGTCTCCCAAACTCAGGATGATCAGGAATCCACAGAACAAGGATCAGTAACGAAGAAACGTAGCCTCAGCAGCTTTATGATCCAGATGAATTCTCCCAAACAACTAGCAACCATTTGAATACCTTCCAGTGCACCGACTGTAGTACAGCGGTAAAAGTTGTGAGAACTTCCTTTTGACTCAGAGCTGAGAGTACATCTCAGCACTTGTATGTAATATGGGGGTAGATCATCATAGCACGTATACAAAATGGTGTTACCTGTAGGTCTGGGTATGATTATGTTCAGGGCTTTAAACTGACAGACAAATAACTTTGACCAAACTGTAACGTTACTAGCCAGTTTGGCCGTTGATGAAAGAAGCAGAAAACACTGCCTGTTGGAATGGGTCGGCTGCAGACAGGTTACCACATTAGTCTGTTCTCCACCAAGAAATATGGGTGGTTTTGTGTATTACTTGGAACTGTAGTCTTTATCTGGCAACACTGCTCGTAGTACTAATCCTACATTTCCCATGAACACTGTCACGACCGTCGGCTACATGCTAAGGGTGCACCACAGATTACAAGCTACGCTGAAACTGAGACAAACCGTAAAGTTAGTAAGGAAAGAACAAAGGTGGCTAGTGTAAAATCTGATTGGCTGCTAACTTAAAACAACCAATTAGCCATGTTGGATAGTGACAAAGTTAATTTAAAGCCCTGATTATGTTACGCTAATGCATAAACCAACTTTTAGTACCAAAACCTTAAAAGTTATAGAAACGGAAACTAGTTTTTTAGGAGGGCTGTTGGAACTGATACTGGAAGTCTACGGATTCCGTCATCTCTGCCCAAGAAACGCTCCAACATCTTCCCAAACCAGACTTCTCCATGAGCGAAACTACTGACACAATTTGTTCTCTCAGCAAGAATCCACTTTTATACCCAGCCCTGATATCTACTGTACCTTTACAAAGTCCCTTTGATGGAATTGCATGCAAACACCTGAATGTTAAGTGTCGTCGGCGTAGAGTGCCATCTTCTACATTGTAAAACCTGGGAAATTTCCTCAACTAATTCCATGATACTTTGACATGTAGCTCCCCCGTAGCTCTGTAAATGCTGTATATACTGTTGGTCTGTATTTATTTGTGCCTGGCTGAGTGTGAAACACACACCTACTGTGTGTGTGCGCTCAGTCTTTATAAACCTCGAGACGCTGTACAAAGTTGTTTTTCCAACGAAGATAAATCCAAGGCCAATATGTGTACAGTCATCTTTCCACGTGTACTGTTTTTAATTTAATATTATTTGATCTTTTGTCTTTCTGCTCCCTCATCAGCAATTTTTTGCAGTGACCTTTGTCTGTTTAGAGAATTTCTAATGATGGTGTATTCCTGCGAGGAAAAGCAAAGCCATGAGAAAACAAAGATCTGCACTTTAATTCTACCTCCATTATTCTTGTGTTGGAGCGCAAACAAAAGGTTTAAAGAACCCCCCCCCCTCCCCAGGGATACAGTATGTGATAAAGGATGTGTGCTATTACTTACACATAAACACACACAGCTGGGAAACACAAGGTTAAAAATGAATGATATGCTCATTCCTATGCATATTCGCTGTGTGATAGGAAAAGGTGTAATTCATTTTCATGAAGGGGTTTATATGATATGGTATTAAAATCTTATGATATCCTACAAAATTAGGTGAAGGTCACATTACAATTAGCGGTCTTTTACAGTTAATTATAACCGGGAAAAGGATGTCTGTGAGCCGGGTAGATCCTCAGATCTCTGCAGGGTAAATCCAGACAGCTAGCAAGACTATCTGTCCAATCTGAGGACTATGGTTACCTGGTCCTCAGATCTCTGCAGGGTAAATCCAGACAGCTAGCTAGACTCTGTCCAATCTGAGGACTATGGTTACCTGGTCCTCAGATCTCTGCAGGGTAAATCCAGACAGCTAGCTAGACTCTGTCCAATCTGAGGACTATGGTTACCTGGTCCTCAGATCTCTGCAGGGTAAATCCAGACAGCTAGCTAGACTATCTGTCCAATCAGTTTTCTGTTGACTAAAACTTCTACTGAACGTACACTTGTTCCACCAAAACAACTTCCTTCCTGAGACTATTAAGCAGCGGTACCGTGACTCCGTCCGGAGCTTATCCCTGCCCATGATGATTGGTAATTAGTTTAGAGAAACGCCAATAAACCAGAGCACGTTGTTCTCCCATCCCAGAATACTGTGTGGACTAGTCAGACCTTCCTCCTCAGCTCTGTGGAGGAAGATGGCTCACCCTAACTGAACTATACCTATAATACTCTTCACACATTTTCCACATAAAAACACCTGTGTACCTCCCATAGACGTAGGTTGATATCCGAGCATTAGGAGCAGCTATTTGGTCTCCTTAATGCTCTGCATATGTTAATGAAGTCCTGATCATCTCTATGATGGAGTATCATCTGAAACACTTGGTTGTGACTTGACAGAAGATGGAGGTGCTGCATGCAGAACCCACTGTGCAGGGAGTCCATTTGGAGAAGGAATAGCTCAGCCTGGAGCGTGAAAAAAAAAACATCTTTACGAAGGATTTATGACCATTTGAAGGTTTCTTTCCCCAGCCGGCCTAAACATATTTACCACGCTGCAGGGAGGGACTCAGAGAGGAGGAACTGCAGATACAACAACCCAGAATAAATACCCTTTGTTACAGTAAAGTCACTCTGAGGAGAGAATATAGGTGGGATATTAAAGATAACTGAAACAACAATGTGCTTTTTCTCAAAGGAGCAATTGTGTAATGTCTTCTGTGTCTAAATAACACATGAGCAAATAAGAAACTAGGATTAAACGGGTACACAATTCTTTCCAGAATGTAAGTAAATGCCAAAAGACATAATATGCTGCACTAATACAGCAATCCACAATCATTGCCTTTAAAGAGACCTGGTCATTTTGCTCCAGATAAAACCATTTTTCATCCATTCAGCTAGTTAACTAGCTTGGCAGCAGGCTGGCAGCTGAATGACTTCATTTAATAACTTAATATTTTTGTTCACACATTCTTGTCACAGTGTAAAGAAAACACATTGCTATCACCAGATATGTGACAACTTTGGCTTATTTTCTGTATCCAGTGTAGCCTGATATGAGGAAAATATGTGATAACGCTGAGTACTGCGTTAATGATATAACTTGTGATAAACAGATATTGAAGTGACTAACTGTGAAGTGAGTAAATAACCCAATAAAACATTACTCAATGAATGTTTATAATGAAACTTTATTTAAAGCTGAAAGTCTGAACACCTAGATCATACTGATCAGAAGCAGAAAAGGTTTTATAGTCACTATAAGTAACACTATATAATATAATATAATCACACTTACATGGAATTAGCCTTGGTGAAGGTGCAAACATACACAAACAATAATAAATACAGATACATACAAAATAACTTGCACAAGAAAAAATATATAGAATATATATTACTAAAAAAAATGTCTTTATTAGGAGTAACCCCTTGAGATGCAGCATCTCGTTTTTGAGGGGTCCATGTCCATATATAGTAAATATATATAGTAATATCTGTGCAATGGGCAGATGTATGATTCTACTCATCTTTCCCTCGAGGTCAACAACAAACACAAGATGACATGAGGCAGTTCCAGTTACAGGAAACAACCAAATAATATGAATCTGGTTGTTATAATTACCTCCTTTGAGGTTTCAAAGTGCAGTTTTATGATGATATTTTCTTTGCAATAACACAAAAAATATCTGAGCGTCTTCCATGTTGGGTCACAGCTTTAGTTCTGTGGGTGCAACATTTGACTTCCAACTAGAGGCTTTTAAAAACAACCTATGTCCTACTTCCCATTTCCTGCTTCCTGTGTGCAACACACATACATAGGAAAGTCCACATGAGCTGCATCCCATGTCCCTTATCTGATAGGTCCTAGACTCCTCGGTTGTTCTGTTCCTCTTTGGGGAAGGCCGTCTCAAAGCTCATTATCCTGCCCCATGGAGTGAGCAGGGATCAATGGAGGAGTTATAGCCGAGGATACAGGAAGCTGGAAGACTTGCTAACGCCGCCCACACAGCTGACGAATTCAGAGGAAAGGACATCTCATCCCAAAACACATTTCCTTGTTGCCTCTCTCCTCCGCTGATTTCCTCGCACCACTCCTGCGCGTCCTCGGTGGGAGGGACTAAGACGTGAGTGGAGGAGTCAAGGAGACGATTCAAGGAACCTTCTGATTCCAGGCAGAGGACATGACTACGGCCACTAGAGGGCGCCTCCACTAGAAACCTAAATATAGGTCGGAATGATGCTGGAACAAACTACACTTAACTTCACTGTTCTGCTTTAAGTTATAATGTAGAAGAAATCTGAAAAAATAAATGATATTTAATAAGAATATGTTTCTTCAAACAGACGTATTGCTTCTATTATGTACTGGTTGATTGTGAATGTGGGGTAGGCGCACAAAGCGCGCTGATACAGAATATTGTTGTCCTCTGCATACTAACACACTTTTATGATCCGTGGTGCACACAAAGGAAGTCTTGTAGAGGAATTATTTTGATAGAAGCATTTGATCGTTTTCCCCCCTGACATCTCACAAGGGACGGCTAAAACCGGGGTCAAAAGAATCAAAAGAGCCACAATGCCAGCACTGCTCTACACGTGTGGGTGTGTAACATAGTTGACGGTAATGTTCTGGGTAAGAAATGTGCATTTAATTTTCTGCCTCCTGAAATTATTGCACACCAGAGAGGTTGCAGATTCCACTGGGGTTTTTCAAATATTGCACAATATCTCATGCATTGTGTGTGTTTGGAAAAGCCCCCTCTCTTTCCTGAACACTGTCAGAAGTTGGCCTTGGTCGAAAGGACTCGTTCAGGAAGAAACAAATTGGACTTTTGATGTATTAAACATCAGAGTTCTTTTTTGAAATGGACCGTGTGGAAGAGGAATTTAAAGGAAATTGGACTGAGAATGTGGCCCGCTGCGTTCTAAGTTTGTTACAAATGCATTATTTTGATCATGACTGCACTTTAATCTTGTCACACACATCTGTTGGACACACACACATCCCTCCATTCTCTCTGAGGCATTCATTGAGTGTTATGTAATCACATAGAGAACCATGATTAATTGAAAACAGCATCCAGAAACGTGCACCATGGTGCGATGCTCGGAGGGATAGAGCTCCATACATCATGAAGTTATTGATCATAAGCCATGCAGGCGGCGCCTTGGTGCTACTGGTACTTATTTAGTAGTGGTGTGAATAGCTCACAAGGAGAGAGGATGTCACGTTTGTAGTGTTCTGTATATGTTCTGTTTGTTTTATTTTGAAGTCTCACTTTTCTTCCTTGTCTTGTCCAGTTTACTTCCTGTCTTGTTTATGATTGTCTGCCCAGCCCTGATGTGTTCCACCTGTTGTGTCTCCTGTCCCTTGTTAGTCCTCGTTACCCTGTGTAGTTAGTCTCTGCGTTCCCTGTTCCTTGCTGTGTTTTCCTGCCTGGAATAAATCTCTTTAAACTGCGTTTGGGTCCAATCTTCATCTTCCTCCTGACAGAGCAGAGATCTGAGTGAATTCTTGGCTCCTAATGAGCCAAAAGACCTTGCAAGAGAAGATAATTTGCTGTTAATGCTGTTCACCTGTTCCTCCGTCTCTGCAACATCTACGACACACTAAGGTAAAAAAAGCAACAACAAAGGCGACGAAAAGACGTGGACGATGAAGGCGAAGCAACAAAAAAGGCAACAAAACCGATTAAAGAGATTGTTTTTGAGGGAGATGTAGCACAAGTAGACACAGTTACAGTTTTCCGTTTCTACAGTAGATCTTGACATTTTTTACCGCACTTGAAGGCCGCTTCACTTCTCAGAGAAAGAATAGTGACGCTGCACTGCAAGGTTAAGATGGTACGGTCCACTGTGGGGGTGTCTCAAATCGTTGGGAAACATATGTACAGGTAAGATGGATATATACACTGCCCACTGAATTTATGATACTGATATTTACTCGAACCAGAGGCTTTGGCAGAGCAGGAGTCTGTGAATGAATGTTGATCTCTGTCCATCTGTGTTTACCTCCCAATAATATAAAACCCACCGGGGGCTGCAGAGACAAACACCGCCTCTTCATTTGCATGTCCTCCAGGTAACACGGAGGGGGGACTGCTTTGAAAGAATGGATGTAGGAAAACCAAACCGAACAGGGAGCAAAAGAACATGTATATCACGGAGCCTTGGGTCTTTGTGTGAGTCCTTGACCAGCAGAGTGAGCCACAGCGCTGATAACACCGTGGATTCATTGCATTTCTCCTCACATAAATGCAGCTGGTGTGTGTCAGAGGCTTTCACTGCAGTACACACACAGCACGCTCCAGAGTTACAGGGTGAAATAATAAGAAAACATGAATAGATTCACACAAATATATATGCTATTTTGCATACCACCTTTTTATTCATTAAATGCAGCTCAAATTGCTTCACAGTTTTGCATCAAACTCTTTAACTTACAGATAGAGCAGGTCTAGACCGCTCTATAACTTACAGATAGAGCAGGTCTAGACCATAATTTACAGATAGAGCAGGTCTAGACCATGCTCTATAAGACCGCTTATAATTTAAATAGAGCAGGTCTAGACCGCTCTATAATTTACAGATAGAGCAGGTCTAGACCTCTCTATAATTTAGATAGCAGGTCTAGACCTCTCTATAATTTACAGATAGAGCAGGTCTAGACCACGTTATAATTTACAGATAGAGTAGGTCTAGACCGCTCTGTAATTTACAGATAGAGCAGGTCTAGACCGCTCTATAATTTACAAGACAGGGGAGGAATTGAGAACATACATACATACACACTAATAAATGCTGGATGATTTTAATAACCCACATGCTGGGTTAAAGTTGTTGGGTTATAGGTAGGGTGTCAGTAATTTGATGCCATTTTTTTAGTAGAAAATATAACCCAACGTTCTGGGTCAAAGCAACAGCACAACACCCTGTTGAGTCAGAGGAATTGGCGATCTTAGACCCATTTTTAAGGGGCGGGGGGGTCAAGCAGTTGTAAAGTTTAAAGTTGGTAGTCCCCAGAGAAGACGTTGGTAACTTCATGACGCAGATTAGAACTCAAATTGAAATGCAAGCAACTAAAATTGCTGAATCATCATAGTGTTAATAGTGAAATAAAGCATTGTTAAGTAGCTAGCTTTTGCAAGGCGCTGTATCCGTGTCACATTCTCATCAGGGGCTGACCCCCCCCCCCCTAAAGGTCTGATCCCAGAATCACCCCTGCTTAAAACAACCCAGTGATGGGTTGGTCCACATTTGACCCAGAAGCTCTAAGAGTGAAACAAGACTTTTTACTTCCTGTTTTGGTCTACTAAACACTGTCCGCAAGCCTATTAAGAAGTCTCTCTCTCTCTCTCTCTCTCTCTCTTAGATTCTAGCATCTCTGTTTTGTCTCAATCTATTTTAGAAAAGCGATAACCTTAGAAAATGAAAAGTCCATCTCGCCACCATTGTACACAGAAACCTTAAATCTCTGAAGAGATGCTAACTTAAATAAATGGTGACACTCAATTCTTCATTTCCCATCATGCACCTCCTCCTCACCGGCTGCTCCCTCCACACCGGGCTGAAGTGTTAAGCAGATGGACTGTGAGAAATAGCTGGGTGTGTGGAGCAAGCACAAAAGAGGAAGGTGCTATCAAACGCAACAACACGCCACCGCTGTGTGCAGTAATCCCCCCCCCACAGATCCAAACGATGGGGTCTTTGAAGAAGTGCTGTCTGGCAGTTTTTCCTAATGCTGATTTGTGTTACCGTGGCGGATCTAACGCGGCTACAGGTCCTCTGGGATCCACAGATTCACTCGCCGGCTGTAAGGGGGGGGAAGAGGGACTCATACTGAAATTGATTGTTCTCAGGCTGAACTGCAGTCTACGCCATTTGAAAATACTTCAAAGTACTACAGTGTTACAGGAAGAGCAGTACCAGTTGTTCTTGGTAATGAAACACACACTAATACCCACAATGCCCAGCTAATTTGAGCGTACACATGATGTACCCTACACTTGACTAAACACACTTAGCACTATATAGGGATACTTTACATGATGGTGCCCTCCGTCCCACACACCAACAACACGTCTGAGGTGATTTGAACGCATAAGTAGTACAGCTTCAGAACACTTTTTGGATGTTTCTTTTCTTTTTTTGACACTTTGATGCATGATGAACGTTTTGTGGTTCTGCAAAGATGAATCCATTAGTCGACTATTAAATGAATCCCCAACTATTTGGATTAATCCATTAATCAGTTTGAGTCATTTTGTTATGAAAGCAAAGTAACTTGTGATGCCATCTTGGTATATATGTGGATTTGTTCTAGTTTCTTCTCTCCTCGGGGACAGGAAACTGGATCTCTTAGAATTGTGAACAAAACAAGACTGATCTACATTTTAGAGACCAAACTACTAAGCCATTCATGCAGAAGATAACCCATTAATCCACAGTGACAATAATCGTTAACAGTTGCATGAATGCATCAGAACGGATGGAAAATACAGCCGCCCTCATTTCACAGCTTCTCTTTTTCTAGTGTCAAAGTCTTCATTTGGGAGTACACTGGTTTACGGTGTACGAGTTAGTGTCGGGGCTTTGAGCTTTCATTTCCATGGAATCTAAAAAGCCAGAAACACCCAGCAGCCACGTTATAGTTGTGTCTCAATGTGTGATCAAAAGCTGGCTGGCTCGACAACTGGCTGCTGCTGCCGGAGGATGATTCGGAGTAATTGATGTTTCTGACATAGTGTTGACACCATACATCAGCTCTCCCTGCGGGCATTGGTGGTGGTGGTGTGGGTGGGTGGGTGGGTGGGTTATTGATACATATTAATGATTAACTGGTATATTATGGCAAAACTTGAATTCACTTCCAGCCATGCAGTATTACGACTGATGGTCTCCATTAAACTGCATTCACCAATCAGAAAAGATTTCCAGTGTTTACTGGAAGTAATGATGATGTCTATGGACCTGTCTGTTCTAGCATGTCCTGCCCTATGCCATATTTGAACATTTTTCTGTGTGAGCATGGCCTACCAATAACTCAAGCCTGTGCTACAGTAACTGTAGCTAAAGCTAATTACTATTACCTTTCTCCGTGGATGATTACTACAAACTCCTTCAGAAGATTACACTTCTGGAAACCAAGGTTCGCTGATTAGAAGTGAACGTGGAAGTGAACAGATCATGCAAGCTGCAAAAGGGAGAATTAGCAACACACTGCCTCCCCAACAACTGGATAACAGATCTGCTCCTCTGCTGCAGGACCCTGGACCTCCATGTGATGACATCACACAGCAGGGTAAGGACTGAGAGCAAAAAGTAAAAGCTACAGGGAAAGCTAACAGCGGGGCCTCAAACTCTGATTGGGGGTTACTCTGCTGGAAAAACACCAAATACTCTGTTTTCCCAAAGACATGGTGTCTGATGGACCAAAGGATCCTGGATATCGTGGCAGCCCCCCCAACTGTGAAGAACGTTATACTGCATATAGGGTCACATGACGTATTAAAGCTACAGTCTGAATTACAGAAACTGGACTTTATGGATCTTCTGAACAGTCAGCATCAACATTGTCTCTGGTAAGAAAAGATCTCCATGGAGACATGTCCTACTGGTGAGAACTGAAAAAAAAGAGTGTCAAAGCTGAACGCAGGTGGCAAAAAAACTAATCTCCAGGTCTATTATAATAACTCTAAAACAAAGAATTAATTACAGAATACTTCTGCTGGTTTATAGATCATTAAACGGTTTATGGCCAAAATACCCCCCCTCTCAGGTGGTCTGGGACAGGTCTGCCTAAAGCTGCCTTGCTTTACGGTAGCCTTCATGCTTCAAAAAGCCGATATCTTGCTCTTTTCAATCTCCTTTTCTCTTTCTGGGAGAAGAAAGAGAATTTCCTGAAATCTGGATTTTGAATCTGTGTGATCCTCCATGTCTCCTTCTTCTAACCTGCCGGGGCCGGGAAGCAACGGAGCCCATTAGCAGCATAGCAGCATTAGCAGCATTAGCAGCATTAGCAGCATTAGCAGCAGCTGTGAGTGTATCATGTGACAGCAAAAACGTCAAAGGTGGAGCAGTACGTCCTGTATGTCCCTCACCGGCTATCGTAGTCCAAGATGGAGCATGAACATGGAGAGTCTACCCAGCTCATGGGAATGGAAATGTAACATTTCAAGCTAAAAGGAATACTTGGATACTTGCTGGTGGTGGTCAACATTCATGAAAAAGGACGAGTTTGATAATGAACAACTAAAGACGTTACACACTGGTCCTTTATGAAAAACTAGCCTTTAGCCTGTTCTGGGCCCAATTGATAGCAAATTGAACTTTTAAATACTATAATATGAAAAGTAAATACATGTAATATTGTATAGTTTTTTTTAAAGTAATCAGCAAAACCTTTGGTAGAAACTTTGTAGAGACTTGGAACCAAAACCCGCCCGGTAAACGCCACTTCCTGTCCCACGGAGTAGCTGAATCAAAGGAACGGGCCAGTTTCTTTAGAAAGAGGAGGCCTTTTCCAAAGAGTTTCCTTCTCAGAGGGCTGCGTGTCAACGCACCACGTGGAGCGCCAGGTTCAGCCGGCTGATCAGTCGCTGCCATCAACAAACACTGGCAGACACTAATCGGAGATCAAATGCAAAGGAGCACGCCATCCGCACGATCACAGAGAACAAACCACTGTGAAGATTGTCTTTATTTCTGTCAACAGAGAAAGCTATTTTCAGTTTTATTAGATCTTTGCGTGGCAGTGAAGACAGAATTCAAACTGTCTCTCTCCCGGAGGGCTCGCCGTTTTCATCAAGTCTGTTTATCTTTTTCTTTTTGTGTTACTGATTCACGTGCACATGTATATCCACATCTCCCCGCTGTCACATGCACACTCTGCCCTAATTCTGAGCTCCACACACACACACACGGGTATGTGTGTGAGCTCTCCCAAAGTGCTGCAGGCTGCAGATGCCTTTCATCGCTCTGACCTGATATGTGTGTGTTTGTGTGCATTTGTGTGTGTTTGTGTGTGTTTCCAGCTCTCAGCTCAGCTTTAATGAAGCCAAAACCACAAAATGGCCTCAGATCTCCCCCACGAAATAAGAGTTTCTCATGAAATATATACTGTACGTCAGGACAACTTCACAGCGACAACGACTCATACCACAATCTCATATCTCATAATTCCATTTTTTTACATTTTATTGAGTGTTTTGATATAGCTCTGAGGGAAATCAAAGCTGTCAGCCATCTGCTGTGGTTCAGACCAACTCTCTACAGTGCAAAGCAAAAGGATTGCGTTTTGAAAGTATCAACTGAAGAGAAGAATCTCAATTTCAGCCATCAAGTTCCCAGAAACATCTGTGTAGTACTAGCTGTATGACTGTATATTTGAACACAAATTGTCCCTAGAACTTGATTCACTGTAGTCTTTCTGTTGCATTATGGGATCTTCATCTGGGCTTCGACAACTTTTAAGTGCCAAGGGCGTAGTGGACGCAGGCTACGGGGGAGACGTTTACATGATGGTGTCCTCCGTCCCACACACATACAAAAACGTCTGAGTTGATGTTGAATGCACCATTGGTAGTACTATAGTTGCCCTCCCCCCACGCACGCACACACACACACACACATATATATATATACACGCACACACTTACACATGTATGAACAAGTGAAGCATATATGTACAAGTATGTGCAACTAAAGTATTCCGTATTCTGGTCTAGGAGGCTTAATGTAGTGGAGTAAAAAGTAGAATATTTCTCTCTGAAACGTAGCGGAGTAGATGAAGAAAGTGACCGGAAAAGAAAAGACTCAAGTAAAGTACAAGTACCTCAACATCTGGACCGAAGTACAGTACAGTACTAGATGTACTTAGTTACAGCCCAGCGCTGCCAGTGAGTGCAGTTTAAAGCATCACGTACTGTGTATTCCGTGTTTTCTCTCCACCAACCAGCCCTGTTGCCTGTAATGCTGTTTTAATTCAAAGTGCTTCAAAACCAAATGTCTCGGAGTCTTCTCGGTGTTCCAGCTACCCGAACCTGTGAGCCTTTTGTGTTAGAGGCCGACTCCGTCTTTGAAAAGGCCTTGAAAGAAGAAAAAGCCTTTACTGCATCAGATAGTAGAGACAAGAGAGCCGTGTTGAGGGGGAAGGGGACTCGTCTTTATGGTGACTTCGAGGCGATGCTTCCACATCCTTCCACATCTTGTTGTGTGTAGTCCGATAGCACCGTGCATAGGCTGAACTTACAAGGCGGAATATCCATTCTTCATTGGCGATTTTCTTGTGTTTTTAATGTTTTAGTCACTTTTTTGGACGTTTTTATCTTCTTTTTTTGAGGTTTTTGTTGCTTCTTTTCAGGAGTTTTTGTCACCTTTAGTCCACTCCTCTCTGTGTTTCTTTGCCGATTTAGATTATTAAAACTAACTATAATCAGCTAATAACCGATCATGTATTATTCTAGATTAATCTACACAGCAGTATGTAGATAAATTATTAAAATCCAAATGTACCAAATATCTCTATATGTTACAAGAAAATGATAAAATATCTTAAAACTAACAATCACTGTGTCAATCCTTTTATTTATTTGTTTATTTGTATTTCTAGTATTTTTGTTTAATCTATTTAAAAATGTATACACCTCTTTTGTTTTGTCTGTAAAGGTTTTATGTCTCATGTGGTGTCTGTTCAATGTAGAGGATGGTCATTGTTTAATAAAAACTAAAAACAACAATATTAAACACATTTATTTTGAAACTCAATACCGGAAGCTTTGTTCGAAATAACAAACTTCTACTTGACGACTCGCCGTTCCGGACAGTTTGAATAGTTTGTGATGTGCAGCCATAGACAGTTAAAGCAGCGAAGGTAAGTGAGTACCTGTCTTCTCCGTGTTAATAAGTGGCGTCACGCAGCGATATTTTACATATTTATCGCTTTTAAAGGCGATTTCGCTCATCACGGTTAATGTTAACGTAAAAGTTATACAGGGCCTTTACTTATTTATTGGCATTGCGCACCAACAAAACTCCATGTAAATAAACAATGATTTAATCAGCGTAAAATACGCTTCATTTAAAGTGGACAGAAACTAAATAAAACTACCAAAAGCCGTCTTGGTTCATCTTTCCACTGTTCCAACAATCACCACTCTGGTCTGGTTGGAATGAACTCTTAATTCACCCATTTACATGTGGAGATATGCTGCTCTATACACGCTAAAAGTAGTGATTATTTACATGGAGTCTGGTGGAGATATGCTGCTCTATACACGCAAAAGTAAAACATAGTGATTATTTATACACATGGAGTCTGGTGGAGATATGCTGCTCTATACACTAAAAAAAGTAGTGATTATTTACATGGAGTCTGGTGGAGATATGCTGCTCTATACACGCTAAAAGTAGTGATTATTTACATGGAGTCTGGTGGAGATATGCTGCTCTATACACGCTAAAAGTAGTGATTATTTACATGGAGTCTGGTGGAGATATGCTGCTCTATACACACTAAAAGTAGTAATTATTTACATGGAGTCTGGTGGAGATATGCTGCTCTATACACACTAAAAGTAGTAATTATTTACATGGAGTCTGGCAGGGTTGGTGATGGTGATTTCTAGGTTGTTTCATGTTAAAATAGGATTTCACTGATTTACAAAAGGTCTCTCTCTGTAGGGATCCTTTCCATAATGTTGTCATTTTAAAACAGCACTTTTAGAACGTTGAAACCCGCCAAATAACCCTTTAAATCCAGTATTTGAGTAAATGAAGCCTACTGAGGAAGGCTACTTTCCACCACTGCTTTCCCTTTATCACATCCCGTCCTGTTCCTGTACACATCTTTGTTTGTTTAATTTGGATTCCCATTAGCTTAGCATAAGCTAAAAGCTCGTCTTCCTGGGGTCCTTTAATCTGTTCCTGTGACAATACTCTATATGACATCACATTACACACACAGACATTCTAACATTTGAAAATACAAATCATAATTAAATCTTACAGTTAATGCAATTAATACAAAAATAAATAAAGACACTACTCCGAATAGATCTATTTTAAGAAATAAGATAACAAAAAGCCCTATAACAGACTATTTTGGTATTAAATATTTTTTTAAACCATACTGTCCCCTAGCGTCTCCGCTGTGACAGCATGACGTCTGCGTGGCTGCTGCTGCTCCTGAACATCAGCTGCGTGTCTCTTCAGGAAAACAGGAAGCCCAACTTTGTCCTGATGATGGTGGATGACCTGGGGATCGGAGACCTGGGTTGCTACGGTAACACAACCCTGAGGTAAAGCTGTGTGGTGTACAGTGTTTCTCCTGGGTTCACTGCTTGAGTACTGCCAGTAATAGTGTATTTAAGGAATAGTACTTGAGTAGAATATCTCTGTACTCTTTCCACCTCTGAATGTGATTGACACAAGTTAAGGTTGGATTTATTTATTTTGTATACAAACTCTCCAGATGAAAGTTTGGGACTCAGTGTGCACGTGACTGTGGATGACTTGTGATTTTGCCCCAGGACCCCCAACATTGACCAGCTGGCCCAGGAGGGGGTGAAACTGACGCACCACATCGCTGCAGCGAGCCTCTGCTCTCCCAGCAGGGCGGCGTTTCTCACCGGACGCTACCCGATACGATCAGGCCAGTTCAACTCCACACACACACACACACACACACACACACACACACACCACAGAACTTAACTTTACTGACGGACACAGCGCTAAATGTGGCTCTGCAGGCTACCTGCTAGCCTGGATGCCAGACGGACTTAGCCCCGCCCACAACATTTGAGGCCAGGAAGTTGGATCTGGACTTGATCCATTGAGGAGCAACTATGTTGCTCTGATTGGTTGTAGGTCTGTTCGTTGCTCTGATTGGTTCCAGGTCTGTCCGTTGCTCTGATTGGTTGTAGGTCTATTCGTTGCTCTGATTGGTTGTAGGGCTGTCCGTTGCTCTGATTGGTTGTAGGGCTGTCCGTTGCTCTGATTGGTTGTAGGGCTGTTCGTTGCTCTGATTGGTTGTAGGGCTGTCTGTTGCTCTGATTGGTTGTAGGGCTGTCCGTTGCTCTGATTGGTTGTAGGGCTGTCCGTTGCTCTGATTGGTTCCAGGTCTGTCCGTTGCTCTGATTGGTTGTAGGGCTGTTCGTTGCTCTGATTGGTTGTAGGTCTGTTCGTTGCTCTGATTGGTTGTAGGGCTGTCCGTTGCTCTGATTGGTTGTAGGGCTGTCCGTTGCTCTGATTGGTTGTAGGGCTGTCCGTTGCTCTGATTGGTTGTAGGGCTGTTCGTTGCTCTGATTGGTTGTAGGGCTGTCTGTTGCTCTGATTGGTTGTAGGGCTGTCTGTTGCTCTGATTGGTTGTAGGGCTGTCCGTTGCTCTGATTGGTTGTAGGGCTGTCTGTTGCTCTGATTGGTTGTAGGGCTGTCCGTTGCTCTGATTGGTTGTAGGGCTGTCCGTTGCTCTGATTGGTTCCAGGTCTGTCCGTTGCTCTGATTGGTTGTAGGGCTGTTCGTTGCTCTGATTGGTTGTAGGGCTGTTCGTTGCTCTGATTGGTTGTAGGGCTGTTTGTTGCTCTGATTGGTTGTAGGGCTGTTCGTTGCTCTGATTGGTTCCAGGGCTGTTCGTTGCTCTGATTGGTTGTAGGTCAACTGTTAAACCCTTTGAGTGTAATATTTGTGTCATAGAGTCCTCTCACTTACAATTCATTTGGTTTCAAACCTTTCTTTAAAGGGAGCCCCTCATTCACAGCATGCATTTCAGCAAATACACGTTCCATTTCAATTACAAAAAGACGAAACAATCCCACTATGTGATTTCCAAATACACAGTGTGAGCCCTATCACGGTATGTGGTTTCTCATACTTTGCGTCCCTCTGTAACGTCCCTCTGTAACAGGCATAGCGGGGGACGGTAGGAACTGCGTCTTCACGTTCATCGCTGCGTCTGGAGGCCTTCCCAGCCACGAGGTGACCTTTGCTAAGATCGCTAAACAGCAGGGCTACGAGACGGCTCTTATCGGTACAAATATTCCAAATTTTCCAAATATTCCATGTTGTTCAGTGTTGCTCTCAACTGCATTTCTACTCGATGTGTGAAAGCTGAAACATCACGGGCTTTATCAGGCTTTGTACAATTCTTCTCTCATGTTAAGGATCCAGGACATGGATTATGTTACTGTATTTTATGTTGTGATATCAATATTGTTACATGGTAATAAATGGGTTTTTTTTCAAAGTTTTTGCCGTTTAGTCACCCTTTTTATCTAATCACCCTTTTTTTTTTATCTTGTCAATAATAATCTGAGTCTGTCAGCAGCAAGGACAGGACTTTTAGTGGACGCTGACTAATGGTCAGCTGAATAACTTTACATTGCAGCTTGTTTCTCACTCAGACGTTATACTTTATACTTTATTTTCCGTTCCTTTAATTTATTTTATCTTTTTTCAGGGTTTTTCTGACATTTTATACTCTGTGTTGTCATTGTCAGACACTTTACCTTTACATTACAGCTTATTTCCTGCCTAATACTGGACCAATCAGTCACTCAGACACTTTAAAATGACATTTTCTTGCCTGATTTTTCATGTTGTTTTTTCACTTTTAATATCTTGTCTTCTCTCTCCCAGGAAAATGGCACCTGGGACTGAACTGTGAGAGCAGCGAGGACCACTGCCACCACCCCAGCGTCCACGGCTTCGACTACTTCTTCGGTATCCCGCTGACCAACCTGCGGGACTGCCAGGCGGGCCACGGCACCGTGTTCATGATCTATAAATACCTACCGTACAGGACGCTGGGCATCGCCGGCTTCACTGCGGCTGTACTCCACTACGCCGGCGTCTTCGTCCTCCGCCGACGGCTGCTTCTCAGCCTGCTGACTCTGGTGGCCGCAGCCGCAGGTCTGATCGCAGTGCTCATTGTGATCATGCCGTACATCAACTGTGTCCTCATGCGGGACCACAGAGTCGTGGAGCAGCCGTTCACGTCTGAAAACCTGACCCAGAGGATGACTCAGGAGGCCGTGGACTTCATAGAGAAGTACATACTGTATACTGAATCCTGTGATATAGAAACAGTGGATTGGCCCTTTAAAGAAAAGGAATCTGCGTCTCCTCTTTCTGCAGGAACTCGGCGAGGCCTTTCCTGCTGTTTTTCTCTTTCATCCAGGTGCACACGGCCATGTTTGCTTCAGTGGCGTTCAGAGGAACGAGCCGCCACGGCATCTACGGAGACGCCGTCCACGAGGTGGACTGGAGCGTAGGTAGGAAAGAATGGAACATAACAATGCAGACTAACAGACCAAAGAAGAGATGAGGGGAAAAAAGATAGAAGATTTTTTTATTTATAATGTTCCATGTGGACTTCACCTTTTGGGGACCACTTGCCTTGGATCCCAAAAACCTTGAAATATGATTTCAGCATAGTCTTCTGACCCTGAGGAATTGTGAATGGTATGTTGAGTGTATGTTAGATCCCTAAAACTCGCAGACTGTCTGTCTGTTCTCAGGTGAGATCGTGCAGACTCTGGACAGACTCGGACTGAGTGAAAACACTCTGGTTTACCTGACGTCAGACCAGGGCGCTCACCTGGAGGAGATCTCGGCCAAAGGAGAAGTCCACAGAGGATGGAACGGGATATATAAAGGTACAGGAGGACGACTACAGGGACGACCTCTGGGCCTGCGCTCACACTGCAATAACTACATTCAGGGCCAGAGCACGCGCACATTATTACATTCTTCAGTAAGGTAACAACCAGACCATCACACTGATGCGTACCGGGCCCGAGACCAAGCGACCCAAGCCCTGGTTTTTGACGCTTCGCTTTGTCGGAGAATGCAAATGTGTGTCTACTGCTGTCTTTGCATTGACTTTGTATGTAATGCCAACCAACAACAACTCGTTATAGCGTTCACTTAAAGGGATACTTGTGTGGTTTTAAAGCAGCTCTGTGTTTCATGGCAGTGTGTGCAGACGAACGACTTCCCTCCGGGGCTCCAGCTATCAGCTTGTTAGTCCGACGTGTATTTCTCACATTGATTCTCAGCCGCTTTGTGTTTTGTCGTTTCCAGGCCTGACATGCAGAGTTCTGCTTTTTAAAGACTTTCTCTTCTCCCATCTGAGCAGCAGGGAAGTCCACAAATTTTGAGGGCGGGATCCGTGTCCCGGGACTCCTGCGCTGGCCGGGGAACATCCCCAGCGGCAGACAGATAGACGAGCCCACCAGCAACATGGACCTGTTTCCAACGGTGGTGCAGCTGAGCGGAGGGACAGTCCCGCAGGACAGGTCAGGCTTGGACATGTCAGTCAGACACAAACGCAGCCGGAAATCTCTGCCACTATATATATATATACATACATACATACATACATACATACATACAGGGTGCGAGCTATGTGAAGCTCAGCTCCCCTTAATAAGACATGGGCTCCCCTGAAAATGTGATTTGTAAAATTTTTGGTAGAAGCACCCCTTTGAAATACAGCCATGTGCCTTGCCACAATTCCTCTGCCAGAGATCCTCTCCAGTTCTATCAGGTTGGATGGTAAACGTTGGAGACCTCATTTTCAGGTCTCTCCAGAGATGCTCAATTGGGTTTAAGTCAGGGCTCTGGCTGGGCCATTCAAGAACAGCCACAGAGTTGTTGTGAGGCCACCTTTCGTTATTTTAGGTCTCTAAAAAATATTCTAATAATATTTGGCCTAAAACGTCCCCCTTGGCCATTGGCTGCATCCTTTGGTTTTATTCAGACTAGATGCAACAACAGAAACAGCTGCGTGTTTTTCATTTCACCTTTTCACATTTTAATAACAAAGTTGAAGCTCAAACAGAACATGATAGAGAGAGTTTCCCCTGCAGGGAGATCACACACTAAAACCTCAAAGTGTTGCTCCTCCTAAAGGTTTCAGGCAGTACTGGAACTAGAGTCTACACACACTGTGGGCACACAGTGAACCATCAGATGCCAACACGCTGCTGGCCAAACGGTTGAGGATGGAGGCTGGGGGGGGGGCATCGCTTAGACCTAATTAAAAGGAGGAATTATGGTATTCTTCTTATGGAACTTTAACCGTTGTTCATGTGAAATCTCAAAGACAGCTTGACGCGTATAGACTATTTGTGGGTGGCTGGGGGGGGCCCTTCTCACTCTGCGACACAGGTTTGTGGAGCTGAGTGTCTTGATTTCGGTTTTATTTTCCATATCGTTACTGCCCCCCTAATCCAGAGGCTTTCATTTGATAATACTAGTATATGATGATAATGTAAAGCAGAGTCTTTCATTTGATAATACTAGTATATGATGATAATGTAAAGCAGAGGCTTTCATTTGATAATACTAGTATATGATGATAATGTAAAGCAGAGGCTTTCATTTGATAATACTAGTATATGATGATAATGTAAAGCAGTCTTTCATTTGATAATACTAGTATATGATGATAATGTAAAGCAGTCTTTCATTTGATAATACTAGTATATGATGATAATGTTCTTTCATTTGATAATACTAGTATATGATGATAATGTAAAGCAGAGGCTTTCATTTGATAATACTAGTATATGATGATAATGTAAAGCAGATTTTCATTTGATAATACTAGTATATGATGATAATGTAAAGCAGTCTTTCATTTGATAATACTAGTATATGATGATAATGTAAAGCAGAGGCTTTCATTTGATAATACTAGTATATGATGATAATGTAAAGCAGTCTTTCATTTGATAATACTAGTATATGATGATAATGTAAAGCAGAGGCTTTCATTTGATAATACTAGTATATGACGATAATGTAAAGCAGAGGGTTTCATTTGATAATACTAGTATATGATGATAATGTAAAGCAGAGGCTTTCATTTGAATAATACTAGTATATGATGATAATGTAAAGCAGAGGCTTTTCATTTGATAATACTAGTATATGATGATAATGTAAATTTGAGTATATGATGAGTAAAGCTGTCTTTCATTTGATAATACTAGTATATGATGATAATGTAAAGCAGAGGCTTTCATTTGATAATACTAGTATATGATGATAATGTAAAGCAGAGGCTTTCATTTGATAATACTAGTATATGATGATAATGTAAAGCAGATTTGATAATACTAGTATATGATGATAATGTAAAGCAGTCTTTCATTTGATAATACTAGTATATGATGATAATGTAAAGCAGAGTCTTTCATTTGATAATACTAGTATATGATGATAATGTAAAGCAGAGTCTTTCATTTGATAATACTAGTATATGATGATAATGTAAAGCAGTCTTTCATTTGATAATACTAGTATATGATGATAATGTAAAGCAGAGTCTTTCATTTGATAATACTAGTATATGATATGATAAATGTAAAGCAGAGTCTTTCATTTGATAATACTAGTATATGATTTGATAATGTAAAGCAGAGGCTTTCATTTGATAATACTAGTATATGATGATAATGTAAAGCAGAGGCTTTCATTTGATAATACTAGTATATGATGATAATGTAAAGTCTTTCATTTGATAATACTAGTATATGGATAATGTAAAGCAGAGTTTTCATTTGATAATACTAGTATATGATGATAATGTAAAGCAGAGGCTTTCATTTGATAATACTAGTATATGATGATAATGTAAAGCAGAGGCTTTCATTTGATAATACTAGTATATGATGATAATGTAAAGCAGAGTCTTTCATTTGATAATACTAGTATATGATGATAATGTAAAGCAGAGGCTTTCATTTGATAATACTAGTATATGATGATAATGTAAAGCAGAGGCTTTCATTTGATAATACTAGTATATGATGATAATGTAAAGCAGAGGCTTTCATTTGATAATACTAGTATATGATGATAATGTAAAGCAGAGGCTTTCATTTGATAATACTAGTATATGATGATAATGTAAAGCAGATAATACTAGTATATGATGATAATGTAAAGCAGTTTTCATTTGATAATAAAGCAGAGGCTAGTATATAGTATATGACGATAATGTAAAGCAGAGTCTTTCATTTGATAATACTAGTATATGATGATAATGTAAAGCAGAGGCTTTCATTTGATAATACTAGTATATGACGATAATGTAAAGCAGAGTCTTTCATTTGATAATACTAGTATATGATAATAAAGCTTTCATTTGTATATAGTATATGATGATAATGTAAAGCAGAGTCTTTCATTTGATAATACTAGTATATGATATAATGTAAAGCAGAGGCTTTCATTTGATAATACTAGTATATGATGATAATGTAAAGCAGAGGCTTTCATTTGATAATACTAGTATATGATGATAATGTAAAGCAGAGGCTTTCATTTGATAATACTATTTGATGATAATGTAAAGCAGAGTCTTTCATTTGATAATACTAGTATATGATGATAATGTAAAGCAGAGGCTTTCATTTGATAATACTAGTATATGATGATAATGTAAAGAACATGATCAGAGGCTTTCATTTGATAATACTAGTATATGATGATAATGTAAAGCAGAGGCTTTCATTTGATAATACTAGTATATGATGATAATGAAAAGCAGATTTCATTTGATAATACTAGTATATGATGATAATGTAAAGCAGAGTCTTTCATTTGATAATACTAGTATATGATGATAATGTAAAGCAGAGGCTTTCATTTGATAATACTAGTATATGATGATAATGTAAAGCAGTCTTTCATTTGATAATACTAGTATATGATGATAATGTAAAGCAGAGGCTTTCATTTGATAATACTAGATATGATGATAATGTAAAGCTTTGATAATACTAGTATATGATGATAATGTAAAGCAGAGGCTTTCATTTGATAATACTAGTATATGATATTTGATAATACTAATATGATGATAATGTAAAGCAGAGGCTTTCATTTGATAATACTAGTATATGATGATAATGTAAAGCAGAGGCTTTCATTTGATAATACTAGTATATGATGATAATGTAAAGCAGAGGCTTTCATTTGATAATACTAGTATATGATGATAATGTAAAGCAGAGGCTTTCATTTGATAATACTAGTATATGACGATAATGTAAAGCAGTCTTTCATTTGATAATACTAGTATATTATAATGTAAAGCAGAGGCTTTCATTTGATAATACTAGTATATGATGATAATGTAAAGCAGAGGCTTTCATTTGATAATACTAGTATATTATAATGTAAAGCAGAGGCTTTCATTTGATAATACTAGTATATGATGATAATGTAAAGCAGAGGCTTTCATTTTATGATACTAGTATATAGTAAAGCAGATGATTTGATAATGTAAATGCAGAGAGTCTTTCATTTGATAATACTAGTATATAATGTAAAGCAGAGACGATAATGTAAAGCAGAGGCTTTCATTTGATAATACTAGTATATGACGATAATGTAAAGCAGTCTTTCATTTGATAATACTAGTATATGATGATAATGTAAAGCAGTCTTTCATTTGATAATACTAGTATATGATGATAATGTAAAGCAGAGGCTTTCATTTGATAATACTAGTATATGATGATAATGTAAAGCAGAGTCTTTCATTTGATAATACTAGTATATGATGATAATGTAAAGCAGAGGCTTTTTGATAATACATTTGATAATAAAGCTAGTATATGTATATGATAATGTAAAGCAGAGGCTTTCATTTGATAATACTAGTATATGATGATAATGTAAAGCAGAGTCTTTCATTTGATAATACTAGTATATGATGATAATGTAAAGCAGAGTCTTTCATTTGATAATACTAAATGCAGAATGGCAGAGTCTTTTTTGATAATACTAGTATATGATGATAATGTAAAGCAGAGGCTTCTTTCATTTTCATTTGATAATACTAGTATATGATGATAATGTAAAGCAGAGGCTTTCATTTGATAATACTAGTATATGACGATAATGTAAAGCAGAGGCTTTCATTTGATAATACTAGTATATGATGATAATGTAAAGCAGAGTCTTTCATTTGATAATACTAGTATATGATGATATTTGTAAAGCAGAGTCTTTCATTTGATAATACTAGTATATGATGATAATGTAAAGCAGAGGGTTTCATTTGATAATACTAGTATATGATGATAATGTAAAGCAGAGTCTTTCATTTGATAATACTAGTATATGATGATAATGTAAAATACTAGCATAATGTAAAGGTTTCATTTGATAATACTAGTATATGATGATAATGTAAAGCAGTCTTTCATTTGATAATACTAGTATATGATGATAATGTAAAGCAGTCTTTCATTTGATAATACTAGTATATGGTGATAATGTAAAGCAGAGTCTTTAATTTGATAATACTAGTATATGACGATAATGTAAAGCAGAGGGTTTCATTTGATAATACTAGTATATGACAATAATGTAAAGCAGTCTTTCATTTGATAATACTAGTATATGACAATAATGTAAAGCAGTCTTTCATTTGATAATACTAGTATATGATGATAATGTAAAGCAGAGGCTTTCATTTGATAATACTAGTATATGACGATAATGTAAAGCAGAGGGTTTCATTTGATAATACTAGTATATGACGATAATGTAAAGCAGAGGGTTTTCATTTGATAATACTAGTATATGATGATAATGTAAAGCAGAGTCTTTCATTTGATAATACTAGTATATGATGATAATGTAAAGCAGAGTCTTTCATTTGATAATACTAGTATATGATGTAAAGCAGAGGGTTTCATTTGATAATAAGTATATGCTAAGGTCTTTTCATTTGATAATACTAGTATATGATGATAATGTAAAGCTGATTTGATAATACTAGTATATGACGATAATGTAAAGCAGAGGGTTTCATTTGATAATACTAGTATATGTATAATGAAAGCGTCTTTCATAAATGTAAAGCAGAAAGCAGAGGCTTTCATTTGATAATACTAGTATATGATGATAATGTAAAGCAGAGTCTTTGTGATTCCCAGCGGTTTAATGTCTCCTTCCTGTCCCTGGTGTGCAGGCAGATAGATGGTCGGGACCTCATGGATCTGCTTCAGGGTAGAGTCGACCGCTCCAGCCATGAGTTTCTCTTCCATTACTGCAATGCCTACTTGAACGCAGTCCGATGGCATCCCAAAAACAGTAAGTCCAAACCAGAGTGCTTCATCACTAATATAAAGCAACCTGTTACATATTTTTCCGACGTTTTTCTGAGATTTGTTGCTACTTTTTAAATCTATTTTTCAGTTCTGTTCTGATTTTTTTCAACACTTTTTTCAAAAATGTTTTTGTCCTTTCTCTCCATCCTGTTTTGTATCTATTGACTGTACGCGTCATGTTCCATTTAGTGCTTGTCTTGCTGTTTCCGCAGGCAGCTCGGTGTGGAAAGCCTTTTTCTTCACACCAAACTTCTACCCGGAGAACGAGCCGGCGTGTTTCCACACGCACGTCTGCTTCTGCACGCCGGACGCCGTGACGTACCATGACCCTCCGCTGCTCTTCGATGTGTTCAGGGACCCGTCGGAGACAACGCCGCTGACTCCCGACGCCGAGCCGGCCTTCCACGCCATCCTGGCTACCATGCAGGCGGCGGCCGAGACACACGGCAGGTCGGTGGAGCCGGTGGAGAGCCAGATCTCGGCAGGGAACGTGATGTGGAAGCCCTGGCTGCAGCCATGCTGCTCCACCCTCACACAGCTCTGTCAGTGCCAAGAGGACGCGGGGGGGTCTTCAACGTATTAATAAAGTCTTACATTTAATATTCTAAAGAGTCTTAAATTAATTATTTCTAGTTTTGTGTGTGACTTGGATGTTTACATGGGTCTTTACACTGGATGAAAAGGATGATTTTTATCCTCCATGCTTTTTCTGTCTGTGAACATTTGAATCACATTTACATATGTTTGTATTTCTACTTTTACTTCAATAAATTTATACATGTAATGGAGTTATTTCGCTGTAATATTTCTAATCTTTTTATGATTATTCTGTATGAGAATGTAAGAAGTTCACAGCTGTAAGCCAGTGTTGGTATGACGTGCTAGGTCTGTTTGGGAGGTGACAAAAATACTAATCCTAATCTAAAGAAAACTATATTTATGCTTTTTATAAAAAAAGGACCAATTTGGGTTTTGTAGTTCAGATGTCTGTCCAGGGAGACTTCATTATTAGGGGCCAAAATTACACAAAATTACATAATCTTTCTAGATTGAAGTTTTTTGATAGAAATCTGTAAGGAACCCCAAACTTTTGACCGGTAGTGGTTATGAAGATTTTGAATTTACATCCCAAGCATAAATAATGTAAGCACCTGGGAAATATTTCTTTTGCAGATTAAGCTATCTAAATGCTTGAACACTATACAGCTAATGGAGTTTTTCAAAGAGATGTCTTGTTCATGTTACATTTAGAAATCGTTTGGATACAACAAAGTTCAAAGTGCTGCTCCTCGCCCTGGAGCGTAGAACAGCTTCACCCCCCCCCCCAGTTCCCAGTTCCTGTCAGCTGACGAGATGGATCAATGGCTTCAGACTGACTTTAGACATTAAGATGGAAACAGAGATTGAGTCATTTGATTTGGCTGTAAATTTGAACATTTGAAGTAGAAGTCTTTTCATTCTGGGGGGGGTATTTTGGCCGTTAGGGTGTAGTTTGTTGTGGAAGTGGCCAATGGTTTGAGAACGTGTGCTTTTATATAGTATAAACATATACATGTACATAACACAGCAGTGTTTTCCCTCGCTTTGTGGAAGACTTAGGTGCACATATGGGGGGGGAGTCTTCTCTCAAGAATATGTTACATTTTTGAATATAAAATTTGCTTTAACCCATACATTCTGGCTGTCTTTGTGGGATTTTGTCTCTGTAGTCGTGTTGTGTCTCTTTGTGGTGATTGTGTTTGTGTTGGGTTTCATTTGGGTTTCTGTGCTCATTTGGCGTCTCTTTGTAGCCGGTCTGAGTCTCTTTGTGGTCGTTTTGTGTCTCTTTTTCACATCAGTTTGGAGCATTATTATCACCATATATGTGTCTAAGAGCAGATAATAAATACATAACACTCAAAAAGAGGAATCAGGAACACCTGAGATGGAAGAAGAGAGCAGGGCTGCACCTAAACCTTCTGATGCCAGGGACACAATGCACAGTGTATTAAATACTCATTAAGTATCTTTAAGTGTATTGCTTCAGAGTAAACATCATTTTCTCACCAGGCCCTTAGGAAGTAAAGGATGGATCTCCTAGCGGTGCCACGGCTCAGCAGGAACCTTCACTGTGGTACAAATGAGATCACAGGCCGCAATCCCATTCCCTAAAATGAGTTAGGACGTGGGCAGAAGCACAGCACATGAACGGTATAGACCCGAGAGGATTTAGTTAGGTTCAGTCCACGCTCTGTGGAAATCCCTTTGTGCTGCATTTATTTATTACTTCTCTGCTCTTCAGTGGATTTCAACATGCCAATCAGAGTTAACGTTCTGCAGGTGTGTGCAGTTTTGTGGTGAAGTCAGCAGCTGAATAATGTCACTAATAAACAGGTTCCTTCAGCTGGCTTGTTTCCAGACAGCAGCGGTTCATTACGGAGGGAAACAAAAACGTATAAAAACCAAAAGGGAATCTTTTCGCCCAGGGTGGAAACTGTAATTTAAGGGAAGCCTTAATCGAGCCTCATTACCACAACCAGCAGGTGGGCTTACATAATACCAGTGGGGGGTGGGTGTGTGTGTATTTTACATATGAAAGCGGTTTTAGATATTTACATGTAATGCATTTTACTGATTGAATGGATTAGTGTTTGGTGTCTTAAATGTCAGAAAATGGTGAAAACTGTGCATCAGTGTTTCCCAAAACACAGGATGACGTTCTCATATGTCATTTTTTGTCCAACTCAAAAGATTATTATGGCAAAAATTTAATTGAATTGAATTGAAAAAGACATCAAATGAGCATAAAAAAGGCATTTTTTAAATTATCAAAAACATGTAAATGCTTTGAGTCTCCTAAAGCGGGTCGGAGTCTCTCGGGACTGTTTCACAAACAAAGTAACAACAAAGTACTGACGTCCAATATGAAGCCCTGAAGCATCCCGCTGTCCAGATACGCTGGACTAAATCTATAAATATAATAAGAAAGCTCTTACTTAGTGTTCCAACTGCTGCCTTTAGGGACTGAACAGCCTGATTGTGCAGATTGTAACATAATCTTGATAATATGTACAACAAACCTTGTAACCCTCCTCTCAGTGAAGCACGCCTTAACTCTTGAAGTGTTTATAAAAAAATGTAAAAAATAGTCAAAAAGGTGTTTTAAAAAAAGTGTCAAAAGCCATCAAAAATATGTCAACAAAGCATCAGAATAAGCTGAAATTTCTTTTTCAAAAATGTATTTCAAAACTGTCCAAAAAGGGTTACGACAAGCAGCAAAATGTCAAGAAAGTTGAAAAGGAGTCCCGTGATTGGCCAGATGAAGATGGCAGTTTAGAGATTAGCTCTGGCCCGACCGTTCCAAATAATAATAGTGTTTCCTGCCAAAGACCTGACGTTCAGTAAGGCTAGTGTTGGTGTGTTTTCATTTTTTGGGACAGGCTGTAGCTGACAAGGAATGAATGCTAACTTTGCTAAGTTAGCAGTTAAGTACTTATTCTCCATTGTTTTTCTGTTACCTATCACAAGATAAATAGAGTCATGAGTGTCACTAGGTGTACAGCCTTGACCCGCCACTTATCACTTAATGCTTGCTGAGTTTGGTACACAGGCATCCTTATCAGTCTGGGGAGGGGGGGTCAGCTGCCTCGTGTCCTTGGCCGAGGGAGCAGATGTGTAGAGCAGAAAGTAGAGTAGGTTAGAGGGGAACAGCGTTACTCCTGGCTTGTTAAGGAAAAGTCCATCTGCTTTAAAAAGATGTCTGCGCTCCCAGAAAAGGATCAAACTGTCAATGAACTGCAGAGAATGGACGGTCCATTCAGCTGAAAGCCATTTGTTTAGTGCCAACAGTCAATCTCTCAGATAGATAGATAGATAGATAGATAGATGGATAGATAGAAAAAGAGTATTTTGGTGTTTTTACTGCTTTTTAAATCTTTTCCAGCAGAGTCACCCACAATCAGGGTTTGAGGCCCAGCTGTTAGCTTTTACTTTTTGAATTGCTCTCAGTCCTTACCCTGCTGTGTGATGTCATCACATGGAGGTCCAGGGTCCTGCAGCAGAGGAGCAGATCTGTTATCCAGTTGCACACTCAGGTGTTGGGGGGGCAGTGTGTAAACGCACCACTTTTCTTTTGCATTCATTTCTAATGAGCTGAACTCAAAGATCTAGGACTTATTCTGTGTACACAAAAGGTTTATTTCTCTCAAATATTGTTCACAAATCTGTCTAAATCTGTTAGTGAGCACTTCTCCTTTGCCGAGATAATCCTTCCACCCCACAAGACACGTTTCTTGTTCAATTCAACAACTTTATTAATCCCACAAGGGGCAATTAGCTAAGAGCAGCTACAGACAACACACACACACACCTACGTAACACATACAGATACAGAATAGATAGAAAAATAATAAATAGATTTCATGCATTTAAAAGCTGAATAGCCAAAGGGAGGCAACGGAGAAGATTCACTGAGAAGAACATGATCTAAAGAAGCAGTTTTGTTAAATTTTCTATTTGCGTCCCTACAGTTTTATATTTAGGGTGTTGAGATGCTGCGTGATGTCACATAAAAAAACAACTTTCAGCGCTGGAAGAAGTTTTGAAGTAAAAGTACTAAAACCACACCGTTAAAATACTGTTACAAGTCAAAGTCCTGCAGTGAAAATGTTACTTCAGTAAAAGTGTCAAAGTATCATAAGGAAATGTAAAGTATGAAAAGTAAAGACCTCTCCTCCCATTGTAAAACCAGCTGTGTTTAATGACATCATCATCTCGGCTGGACCTGGAGGCCGTTATATTGTTGCTAGGTTACTTTATAATAAAGCATCAGATTATAGACTACAACGGTACAGTCAAATCAAATCATTTAACAAACCCTAACCCTCCAACATGGGCAGGAGAGCACTAAAGTCACTTAGAATACAATGCTGATTCACACCTTGGTTGTTATACTTCACCCTTACTGTTGAACCCTGAGAGGGAATAAGAGACAGTTCGGAATTTATGGAATGGACCACCAGATAAAATAGGGGAGCGTCATGTCTTTTAATTCTTATTTTTATTCTGTTGAGGGGAGGGTCACCCAACTTTTGTATTCATGAAAACAGATACATTTTAAAGTGGCTAGTTTGGTGCATACTTTTCCATGTAGATATGTTCCATGTCCATATCAGTCTCGGCCCCCCCCGACTAGTACTATGACTACTTTTCTTTTTTAAAGGGCGGCGCCTGTGAGCACTGTAGGACAAGAAGCCTGAGGGTCAGGGCTGACCTGGCTCTCTGCTGGTCCCACCTGGGACAGTGCCATCTGGATTGATAAGGTAAAAGGTATCAGGACACTGATGGAATAATTTGAGCTTATTAAAGACTCTTAGCTCGGGAAGATCAGAGAGCCAAGGAAGCTGTGTTTTAATAAGTACAAAGTACAGGTCACGGGGTGAGCTCGACTCCACCGCTCCTGGGTTGGCAGAAGATAAAGAACAAACCCGGGAGTGGGAGCCAGGTATTTAGCATGACCTTGCTTCAACAATAGGATGAGAAACCAACTGATAACAACAACGAACCAGGGTGGAGAAGAAAGATTGCTGGAGAGAATAAGTAGTGAGGAGTTTGAGCGAGTCGGGACCCAGTTCCTGAAGGACTGTCTGTTGGTATATAGGGTGAGAGAGAATCGGAGTCCTTATGCAGAGCTGTAGGACTCCTGTATGTTATTTTCTGGCCTACCATTAAACAAACACGTAGGTTAAAGGTGCAGTCTGAGACAACTTGAGTTGATCCTAAATCAACCCTGGCCTCTGGGGCCAGGCCCAAACCGGCACCAGAACCTCATAATCTTCAGCACCCACTGAGGAAAATATAGATTGAGTAAAACTGACAGATCTACATGTTAGAATTTATTTACAGGACTGTCAAAGGGAGACGGGTATCGGTCAGACGCTCTCCCTCTTTTCTTCCTGCCCCGTGGCCAGTCAGCAAGCCTGTTACGGCCAAAATATTGTAGAGCATTATAACTTAGAAAAACCACAGGTTCTAGTGAATCTTATAATGGATATGTGTGTTAACTTATTTAAACAAACGAGGGGCAAGTCTATTTTGACTAAAGATCTCAAAACTCCTCCGGTAACCCCTTTTATTAAAAAACAAACAGTCCCTAAATCCAGTAAAATTCATAAAATCCTTGGTCACATTTCCATAAAAGGTACTTGGCTTCAGGCTTGTTAGTAGAAAAAAACTGAGCGTCATGAGCTCATCCAGTCCTCTCTCTTCAGGAAGCCCACCGCGTCTTTGAAACCTTCTTCACACAACGCCTGCATGCCGGCGCTGGACGGAGGGAACAGAGCCTGGTTCAGACGTTTGAGGTTTTCCACGGAGAGCTGAGGAAATCAAAGGAAACACCACATTTACATCAAGCCTTCAGCAACACTGGTGACAGTACACTGCAACTGAGACACAGCTTCCACTTACATGGTAAGTGTAACTTTTTCTACTCCTACTCCATCACATCTCAGATGTAAATTTAAGGTAAACAGGGCTCCCAGTTATGGACTTGACTCAAGACTTAAGATATACAGTGAGGAAAATAAGTATTTGAACACCCAGCTATTTTGCAAGTTCTCCCACTTAGAAATCATGGAGGGGTCTGAAATTGTCATCGTAGGTGCATGTCCACTGTGAGAGACATAATCTAAAAAAACATCCAGAAATCACAATGTATGATTTTTTTAACTATTTATTTGTATGATACAGCTGCAAATAAGTATTTGAACACCTGAGAAAATCAATGTTAATATTTGGTACAGTAGCCTTTGTTTGCAGTTCCAGAGGTCAAACGTTTCCTGTAGTTCTTCACCAGGTTTGACACACTGCAGAAGGGATTTTGGCCCACTCCTCCACACAGATCTTCTCTAGATCAATCAGGTTTCTGGGCTGTCGCTGAGAAACACGGAGTTTGAACTCCCTCCAAAGATTCTCTATTGGGTTTAGGTCTGGAGACTGGCTAGGCCACGCCAGAACCTTGATCTGCTTCTTCCAGAGCCACTCCTTGGTTCTCCTGGCTGTGTGCTTCGGGTCATTGTCATGTTGGAAGACCCAGCCTCGACCCATCTTCAATGCTCTAACTGAGGGAAGGAGGTTGTTCCCCAAAATCTCGCAATACATGGCCCCGGTCATCCTCTCCTGCATGAAGCATGATGCTACCACCCCCATGCTTCACAGTAGGGATGATGTTCTTGGGATGGTACTCATCATTCATCTTCCTCCAAACACGGTTAGTGGAATTATGACCAAAAAGTTCTATTTTGGTCTCATCTGACCACATGACTTTCTCCCATGACTCCTCTGGATCATCCAAATGGTCATTGGCAAACTTAAGACGGGCCTTGACGTGTGCTGGTTTAAGCAGGGGAACCTTCCGTGCCATGCATGATTTCAATCCATGACGTCTTAGTGTATTACCAACAGTAACCTTGGAAACGGTGGTCCCAGCTCTTTTCAGGTCATTGACCAGCTCCTTCCATGTAGTTCTGGGCTGATTTCTCACCTTTCTTAGGATCTCTGAAACCCCACGAGGTGAGATCTTGCATGGAGCCCCAGTCCGAGGGAGAGTGACAGTCATGTTTAGCTTCTTTCATTTTCTTATGATTGCTCCAACAGTGGACCTTTTTTTCACCAAGCTGCTTGGCAATGTCCCATAGCCCTTGTGGAGGTGTACAATTTAGTCTCTAGTGTCTTTGGACAGCTCTTTGGTCTTGGCCATGTTAGTAGTTAGATTCTTACTGATTGTATGGGGTGGACAGGTGTCTTTATGCAGCTAACGACCTCAAACAGGTGCATCTAATTTAGGATAATAAATGGAGTGGAGGTGGACATTTTGAAGGCAGACTAACAGGTCTTTAGGGTCAGAATTCTAGCTGATAGACAATGTTCAAATACTTATTTGCAGCTGTATCATACAAATAAATAGTTAAAAAATCATACATTGTGATTTCTGGATGTTTTTTTTAGATTATGTCTCTCACAGTGGACATGCACCTACGATGACAATTTCAAACCCCTCCATGATTTCTAAGAGGGAGAACTTGCAAAATAGCTGGGTGTTCAAATACTTATTTTCCTCACTGTATGTCTTCATCAAATGATCTAATCCTCACCATTATGTTCATGTTGGCCAGTGTGAGTTGAGTGTTGGAGCGCCCCCTGTGGACGGGACACACGTCGTGCAGTCCGGCAAACGGAGACACAGTGATGGTTCGTCCCACCGGCAGAATAGGCAGGCTGTCGGAGAACCCTCCATCCATCCATTTCTAAAGCAACAAGCATGAAATGGAACTTTATCTGACGTTTAATGCTTTTTTCTCAAGGTTTTTTGTCTCTTGTTTAACATTTAATTTCTTTTTTCAACTTCTTGCCACTTTTTGACACTTGTTCAACAGAACTAAAAACTTTGAAAAAAGTCCAAAAAGCGTCAAAATAGTTGAAAAAAAGTGCAGAAATGTGGGAAAAAACAACAAAAATGTAAGAAAAGGCTACTATACATTCAGATAAAATGACAATACATTTTTTTTAAAAGTGAACCGTCGGCGGTTGTTAAAATTGAGTTTAGCCAATAAAAAGTGAGCATCATTCTCCAACGACAGTATTGTTGCCAGTTTTTTATAAATGGATTTGTATGATGTTGTCCTAAACCAATTAGTTGATTTCTTACGAAATTAAGTGACTGCGGGCCGCTCACATGACAGCGTGAGCCGGGTACAGTTAAATTTAGCTGAGAAACAGTGAGTGTGAGCCGGGTACAGTTAAGTTTAGCTGAGAAACAGTGAGTGTGAGCCGGGTACAGTTAAGTTTAGCTGAGAAACAGTGAGTGTGAGCCGGGTACAGTTAAGTTTATCTGAGAAACGGTGAGTGTGAGCAAGGTACAGTTAAGTTTAGCTGAGAAACGGTGAGTGTGAGCCGGGTACAGTTAAGTTTAGCTGAGAAACAGTGAGTGTGAGCCGGGTACAGTTAAAGTTTATCTGAGAAATGTTGAGTGTGAGCCGGGTACAGTTAAGTTTATCTGAGAAACAAGAGTGTGAGCCGGGTACAGTTAAGTTTAGCTGAGAAACGTTGAGCGTGAGCCGGGTACAGTTAAGTTTAGCTGAGAAACAGTGAGTGTGAGCCGGGTACAGTTAAGTTTATCTGAGAAACGGTGAGTGTGAGCCGGGTACAGTTAAGTTTAGCTGAGAAACAGTGAGTGTGAGCCGGGTACAGTTAAGTTTAGCTGAGAAATGTTGAGTGTGAGCCGGGTACAGTTAAGTTTATCTGAGAAACAAGAGTGTGAGCCGGGTACAGTTAAGTTTATCAGAACAACAAAGTGACCATCATACGCCAACAACAGTTTTAGGCACCAAAACCATTGTTTTGATTGAGAAATCCCTAATAATAGAAAAACACCAATCAATGTTTAAAGCCCATGTTGCAAGTTAACCACCACTGTTGATTATTGGGTACAAAAAACACTCAAGATATGTATATCATTTTTAAAAATGTCTCCAAATAGTGTTAAAAGTTAGTTTTTGGTCATTTTTGGTGTTCGCGGGTTTATGAAGTCAATTCGGCGATGACGTCACGTAGGGGAGTTAAGTCTGAGCCTGGCACTAGAACTACGGTGACTGACTGGGATGAGGAAGAGGAGGAAAGGCCAGCAGCCGAATAATTACGAACCTACCAGACGTGAGAGGGCAAATGAGGAATTGTCAAGATTGTGGGGAAGTCTCCTTCATTTATCTCCTTTATTTTAGCAACGCAGCAGTGCATACAATGACTTTACTTTTTACTGTCAGTGAATAGCACCGAGTGAACGTCAACGTTTTCTTTCAATCTAGTGACAGGGATCATGTCGTTAGTTCAGATAAGTACTGGTACACTTATCTAGATATAGGAATAGAAGGCATCCCCGAGTGTTATTTCTAAGTGTTTACCTCTTCCTCCGGTGAAAACGTGTCGCTGTTTGGCCGGTGCTTGTGTGTGTGGTGGCGAAAAGCTACGGTGGAGTGCGGGTGCTGTAGGCGAGTGATCCGCCGGTCGGGAAGCGAGCCCCTCCGGTCGGGAAGCGAGCCCCTCCGGTCAGGGAGCTAGCCTCTCCGGTCGGGAAGCGAGCCCCTCCAGTCGGGAAGCGAGCTCCTCCGGTCGGGAAGCGAGCCTGCCGCCGGTCGGGAAGCTCGCCCCGCGATCAGCTGATCTGAAGATGCCTAAATCCGTTTGTGACATTTCAGGCAGGATCATGGTCCTCCCCAACCAGCACGCACCAGGATTGTAATTGTTTATATTTCAAACATCACTGCAGGTTGATTGTGGGCGACATCGCGGTCGTGTTAGCTTACCGAAACTCTACTGCCGAAGTTGCTGGCTGGCTACGCGACGTTAGCTATATCCGCTAGCATCCGTACAGGCTAACTATAGCCAGTTAGCTTTGTGTGTAACGTAACAAACCCCCCCCCCATCTCCGAAGCTTACTATTTCATTCAATACAATTATGGTACAAAAGGTGCACTAATGCCACATGTATGATGTTGACAACATGGACGCATATATAGGCAACACCACAGGCAGTCGTAGTATTTACCTAGCAGGCTAGGCTAACGCTGTTGTGCTAACGTCCGGCGGCGCAGCGTTAGCTAGCGGTCTAAACTTGTGAAAAGCCAAACAACATCCCCGTCTAAGCTGTGTTTCACTTTCCCTCCAATATTATTATAAATATAATAAAGTCACATGGACTCGATCGAGACCATAGACTGTTAATATTAAAAGACTAGAAGCCACATTAGGCCAGACCAGTGGTAAATACAACGCAGGCTGCTCTGTTATCTCCCAGCGTGACGTCATGCAATGCATTGTGTGGGAAAAATGAAACACTGTAAAATTGTGCCTAATTTTGGTATTATATTAAATTTTGCGATATCCAACACCATCAAATACAATGGATAACAGTTCAAATATTTACTACCAACAAGCAAATTGCACAAATTCGTTGCAAAATTAAACCTGCAACATGGACTTTAATGTAAACTATGTTGCATTGTTAAAAGGGACAAATCTTCAACTGGTTTCAACTCATTCCAAAATGGCCTATTAGTATCTTGAAATACAAAGTCATACTATTTTTATGAAAATATTACCTGTCCTCGTAACTCCACCGGTTTGAGTCCTGCGTAGAACGGCACAAAGCTGCTGGCCAGCAAAGCCTGGAAAGGTTACAAAATATGTTACAATCCCAAAGAATAAAGTGTCAAGAAAAACCTGCTGACAGCGTCAAAATAAGCCTCCCCCCCTTTATGTCTGAGCTGAGAGTGGAATGGTTATGTCTGGCTCCGTCCCAGATGTTAACAACTTCTCCCTCCGCTGAAAAAAGCGACAATTGTCAAATTGACAAAAATTTCAAGATGTAGAAAATGTAGAGAGAAAAAAAGCAGACAAAAACATCATAAAGAAAGGAAAATGTTGAAAAAAGTGACTAAATTGAACAAATGTTGCCACAAGCAAGAAAAATCTTCAAAAACAAAGTCAAAGTCAAAATAGAATTTTACAACTATCATGTTTTTCCCAAAGGATGTTCAGATTTCCCAGATTCTGTTTATCTAACATCTTGAATAATAGTTCATATATAGCTGCTGTAAATGGAGCTGGGTCTCCAATGTTGACACCTGGCTCCGCCCCCTGGAATGAAGTCAACCAATCAAACATTTCTGTTGAAGCGGTTGGGATCAGCGTTCAGAGCATAGACTCGATGTCTGTAAGGGGCGGCTGTGGCTCAGCGGTAGAGCGGTTGCCTGCCAATTGGAAGGTTGGTGGTTCAATCCTTGGCCCTGCAGTCCACGGCCAGTATATGAATGTGTGAGAATGGTGAATGTTTCCTGTATGATGTAAAAGCGCTTTGAGTAGTTGTTAAGACTAGAAAAGCGCTATATAAATACAGCACATTTATATTAATGGATGCAGGTTTAAGGCACTTCTGCATTTGCAGCGCTTGGCTGAACCGGATGCGTTGTCCATTAATATTACCAGTGTAAGGTTCAGAGTGGGCACCTGTATGAGTTCCTCCCTGGAGGAGAACCGGGACAGGATGTGGTTGTGGCCACTTCTGGAGTTAGTGACGGAGACATGGAGGCGGCCGGCGGCCAGACGGTGAGCCTCGCTGGGCAGAATCTCTTCTATCCCGTCCCTGGAGACGGTCCACACACAGATACACTCATCTGTCAGGTTTATTAATCATAATAACAGGGCATCTCTTTAGATAAATATTACTCTATCTGAGCAATATTTAGAGATGACGCAGAACCAGAGTCATCTAGTTTTTTGTTCCTTTGTTTGACGCTGTTGATGCTTTTTTCCTCAAATTCTTTTTCAATTTTTGTGATGTCTTTTCCCAATGTTTTAGCCATCTTTTTCTAGTTTGTAATTTTTTTTTCATTGTTTTGACGTTATTCATATTTTTAACGCTTTGTAGCTTTTCCAATGTTTATGTTTCATTTTTCAATGTATCAACCATATTTTGACATTGTAAAGTTGTGGTCGTAGAATGATGATTTCGTCATATACAGTATAACCCAGCTGTTTTTCTCCTTGTGAGGTTTTTGTTTGCCATTTTTATTTTTTCTGTTTCAGATGTTGCTCGTTTTTGGTCTCAAAGTCGTCAATTAAAGTACAGTTAATTTCGTAGAATAAAATTATATTTTGTAATGTTTTGGACATTTTCTTGTTTTACTCGGTTTCAGACCCTTTTTTCACCATTTTTTCCACTTTTCGTGACCCTTTCAACCCGCTGGTTAACGCTGTAAAGCTGTGGTCGTAGAATAGTTATTTTGGGATTTAACCCAGCTGTTTGCAGTGTAGTGGGTACTTACCGTAGTGTGAGCATGAAGTTGTATCCCGGCGTGGCGGCTCCAAATGGCTGCCGTCTCACGCTGTCAGCAAACCGGTACGTGAACTCTTTACAGTTCTGGAAGAAGGGTTAAATAGGGGTGGGAAAAACTTTTTTAGATGCATCGCAATTCTCTCTGGAACGATTCAATGCTCCACAGTAGGTGAATAACGCCTATTAAAAAACTTGCTGAAAAGTGTCAAACTGCAAAATACAAGCGCCAGAAGACATTAAGACACCTTAAAAAAAATAGTTTCTAAAAGAAGCCAAAACATTGAAATAAAAAACATTAAAAAAGGTTATCTAACTCTGCCTAAGAGGCAAACCTAGTAACTCTACTCTTAAATAAAGACCCTATCTTAACGATCTAAGAGCACAACATGAAGCACCTGGTGCAGGTGTGTTTTGGGCGTGTCCAAATCCAGTTTTGCTAGTCTGACGGGTTTAAAAGGGTTGGTGGCCCAGCCCATGGTCCTAAAGGGTTGGACTTAGGTGGACTTAGTAGGCTCGTTCGAGATGAGCCAGGTCTGCGCAGAATCGATCACCGGCGATCGGCGCCCGTTGCATGCCGGTTAGATTTGTGTCCGACTTGATCCCGACTTGCTCTGACGTCATGCACACGTGGGCAACGATAATCTCACGAGAGCAAGGCGGCCGCAGTTCTGAGACCCAGGCGGCGCAGTTGGTTTTCACCGACTGCAAGAGCCAGGCGGACCCAGAGCATGCTGGGAAACGCCGGCCTCTCAGCTGATTTAACAGCTGATTGGTTCATGATCGACTCAACATGATGACGTTTTACATAAACCTTTTATTAATTTTTAATCGGTGGGTTTAATTGCTATTTGTCTGATTTAAAGACTTATTCTGTACAGAACACATGTTGTGTGGCTGATAGTGATGTTTAGAAGTCAGAGAGACTAAATCTGCTCAGATCACTGATCATCTACAGTGGGTTGTTAATTAAAATCAGCAACAGATCGCATGTAGAACATTTTGAGAGCTACTCTGTCATAATTAAAACAACTGGAGACTGTGTACAAGCTGATATGTGGGTCTGATTATATTTTATTAAATCGGAATCGCACCACAGTGTTTTGTCACTTCCTGTCCAGTCTGACAGCTGCTGGAATCGGCTGGAAACTGTCCGACTTTACCGCAGCTTTTTGTCCCCGCCCCCGCTGCTGCCGCCTGCTCTCGTCTACTTTACAGGCGAGGCGCAGTTCATCTCGAACGAGCCTAGTGTCTTCATTAATCAGTGGTGTATTCTGGGTAACGTGAAATCCACCAATCAGAGGTCCTCTCCCATTCCCTTTCAAACCCAGGCGCGTTTGGACCTCGGAGCATTGCTGTTATGACACCTTAATATTTTTATTTGTAATCTTCTGCGTGTGTGTGTGCTGCTGCGCTTCCCTGTGTGCGTAACAAGCATAGTATGCGTCCCTGTATGTGTAACAAGCATAGTGTGTGTCCCTGTGTGTGTGTGTGTGTGTGTGTGTGTGTGTGTAACAAGCATAGTGTGTCCCTGTGTGTGTAACAAGCATAGTGTGCGTGGTGTGCATGAGCATTTTACTAATTCGCTGGTAACAACAAAATGCTGCGTTACTGACTTTAGAGGTTTTTGTTGGTCAATGGTGCAATCACTTCCCGCTGCCTCAAGATAGCAATATGTCCAGAATGCACCTGACACACCTCCCTGTAAGACCAGCACGCTCATAGGTGCAAAGATGGGCGCAGGTGCATGGCGCTGAACGGGATATTGACTACTGGGTGTGTCTTAAACTAGCAAAGACACATTTGTGGGGCTTTGCGCTGCGCAGTGTGCTAGATAGGGCCATGCACCTCTAACTTGTCGGGTGCCGTGATCATTACGGCAGCAACCAGGGCGCCAGCCGATGCCCCGGCGCAGGCCCTGAGGGATCCCAGCAGCCGGTCTCCGTGGCGGAGGAAAGCTCCCACTGCTCCCAGCTGGTAGATCCCCAAAAAACCACACGCAGCAAAGGACAAGTTCAGGACCGTCATCCTCCACACCTGCACAGACACCAATCATGAGTCAGCTGTAGCAGAGGAAACTGAAAGAAGTACTCAGATCATTTATTGCAGTAAAAGTACAGGGTTTTCCTAGCATAGAGGAATTTGTGACCCTGACCAAAGAGGTTTTAGCCAATCCCATAATAAGAATTCAGATTCAAAAATATCAATTAAAATCGTCTTAATTTCAATTTGCAATTCGACCAAAACAACGGTTGAACAGGCAGGAACATATGAGAGCCAATCTCAGTTTTAGCATCCAGGGTCAGGCTGTATCAGACTCTCTTAAATATTTATATATTTTTTTATTTATGTAGACTGCCATATACTGTTGTAATACAGACTATTGATACATATCTTCACTTCAAAACATCCGAACTGTCCCTTTAACCCAAACCTAAACTAACATATTTGTTTCCTGCGGTTTGAATTTCTGTTCGAATTATCTAGTTTTAATACTTGTATTAATAATGATCATTTTAAATAAGACACCTTGAGTGATACATTTGTAACGTTACATTTTTATTTTAATACACTTCTATACAAGCTGTATTCAGTAATACGTTCGGTTGACATATGTAACATTTAAAAACAAAGTGACACATATTAAGCAGTGTTTAATGTGAGTATGTAAAATATGTGGATTTCTGTATGAGTTACTGTACATGAAGACACTATTTTATTTTAATATTCTTAAATGAAACTGTTTTAATATAGGTTACTCCAGTCCGAGAAAAGAAAAACAGAAAAACAAAGCTAGTCAACGTTCGTGAGAACGATAAAATGCTCTCTTACGGTCAGCCTGAAGAATAAAAGAACGCCATGTTTTACAGCCGAACCCTTCCCGGGAGCTCGTTTAGTCGTGGTTTTATCATAGACCGGTAATAATATACAGTCTATGGGTTTATTTACCGCCCACGATAGCTGGCGCCAGAGGTTGAACAACTCGTTACCGCTCCATGTCACTCTAGCTAAACGGTTAGCCAGAGGTTAACCAACTCGTTAGGGTTAGGGTTAGGTTACCGCTCCATGTCACTCTAGCTAAACGGTTAGCCAGAGGTTAACCAACTCGTTAGGGTTAGGGTTAGGTTACCGCTCCATGTCACTCTAGCTAAACGGTTAGCCAGAGGTTAACCAACTCGTTAGGGTTAGGGTTAGGTTACCGCTCCATGTCACCCTAGCTAAACGGTTAGCATGTCTCCACCATAGCCTCTACGCACCGGAGACGATAACACAAAACCCTTTTCCGCTCGGGATTTTCAAAATAAAATAAACACTGCCGCAATTCCTGGACTCATAACCATATACATTTAAAGAAATAAGCTCATAACAGATAATAGGACGGCATTTCCACCAAAAATGGCAGAAGAGCACTTTAAGCCAAGTGTGGGTAACATTACTTGTTGTGAATAATGTTATTTTTGTATTTGTTTTACGCTTCCTGTGGTAACAGTTGGTGTCTTGAACTTGACAGTAAAGTAATGTTCGCTAGCTAGCCGAAGGTGTGTGTGAGCTAGCTAACGTTAAAGGCATAGGCGGTATATATATTGATATTAACGGTCTATGGTTAAAGGTCATGACGTTAGCTCATGACAGAAATGACGTCGACAAGAATTTCAAAACGCCTTAAAAACTTTGAGAAAAGGATGCAATAAAAACATCAAATAAGCTACAAAACTACTAATCTTACAATACTAAAGTACTAATACCACACTGTAAAACTACTCAGAAGTCCTGCAGTGAATATGTTACTTAAGTAAAGGTTGGTAAAAGTAAAAGTATCATCAGGAAAATATAGGCTACTTAATGATATCTGTATATTTTTCTTTATTTAATTGTTCTGAAGGTTTTTTAAGCAGACAACAAAATGGTAAAACAAAAAAATCGTCTTTAGGAATTTATATTTTAGGTATGAATAAGTCGTTTGATTCCACATGCAGTCTAACTTTACCATTGTGTTGAATATACACAGTACATGTATATAATAGTGCCATGTTAATTATATAGTGTGGCACTGATTGAGCGCCCCTGGCCTGTTCGGCACCATCCATCAGCTGTCACTGAAACAGTTCACCTTGACTGGCAAACTGTTTTCTTTGTTCTTCAATACAAAGTTTTTAAAAAACATGGCTTTTCTTTGTTTGTTTGTTTTAAATGGTTTTAATTTTAAAATGACTTGCTGGCAGAGGGCCCCGTGATGAAGAGTCTAGTTCTGCCCCGGCCTGCAGTGAAAACTTAAGTAAAAGTCTGTAAGTATCATCAGGAGGCTACTTAATACTGGACCTATTTTAAAGATTGATGTTCCCATCAGTCACTTAGACACAAGTACATGAAGCAATAAGGAGAAAAAAAAGGAAGTTTTTTCGGTGATTTGGGGAGTTGTCGGTCCAAAGTGAAGCTCAGATTTGTGATGCTGCAGTCTTGTTGGATGGGACATTGTTACAGCAACGCCCTGAAACTTTTAGCTCTTTACTTCCACTGTAAACTTGTCCTGTTGCAGAAAGTGATTGAGTTTCGACCAGGCTTGAATGTGATACAGCAGTTAGTTTTCTTCTTCCTTCCCCCCGCCCGCCTGAGCATCCGCCCTTAGAATCACAATCACTGTTTTTCTTCTTCTAAAGGATATCCAATTTTCCCTTCCTGAAATAGTTTGTCCTCCACTTTCCTCAGGAGACACAGGACGGTTTCAGAAATGAGGCGGCGGGCCGCTGCTGCTGCTGCTGAATGTTAACGTCGTCAAACAGAAATATTAGCCTCACAGAATATGAAAACACCTCCAATACTGAGCTGATATAAAGATGATTCATGTTCCAGGTGAGTAAATCTGAGACTGTCCCCCCCCCCCCACACCTTAATAAAAAAAAAAAAAAAAAACCCTTCCAGATTTCAGCATACAAAGATATGGTTTTAAAAGAGCATTCAAGTTACCCTTTAAGGTGTCAAATCAAACTCAGTTTCAAAAACAGCCAAACTGGAAAATGACAATCACATCCAGGCCCAGACATGTACTGTTTATTGACATGCTTTCAATCTGAAAAAGTTACATATCTTTGACTGTTTTATTGCATGTCTTATAAAGTCTTCTCACTTACAGTTTGGTCAACATAAAGCCCCTAAAAAAAGTTCCTCAGACATCATAGAAAGGTTGAAAAAGCAACAAAAGCAACTAATAAACATCGTTAAAAAGCAGCAAAAGTGACAAAAAATATTCAGAAAGTGACAGTGAAAATTTATTGTGAACCTAAATTGATATGTGGCCCAGATCAAAATCTGCAAGGGGCCAGATTTGGTCCGCCGGCCTCGAGTTTGACACGTATGCTTTAAGGCAATGTTCACACTTGGTGTCTTTTTAAAGCTGCCAGGGTCTGTTTTACATTATGATCCTATAGGGATACAGGTTTTATTATTCTGTGCAATAACACACATCGAACATCCCTTCTTTCACTGATAAATTATATAAGTCTTCTAAATGAGTTAGACAGGGATAGTGGATTTATCTCTACTAATGTTTAAAAAAGCGACAAATTGTCGAGAGACCAAAATGTCAAAAGTAAATGACAAATATGTGTCAGGTGGAAAACTCCAGACTTGTAGGGAATATAGAGTACTTCTATGACTTTCTTTATTCCCTGCATAACACGCATCAAACGTCCCGTCTTTCACGGATAAAATTACAAACATCAAACAGAAACGGAGATGAATTATTACTGCTTTGCCTTGGAGCCAGAAACCAGGCTGTGTCCTCACGCTGTAGGTTTCTCAGACTGATTAAATATTTATCATGTGATCCAAAAATAAAGCTGAGAATCCATCTCTGAACTGGAAGGAAAAGACACCAGGGCTTTTTGTATCATTATCAGCCTCAATAAATATTCTCTTGCTTCTGTTTCATGATGTTATGTTCCACTACAGCACAGATCTAGTTACAGATCTAATGAAAGATTAATCTCCAGCTAGATGGGTTTCATATCAGCTATTTTTGTTTCATTTTGCACCTGCAGATCTACACTCACACTCACAGAGAGCAAAACGCTAACCTTAGATCTGTTTCAAATCCCCTTCTGTACCAACATTCGTCAATGAACCTGTCCTCCTTATAGGTAAGCTTTTTAAAATGTAGATTAACATACCAATATCCAATATTGCATTCTGTGCACCTATGTACCTACGCCGTAGGGTCTGTATGGTGGATACCTATGTACCTAGGGCGTAGGGTCTGTATATGGCGGATACCTATGTACCTAGGGCGTAGGGTCTGTATATGGCGGATACCTATGTACCTAGGGCGTAGGGTCTGTATATGGCGGATACCTATGTACCTAGGGCGTAGGGTCTGTATATGGTGGATACCTATGTACCTAGGGCGGGGTCTGTATGGTGGATACCTATGTACATAGGGCGTAGGGTCTGTATATGGTGGATACCTATGTACCTAGGACGGCGTAGGGTCTGTATATGGTGGATACCTGTGTACCTAGGGGCGTAGGGTCTGTATATGGTGGATACCTATGTACCTAGGGCGTAGGGTCTGTATATGGTGGATACCTATGTACCTAGGGCGTAGGGTCTGTATATGGTGGATACCTGTGTACCTAGGGCGTAGGGTCTGTATATGGTGGATACCTATGTACCTAGGGCGTAGGGTCTGTATATGGCGGATACCTATGTACCTAGGGCGTAGGGTCTGTATATGGCGGATACCTATGTACCTAGGGCGTAGGGTCTGTATATGATGGATACCTATGTACCTAGGGCGTAGGGTCTGTATGGTGGATACCTATGTACCTAGGGGCGTAGGGTCTGTATATGGTGGATACCTATGTACCTAGGGGCGTAGGGTCTGTATATATGTGGATACCTATGTAGGGCGTAGGGTCTGTATATGGGATACCTATGTACCTAGGGGGCGTAGGGTCTGTATATGGTGGATACCTATGTACCTAGGGGCGTAGGGTCTGTATATGGTGGATACCTATGTACCTAGGGCGTAGGGTCTGTATATGGTGGATACCTATGTACCTAGGGCGTAGGGTCTGTATATGGTGGATACCTATGTACCTAGGGCGTAGGGTCTGTATATGGCGGATACCTATGGGGGCGTAGGGTGGATACCTATGTACCTAGGGCGTAGGGTCTGTATATGGTGGATACCTATGTACCTAGGGCGTAGGGTCTGTATATGGCGGATACCTATGTACCTAGGGGATACCTATGTAGGGTCTGTATATGGCGGATACCTATGTACCTAGGGCGTAGGGTCTGTATATGGCGGATACCTATGTACCTAGGGCGTAGGGTCTGTATATGGCGGATACCTATGTACCTAGGGCGTAGGGTCTGTATATGGCGGATACCTATGTACCTAGGGCGTAGGGTCTGTATATGGCGGATACCTATGTACCTAGGGCGTAGGGTCTGTATATGGCGGATACCTATGTACCTAGGGCGTGAGGGTCTGTATATGGCGGATACCTATGTACCTAGGGCGTAGGGTCTGTATATGGCGGATACCTATGTACCTAGGGCGTAGGGTCTGTATATGGCGGATACCTATGTACCTAGGGCGTAGGGTCTGTATATGGCGGATACCTATGTACCTAGGGCGTAGGGTCTGTATATGGTGGATACCTATGTACCTAGGGCGTAGGGTCTGTATATGGCGGATACCTATGTACCTAGGGCGTAGGGTCTGTATATGGTGGATACCTATGTACCTAGGGCGTAGGGTCTGTATATGGCGGATACCTATGTACCTAGGGCGTAGGGTCTGTATATGGTGGATACCTATGTACCTAGGGCGTAGGGTCTGTATATGGTGGATACCTATGTACCTAGGGCGTAGGGTCTGTATATGGTGGATACCTATGTACCTAGGGCGTAGGGTCTGTATATGGTGGATACCTATGTACCTAGGGCGTAGGGTCTGTATATGGTGGATACCTATGTACCTAGGGCGTAGGGTCTGTATATGGTGGATACCTGTGTACCTAGGGCGTAGGGTCTGTATATGGTGGATACCTGTGTACCTAGGGCGTAGGGTCTGTATATGGTGGATACCTATGTACCTAGGGCATAGGGTCTGTATATGGCGGATACCTATGTACCTAGGGCGTAGGGTCTGTATATGGTGGATACCTATGTACCTAGGGCGTAGGGTCTGTATATGGCGGATACCTATGTACCTAGGGCGTAGGGTCTGTATATGGTGGATACCTATGTACCTAGGGCGTAGGGTCTGTATATGGCGGATACCTATGTACCTAGGGCGTAGGGTCTGTATATGGTGGATACCTATGTACCTAGGGCGTAGGGTCTGTATATGGTGGATACCTATGTACCTAGGGCGTAGGGTCTGTGATCGGGCCGTATTTTTCTGTGATCCCGGCCCGTGTCCGACAGAGCAGTAACCGGAGCCCGACACAATTACAATGTCATATTTAGTTCTCATACTAATGAGACATGTACTGTACGTTTGTTTGTGTGGAAAGCTTTTATTAAGCAAGTGTAGGAAGACAGATGAGCTCATCAGCGCACACGGGGCAACAAGCGCACTTTAATGATCAGTTTAATTTGAAATGTTCAATGTGTTGACCTTTCCTGAATACTTTGATTCCAACTGTGGTCGGAACACCAGAGGAGACTCGTTACCGCCACATTATAAAATGAGTAACGTTGGGGTTAAAATCCTGTTTCTGGTGAGCAAATGAATGAAGTGGACTTTCTTCGTGTGCCTACGTACACATAAATAAGTGAAATAACAGTATTTTGTCCTCCTTAACTTGGGAACTTGAACTGTGCTACCTTTTCTTCACTAATGTAAAGGGGTCTTGTATTTTTGTCCTCCTACTGAGGATATTTTTTAGCCGAGGGCCAAGAGTCATTGCTGAGTTTTGACATTGCTCTGTCAGAGCAGAACTATTTTCTTTCCGGCACACTGAGCTGAATGCAGATGCCCTTTCTTGCGCTTACTTACTCCTTTCTCCCTGTGGAACTGACCTGAAAAGGTTAGGCCACTTTCCCGTGAAAGTCAAGCTGTAGTTTTCTTTTAAAAAATGACATTTGGCTTGACATGGTTTCTTTTTTTTAGTACTCTGGCAGTTCATATACTCCCATTTCTACCCAGCAGAAAAACTGTTTGTCTCGCTGGATTTATTAACATTGGAAAGCTGAGAATTTTCCTCCACTCGGACCAGGAACAATTGTGAAATATTCTGTGTCTGTGAAGGGAAATTTGCTCTGTAATTAGCTGTCACATTATTGTGTTTAAACGTGATAAAAGTGTCAACACAGCGTTACTTAGCTTTTCAGCTCACATCAGTGTCAGTGAGGGAAACTGTTCAGCAACAATGTTTGTATGGACGTGTAAGAGCAAAGGATAGGCATAACTGATTTAGACATACAAAAGTGACTACATTTAAATCCTGTAGCATTCACACAAAGTGTAGTTATTTGTACTTTGGATCATGGGTGTCCAAGTAAAACATGTTAAGGGGTCATTTGTTAGGGGACACAAGTAATACAGCCACAATTGCAATTGTATAAAATATATGTGGAACTCCAATAAGTAGAATAAAGCTGTTCTATTCACTTTAAACATCGGATGATACAGATGATGATGAACTGAGAAATGAGTCTCCAAGAAAAGCTAGCTAGCTAGCTAACAAACTAGCCAGCCAGCTGGCCACTAAAATTTAACAGCCAGGTGTAGATAACTGTCATGGTGGGGGTCCGGCTGGTCGTGAGTCTGTCCCTTTTATTCTTTTACCCTACTTCATGTGTTTTGTTTTGGTTTGGTCTTGTCGCCTGCCTTGTTTGTGTTTTGGTTTTCCCTGCTCTTCCATCCGAAGCCAGCTGATCACACACCTGCCTCCCGTCACCGTCATCATCAGACACACCTGCCAGTCCTCACCCGCTCCCGCCGAGCACACCTGCCTGCCATCTTCAATCACTCCAGTTTATCTACCCCGGCTCCTCATCCACTCTTCACTTGATCGTCAGCTCTACTTCATGGGTGAACGTCTCAAGACTCCGAGTGTTAGGCTACTCTTTGTGTCTGTGTGTCTGTGTGTGTGTCTGTGTGTCTGTGTATAGCTACTCACTCTCCCTGTGTTTCCCTTTTCAGTTCACCTCCGGCCAGCTGGCTTTGGACCCCCCAGTCCTCCTCCCACGGCGTCTCCTCCTCATCATCCTGCTCCGCTCCTCGCATTGCAGCATCCCCGCCATCACAGCTCCCAGTGTCCGTCTCTCCCTCTCGTCGCCATCCGGCTCCATTCCCCATGTCTCTGCTCCTCGTGTCCTCGCCTCCTCCTCTGCCCTTGCTCCCGGTTCCTCCTGCAGCTTCTTCCCACGTTCCGTTCATCTCCCTCGGTTTGCCGCCCACCTGCTCCCGGCGTCCATCTCCCATTCCCCCTTTTCCCTAATAAATACTTTCCCTGTGAGCCGTGCGTTTGAGTCCATCCTTCTGTCCCGTAACAGATAACTAGGATGAACAGGTGGAGCTATGTCCAGCCAGGTGTAGATAACTAGGATGAACAGGTGGAGCTATGTCCAGCCAGGTGTAGATTACCAGGATGAACAGATGAAGCTATGTCCAGCCAGGTGTAGATAACCAGGATGAACAGGTGAAGCTATGTCCAGCCAGGTGTAGATTACCAGGATGAACAGGTGAAGCAATGTCCAGCCAGGTGTAGATTACCAGGATGAACAGGTGAAGCTATGTCCAGCCAGGTGTAGATTACCAGGATGAACAGGTGAAGCTATGTCCAGCCAGGTGTAGATAACCAGGATGAACAGGTGGAGCTATGTCCAGCCAGGTGTAGATAGCCAGGATGAAACAGGTGGATGTCCAGCCAGGTGTAGATTACTATGTCCAGTCCAGGGTGTAGATAACCAGGATGAACAGGTGGAGCTATGTCCAGCCAGGTGTAGATTACCAGGATGAACAGGTGGAGCTATGTCCAGCCAGGTGTAGATTACCAGGATGAACAGGTGGAGCTATGTCCAGCCAGGTGTAGATTACCAGGATGAACAGGTGGAGCAGGATGAACAGGATGAACAGGTGGAGCTATGTCCAGCCAGGTGTAGATTACCAGGATGAACAGGTGGAGCTATGTCCAGCCAGGTGGAGATTACCAGGATGAACAGGTGGAGCTATGTCCAGCCAGGTGGAGATTACCAGGATGAACAGGTGGAGCTATGTCCAGCCAGGTGTAGATAACCATAAAGTAACGAGGAGGGGAAGAATATAATATGCAGAAAGGGAAATACGGCTGTTATCAAACGGAGAGAAAAAGCCCAACATAGCGGACCGACTGAATGTGTGAGGATGTAAAAATATCTCCTTAGCCTATAGTCACTCCACATTTTTACTAAGTTGGAGGCTACACTGTGTTTTAATTGCTTTAAATATGCTAGTTTCATGTTTCTCTTTTTATGTGATAAATGTGCTGGTTTTACTGTAAAGGGTCATTGACTAGCCTACCATGTAAACACAATATAAATATAATGTATTATTATTTAATCTACCATGTAAACACAATATAAATATAATGTATTATTATTTAGCCTACCATGTAAACACAATATAAATGTAAACACAATATAAATATAATGTATTATTATTTAGCCTACCATGTAAACACAATATAAATATAATGTATTATTATTTAATCTACCATGTAAACACAATATAAATATAATGTATTATTATTTAATCTACCATGTAAACACAATATAAATATAATGTATTATTATTTAGCCTACCATGTAAACACAATATAAATACAATGTATATAAATACAATGTATTATTTTAGCCTACCATGTAAACACAATATAAATACAATAATTACTTAGCCTATAAATATAATGTATTTATTATTTAGCCTACCATGTAAACACAATATAAATATAATGTATTATTATTACCTACCATAAACACAATATAAATATAATGTAATTATTTAATCTACCATGTAAACACAATATAAATATAATGTATTATTATTTAATCTACCATGTAAACACAATATAAATATAATGTATTATTATTTAGCCTACCATGTAAACACAATATAAATATAATGTATTATCATTTAGCCTACCATGTAAACACAATATAAATATAATGTATTATCATTTAGCCTACCATGGAAACACAATATAAATATAATGTATTATCATTTAATCTACCATGTAAACACAATATAAATATAATGTATTATTATTTAGCCTACTTTGCCTTAAAAGTGAGCAGAGGGAATTAATGTTCCTCAGGAAATGGACACTATGACTAGGCTTAATTTCAAACCCATATTCACAATGTGAGAACATGTTTTACAACCATATGCACAAACCTCTATAAGCTACAATGGCTTAAGAAAGTTTACACCCCCATGCTTAAGTTGATAAAAAGGAATAAAAAACATATTTTGGAAATGAATGCCTTAAACTTAATGCCTTAATTAAAAACAATTAGGAAAAGGACACCAATTTTCTTTGTGAATGAATAATGTATATCAATAAATAAATGTTCTTCCTTAAAATACAGGGGCATAAGTATACGCCCCTATATTAAATTCCCATAGAGGTAGGCAGATTTTTATTATTAAAGACCAGTTATTTCATAGATCAGGATACTATGCATCCTGATAATGTTCCCTTGGCCTTTGGACCGGCTATTAGGCTAACTGAAATAAAACCATGCTGATCTCTAGGTATGGTGAAGCTTATGTGATGATATGGGGGGGTTAATTCCAAAGGCCAAGGGAACTTTATCAGGCTGGCATATTATCCTGTTTCCATGAAATAACTGGCCTTTAAAAATAAGAATCTGCCTCTATGGGAATTTAACATAGGGGGTGTATACTTATCCCCCTGTATTTTAACATAGGAGGGGGGGGGGGGTATACTTATGCCCTTGTATTTTAACTAGGGCTGTCAAATGATTAAAATTTTTAATCAAATTAATCAGAATTTTCAGTGGATTAATCAGGATTAATCACTATTTGCAATTACACCTGAATCCTAACCATTTTTTTTCTGAAATGCATACCAAAAGATAAATAACAGGACACAGATACATAATTTTCATATTATGTCTGTTTATTAACACAGCCAAATAATGGTGGTTTAAATCAAGCTGAAACATACACACCATAATATTTGTCTTTGTAATGTCCCAAAAAAACATTTTCAATAAAACTTTTAAATCAAACCAAAGAACAATCTTTTACCTTTTCCTCCATTCTTTAATCCAGTTGCTAACTACTATAACATGTTGCACTGAAACTGGTCTTTTTTGTTTGAACATCACCTTTCAAATCTACTGAGCTTCATCATCTTTCAGCCAGTTGCTGAGGCAAACTAACTTGTTCACATTTTCTGAAAGTAAAGCTGACCTTTTCTTGTTCACAATGTGACCTGCAACTGAGAAAAGTCGTTCACAGGGAACAGTGGTTGCAGGAGTGGCTAGATATTTGTGAGCTAGTGAGGCCAGCTTCTCATGGGCTCCTGAATGAGATGCCCACCACCTCAACGGGCAGTCCTCCAAGTTAATGGTGGGCTCTGCTCTGTACCTCTGTATGGCAGGTTGGACCTCTTCATCTTCTGATTCTGAATCTGAGTCCATTTGCAGAAGGCTGATTTTCTTCCTGGGTGGCCCATCATTATGTGTCTGTGAAGACCTTCTGGGTGATTCTTGTTGCAGCATCCCTTCAAGTGTGGTCCACACCTCTTCCCTGTCTGTCTTGGGCAGGCATTTCAAGTCTTTGAAACGAGGATCCAAAACTGTAGCAATCTGGAGCCATGCATTGTTGAGCTGTTCTTGACGGGATGCTAGGTCCTCCTTGAACTTGGTCTTGAATCTCACCACATATGCAGGGTCCTCATCACAGACTTCCATCTTGAGACGCAAGTGGCAGAGAGAAGGTAGTACCACAGAACAGGAGACATAGGCCTCTCCACCCAGGAGCTCAGTTACATACCTACGCACAGAAACACACACACACATGCACACAGAGACAGTGTATTATTAGAACAGTGGCTATCAACATATTATTATTATTATTATTATTATTATTATTATTATCATCATTATTATTTTTTACATACATACATGTTATTGATATTTGACTGTAATTCATTCCAGAAAATAATCAAAGCAATGTTATTTGATAAGTTACAGACTGATTTACCTGCATGGCTCTAGAAGTGTCTCCAGCCTCTGCAGTTTATCCCACTCTGCTGCGGTCGGTGCTCCTGATTGTCCAGGGCTGCGATGACAGCCTCTTTATTTCTGCTCACGCGCTTGACCATTTCCAGCGTCGAATTCCAACGTGTTGGAACATCCTGGATCAATGGCTCTTGCTTCTTTCCCAGGCTGACTTGTTGTGCTTGAAGTTCCGCAGCATTTGCTGGGCTGTGCTTAAAATGACCGACAACTTTGCGAGCCTTGGCCAAAGCATTTACAAAGCCGCTGTCAGCAAGACTCACTGTGACACTTCTCTGCACCATGTGAGCGACACAGTTCATGTGTTCATAGCGTGTAAGTCGAATTGCGGCAACCATGTTGCGTGCACTGTCAGTCCCAATGGTTGTCGTCTTGCCCTCGATGTCCCACTTACGTGCAACAGAAAGGAACTGTTCTTTACAAGCCTCCGCAAAATGACGCTCCTCAGTTTTTAATATAGTCAGCGCAAAAGACTTCAGTTCCCACGTGTCACTGATGAAATGTGCCGTTACTCCCGAGGTAATTGTTGTTACTCACTGATGTCCATGGTCTCCTGTCAGGGCGATATGATTTACTTGAGCCAAGACCTCTTTCCTTTTTTCTTTTTTGTTTTCATAGAGCTCGTGAATATTCGTCATAACTGTGGCTCTTGACGGTGGCTTATAGGATGAGTCTTGAGACGCCACTTGCAAAACATCAAGAAACCTGAGTCTTCTACAATGCTAATGGGTCTACAATCCTTTGCAATCCATTTTGCTATTGTGTTGGTCAAATTATCTGAGGTTGATTTTGTTAATGGCCTGCGAACATTCAGCGTGGTCTGGCGCAAACCACTTGCTGAACCTGACGGCCCAGCAAACGCATGTTTGGCGTTGACATGGTACCTCAAGCTTGAACAGCTCCGGGTGAAATTGAAACTCCTTGTTACAAATCTTGCAAATAACCTTGTACTTGTTAACTGTACCATCATCATTCTTTTTATATTTGAATCCGTCAATAGGCCCACTTTGCTCACCTTGCTCCATCTCGCCTCTAGCTCCCAACCACTTTCCTGACCTGAATAATGTGTCACACTGCGCATGCGTGAAATGCGTTAAAAGAATTGACGTAATTAACAACAAACAACTAATTAACGTCGTTAACGCGCTATTTTTGACAGCCCTAATTTTAACAAAGGGGGGGTATACTTATGCCCTTGTATTTTAATACTTATGCCCCTGTATTTTAACATAGGGGGTGTATAAATATAGGGGGGTATACTTATGCCCCCTGTATTTTAACATAGGGGGTGTATACTTATGCCCCCTGTAACATTGTATACTTAAACAACATAATGTAACATAGGGGGTGTATACTTATGTCCCCTGTATTTTAACATAGGGGGGTGTATACTTATGCCCCCTGTATTTTAACATAGGGGGTGTATACTTATGCCCCTGTATTTTAACATAGGGGGTGTATACTTATGTATACTTATGCCCCTGTATTTTAACATTATACTTATGCCCTTGTATTTTAACATAATACTTATGCCCCTGTATTTTAACATAGGGGGTGTATACTTATGCCCCTGTATTTTAACATAGGGGTGTATACTTATGCCCCTGTATTTTAACATAGGGGGGGGGTGTATACTTATGCCCCTAACATACTTATGCCCCTGTATTTTAACATAGGGGGTGTATACTTATGCCCCCCCTGTATTTTAACATAGGGGGTGTATACATATGCCCCCTGTATTTTAACATAGGGGTATACTTATGTATACTTATGCCCCTGTATTTTAACATAGGGGGTGTATACTTATGCCCCTGTATTTTAACATAGGGGGTGTATACTTATGCCCCCTGTATTTTAACATTTTAACATAGGGGGTGTATACTTATGCCCCTGTATTTTAACATAGGGGGTGTATACTTATGCCCCTGTATTTTAACATAGAGGGGTGTATACTGTATTTTAACATAGGGGGTGTATACTTATGCCCCTGTATTTTAACATAGGGGGTATACTTATGCCCCTGTATATTTATGCCCCCTGTATTTTAACATAGGGGGTGTATACTTATGCCCCCTGTATTTTAACATAGGGGGTGTATACTTATGCCCCCTGTATTTTAACATGTGTATTTATGCCCCCTGTATTTTAACATAGGGGGGTGTATACTTATGCCCCCTGTATTTTAACATAGGGGGTGTATACTTATGCCCCTGTATTTTAACATAGGGGGTGTATACTTATGCCCCCTGTATTTTAACATAGGGGGTATATATGCCCCTGTATTTTAACATAGGGGGGTGTATGCCCCTGTATTTTAACATACATAACATAGGGGTGTATACTTATGCCCCTGTATTTTAACATAGGGGGTTACTTATGCCCCTGTATTTTAACATAGGGGGTGTATACTTATGCCCCTGTATTTTAACATTTTAACATAGGGGTGTATACTTATGTTTTAACATGGGGGTGTATACTTATGCCCCTGTATTTTAACATAGGGGGTGTATACTTATGCCCCTGTATTTTAACATAGGGGGTGTATACTTATGCCCCTGTATTTTAACATAGGGGGTATACTTATGTATACTTATGTCCCCTGTATTTTAACATAGGGGGGTGTATACTTATGTCCCCTGTATTTTAACATAGGGGGACGTATACTTATGTCCCCTGTATTTTAATGAAGAGCATTTATTTATTTACAATACATTATTATTATTATTATTGTTATTATTATTATTATTATTATTATTATTATTCATTCACAAAGAAAATTTGTGTCCTTAAGGTTGGATTTTCCTAATTTTTTTAAATTAAGGCATTAAGATCAATTTCCAAAAGATGTTTTTTTATTCCTCTTTTTAATCAACTTTAGCATGGGGGTGTAAACTTTCTCAAGTCACTGTATGTCTAATTCTAAATATCTTTCTACAATTAATGTTCATACAGAACAAACACAACGGGACAAAAACTAGAAAAAGAAGTAAGTGACTTCAATACACACTTTAAGCAACAAGCAACAAGAAAATGAAATTATGAATGTATTGGTCTCTGACCAGTCTGCCATTACTATCATCTACGTATATCTATATATAGCTGCATTGTCCCACTTAATCTCCGGAGCGTCCTTATAGGCTATGAACCTGAGCTGCACAGACCACGGACGCCACGCTGCTCCTCTCTGTCTTTACACAGAGAGTGGACACTGACGTGAAGCACACGTCTAACAGGCAGCGGCCTCGGGCAGCGCCCCCACACCAGGCATCCGGGTGGTGTTGCTAAGAACTTGTGATGTATAACTATTAGACCAGCCGTCTCGGCCTCGAAACACTACCGGCCCACCGGGAAAAGTCCCGAGTCCGAACCATTTCTACATTCAACAGAATGGGAGAGTCTGGACTTTCCCCGGTGGGCCGGTAGTGTTTCAAGGCTGCAACGGCTGGTCTAATAGTTATACATTGCAGGTTCTTAGCAACACCACCTGGCTACCTGGTTGGGAACCTATGCCATTAGTCTGCCTTTAATGATTGTTCAGAGACCACTGTTAAACACGTTTATTTGGGATCAAGGTGGCAGCTGATTTCACACATGAGACTCCAGGATTAATCTTAGCCCGGCTGCTAGCCCGGCTGATAGCTCTATACCCAACCGGTTCTTCTTTTCCTAAACCCAACCGGTTCTTCTTTTCCTAAATCCAACCGGTTCTTCTTTTCCTAAATCCAACCGTAGCTTTTTCTTTTTGCGATAACACATTCTTCTTACGATAATACGCCAAGTGGCGTGTATATGTATGCCCGCTGTATACAGCGTAGACATACACATACTGGTAAAAATGTGTAAAGATAACACGCCACTTGGCTTAAGAAAGTTGGCGTCTATATTTATGCGAAGTCTTGATGCCTCGTTGTTATTAATCTGCAAGGTTGTGTTTCACGGCTGCAAACGGAGACCTTCGGCAAAACCAACACTGACGCCAATGTTTCTCCTATTGACTGGTTGGTATCGGTCACAACGTCTCGTTCTCTGAGACTTAAGCTACTAACGTTACCATGGCAACTACCAGCAGCAAGTGGAGTACACACTACACAGTGCTTCCTGTTTATGAGAATGTTGATGAGATATGAGGTTTGGGCGTGTTAGTTTAAACAAAGATTAGTTCTTCTACTCAAACTAAAAATGGCTGAAATCTTCGCTTGAAAACCAAAATGTAGCAATGTACATGTAGCCTAAGATAGTTCCTTTAGCTGCCCCCCTCCCCTTCACGCTATCTTTTCAGCCACAGACACTCGGCTGCTTTTGTCCTTCCTTCTTTCTTTGTTTCTTTTATATTTTGCTGTGGACATGAGTAAGACACATTTGTCTGTGTGTGGGAGTGTTTGTGCTTGTGCAGGTCAGCTGTTTCTCTCATGCTGAGTGTGTGTGTGTGAGCACCCTGAATTACATCTGATGCGTAGGTGTGTCCCCGGAGACTGCAAGCATCCCTTCAAGGAGGGGAGGCAGTGGATGTGGAGTACCAGCTGCTGCCATTTGGGGGAGCTCTGGTTGCTCCACAGCTGCATTTGGATTTCTTTCTTCTTTCTTTCTTTCTTTCTTTATTTATGCAGCTCTCTAACACAATCCAAAGGAACCTTGCTCTGAAATAGATGTGCTTTAGTCCCGTCAGCTACTGTAATGCAATCACTTACCTAAGAGATGTTACAGATATCCATCTATGCGGCGGATAGGCAGCCCGACCATAAAACATCCCTCTGTTTCTGTTGCTATAGTGATCCTCCACATCTCTAGCCGGACCCCTGAATGCTCCCAGAACACACTTTGTCAAGGTGGATGGATTAACAAACGGGGAAAAAAGGGGTGTTGTGAGTGGAAAAAGGTTGTTATGCCGAATAAATGCATGAAGGAAAAAGGGGACATTATTTCCCTCGGTGTGGCAGTGCAGTGAAGATAAAGCTTTCAGGGAGGAATTTAAGCTCTTTTTATTTATGATAAATGTTTCTTTTGTCACATATGTTAGATATATTCTCCTATATTTTTGTGCGAGTGAAACTGGTCCAGTAAGATTATTATTAAGTATTTAGCGAGACTAAACAAGCTGCAATAACCGGCAGTCGTGAACCGGGCTGTAATGTAACCCTACAGGAAGGATGTTCAGCATCAGGTAGAAACAAGCTGTAATGTAACCCTATAGGACAGATGTTCAGCATCAGGTAGAAACAAGCTGTAATGTAACCCTATAGGACAGATGTTCAGCATCAGGACAGATGTTCAGCATCAGGTAGAAACAAGCTGTAATGTTACCCTATAGGACAGATGTTCAGCATCAGGTAGAAACAAGCTGTAATGTTACCCTACAGGACAGATGTTCAGCATCAGGTAGAAACAAGCTGTAATGTAACCCTACAGGACAGATGTTCAAACAAGCTGTAATGTAACCCTACAGGACAGATGTTCAGCATCATGGAAAACAAGCTGTAATGTAACCCTACAGGACAGATGTTCAGCATCAGGTAGAAACAAGCTGTAATGGACAGGACAGATGTTCAGCATCAGGTAGAAACAAGCTGTAATGTAACCCTACAGGACAGATGTTCAGCATCAGGTAGAAACAAGCTGTAATGTAACCCTATAGGACAGATGTTCAGCATCAGGTAGAAACAAGCTGTAATGTTACCCTACAGGACAGATGTTCAGCATCAGGTAGAAACAAGCTGTAATGTAACCCTACAGGACATATGTTCAGCATCAGGTAGAAACAAGCTGTAATGTTACCCTACAGGACAGATGTTCAGCATCAGGTAGAAACAAGCTGTAATGTTACCCTACAGGACAGATGTTTAGCATCAGGTAGAAACAAGCTGTAATGTTACCCTACAGGACAGATGTTCAGCATCAGGTAGAAACAAGCTGTAATGTAACCCTACAGGACAGATGTTTAGCATCAGGTAGAAACAAGCTGTAATGTTACCCTACAGGACAGATGTTCAGCATCAGGTAGAAACAAGCTGTAATGTAACCCTACAGCACAGATGTTCAGCATCAGGTAGAAACAAGCTGTAATGTTACCCTACAGGACAGATGTTTAGCATCAGGTAGCATCCACTTAAAGTTGTGTTGTTTTTGCTGACAGACTCAGATTATTATTCTAAGTGTGTGACAACATTATGGGATGGAACCCTACAGAGATAGACCTTTTAGTTAAAGAGTAAGATCCTTTTAGTTTAATATGAAACAGCCCTGATATGCTGGCTCACGCTAAAAGTAGTGATTATTTACATGGAGTCTGGTGGAGATATGCTGCTCTATACACGCTAAAAGTAGTGATTATTTACATGGAGTCTGGTGGAGATATGCTGCTCTATACACACTAAAAGTAGTGATTATTTACATGAAGTCTGGTGGAGATATGCTGCTCTATACACGCTAAAAGTAGTGATTATTTACATGGAGTCTGGTGGAGATATGCTGCTCTATACACGCTAAAAGTAGTGATTATTTACATGGAGTCTGGTGGAGATATGCTGCTCTATACACGCTAAAGGTAGTGATTATTTACATGGAGTCTGGTGGAGATATGCTGCTCTATACACGCTAAAAGTAGTGATTATTTACATGAAGTCTGGTGGAGATATGCTGCTCTATACACGCTAAAAGTAGTGATTATTTACATGAAGTCTGGTGGAGATATGCTGCTCTATACACGCTAAAAGTAGTGATTATTTACATGGAGTCTGGTGGAGATATGCTGCTCTATACACGCTAAAAGTAGTGATTATTTACATGAAGTCTGGTGGAGATATGCTGGCTCTATACATGCTAAAGGTAGTGATTATTTATATGGAGTCTGGTGGGTTTGGTGATAGTGATTTTGGGACTATTTCATGTAAAACAAAATATCTTTAACAAAAAGATCTAGTGGGCGCATACTAAAGGTGAACATTTGTTCCATAGGGTTACTATGCACCCTGGTGTGTACATATGAAATGTCTTCGTATGAATGATGATTTTTTCTTTCCATCACCAAAAAAAAGAGCCAGTCATATCAGATCTTTTGGAAGTTCTGGGTGTTTATCAGGCTGCTGCTGCATCATGCTCATGCTCTCTTAAAAAGGAGGTCATCTTTCTTTTTTGTTTCCTGGCTTCTATTTTCAGCCCTCCGCGCTGATCACCCAAGGATTATACAGCAACTTTATCCATTATTCATGACTCAGCAAAAGTAATAACACTTTCTCCCAGGGCAAAGCAACCAATTCCTTTTTTTTCAGGGTTTTTATATTCCCAGAGGTCTCCATTTATGAGTTATGAACCATAATGGACTGTAAAGGGTAAAAGCTCTGCACAGCATGATGAATTCCAGCCGTTTGCCGCTGGGTTGGAGTGGTTTGCGTTCTGGTTAGCAATCACTTCAGGCGTACATCTCACCACTGCCAGAGGACCTATTTGTTGTGCACTGTGGTGTGAAACAAGCTTTACACCTTCAGGAAAAATGCCCCTCTCCATTTTAAAATAGCCTATTGACACTACACTCACAATTAGGGCTGGGGCAACACACTTTTTAACCCTAACCCACTATACATAGACACATTTTAAGCCAATCCATGATCTCTTCCTAACCCTAACCAAGTATTTTTGTAGAACACATGTCATGAGGCATTTTTATTCAATATTACATAATATGCATAAAACCGTGTGGATGGAAACATGGATAGTGTCTCCAGCAGGAGTTGTGTTAAGCGTTGTATGAAATGTGTCGTTATAGCGCCACCATCTGGCCAAATAGTACAAAAATTTGACATGAAGCAGGTCATTGGGTCACCCAAAATACCCACGCCAAGTGTGAAATAGATCGGATCGACGCAGTTCTCGAGGTACACAATGGACACACGGACAGACATGTTCCTCTCTTTGGAAGATTAATATGTTGGACAAATGCTTTGTAAATATGAAAGGAGCTAGTGTGTCAAAGACAGTACCACCAATTGCTTTGATGGTACTGTGTTGGACGACATCCATCATGGTGCCTCGGGTGAAATAACATATCAGACAACAGAGTTTTGTGTGCAGTCAGTGCTACAAATGGAGATCCAGAGAACATGATGTTTATAAGGATGTTATGCATAGTATTAGCTTGAGAAAGATTGCCTCATAGAACAAGGACACGAGAGAATTCAAAGCTTATAGAAACTGATTTAAGGGGGAAATGGCGAGAGGCAAAGAAGGCATGCAATCTACGACTAGAAAAGGCTTTTATAAGCAACAATATCAAACAGTAATGAGACATTAGGAAAGGGGACGTCAACCACTCGGGACACATTAGTGCAGACACTGAGGCAGAGTTTTCAAAATGAACCGAACAACTTTGTCTCTCGGTTTTGTAAAAAGGAAAACATTCAGATTACATTGTTCAGATTCTGAATCGAGTCACATAGAAGTGATGTTTCTGTAGAGCAGGTGAGGAGCACCTTCACCCATTTCTATTTGAGGAATGCCACAGGACCGGATAACCTCAGTGCATTTATTTCAAAAACATTTGCAGCTGAGCTTTTGTCTTAGTGGCACCCTGTTTTTCACGTTTTTGACTGGATACCAGATGACAAAATGGCATCAGATAAAACCGTGCTCTTTGTTTTCTGAGCCCAATAGATTGCGCTCTCTGATTAAAGACTAGGAATGGCAATTCACTGTGCTTTCAAACGCAGAGAGCGCCATCTACTGTGCTGAGAACATAAAGAAGATGGTTCCTGAAGCTTCATTTGGACATCACTGCTGACTATACACATGAACCTTATTCAGTTAACTTTCATCTAACGCTGCCCGACTGCTCAACAGAGTCCCAGTCGGTAGCGTTTGGTTCAGTAACAACACATTCAGCACCGCGGTCCCACTTTTAATCATGATATACAATTATTATATATGGACCGGGCTTTCTGTAAACATATGGAGGTTTTAATTGCAGAGACTATGATGCTCTCATTAGGAGAGAGAGAGAGAGAGAGGGGGGAGAAGGAGGGGGATATAGAGACAGAGGGAGAGGGTAGGAGAAAGAGACAGAGTGTAAGAGAGAGAGAGGGAGGGAGATAGAGACACAGAGAGAGAGAGAGAAATAGAGACAGAAAGAGAGGGTGAGAAAGAGAGAGAGAAAAAGAGACAGAAAGAGTCAGAGAGAGGGTGAGAGAGAGAGAAAAAGAGACCAAGGGATAGGGTAGGAGAGAGAGAGAAAAAGAGACAGAGAGAGACAGAGAGGGTGAGAGAGAGAAAAAAGAGAAAAGGGTAGGAGAGAGAGAGAGAGGGAGCTATAGAGACAGAGAGAAAGAGACAGAGATAGAGAGAGAGACAGAGAGAAAAAGAGACATAGACAGAGAGAAAGAGACAGAGGGAGAGGGTTGGAGAGAGAGAGGGGGAGGGAGCTATAGAGACAGAGAGAAAGAGACAGAGAGAGAGACAGAGAGGGTGAGAGAAAGAAGAAGAGACAGAGGGAGAAAAGAGACATAGAGACAGAGAAAGAGACAGAGGGAGAGGGGGTGAGAGAGAAAAAGAGACAGAGGGAGAGGGTAGGAGAGAGAGAGGGGGGGGGAGCTATAGAGACAGAGAGAAAGAGACAGAGATAGAGAGAGAGACAGAGAGAAAAAGAGACATAGACAGAGAGAAAAAGAGACAGAGGGAGAGGGTTGGAGAGAGAGAGAGGGGAGGGAGCTATAGAGACAGAGAGAAAGAGACAGAGAGAGAGACAGAGAGGGTGAGAGAAAGAAGAAGAGACAGAGGGAGAGGGTAGGAGAGAGAGGGGGAGGGAGCTATAGAGACAGAGAGAAAGAGAGAGAGAGAGACAAAGAGACAGAGGGAGGAAGACAGAGAGAGAGAGGGGAGATATAGACACACAGAGAGGGGTGAGAGGTGAGAGAGAGAGAGAGAGAGCCTTACACCCACTCATGATCTGTATGCACACAGACACTTTATTGAGTTGGAAAAAAGGTGACACAGGCATGCTAATTAGAGAGGGGAATGTGCTCTTTAAACTATTATTGATGTTTTAGTAATCATTGTTGTGCTTTGATTTTTGGTCTTGTCAAAAAACAACCACGCTGCCGGCAACGTTATTTCTTCTTCTCCCCTCCTACTGAACACGAACAGATCCCGCTGAGCGATAATTTATGCAAACTACTCAAACAGCCTTCCTTAATTACTTCTATTTGCCAAGTTCTTTTTTTTTTTTTTGCTCGTTGGTGCACACAAAATGTATAGAGCGAGAGATGGAGAAAGGGTTAATATCCCCGGTGTATCCAAACATAGATAGCACTGACAGGGAGCAAGTTTAAGGTTTAGAAATCACGGCCTCAGACGTGATTTCTAAACTCAGAAATATCTAATTGCATTAATGTCATAGTTAACTCGCAATTAATCACAATTATTCGCACATTTTAAATTCTTTTGAATTTTTAAAAAATGTTATGGCTACATATTTAACAACAACCAAACGGATGTTTTCCCCGCATGGTGCCCATGGTTGAAAGTGCAAGCTGAATTAGGCCTGAGTTTAGTTCATATGCATTAAAAAAAGTACAAAAGCGCCAAAAATGTTGTAAATAGAAGCAAAAAAAACACAAAAAGAAAATGTAAACAAAGCAACAAAGCCTCTAACTAGGGATGAGCGAGTACAGCATTATCTGTATCTGTATCTGTTTACCACATGAATTATCTGTATCCGTATCTGTACTCGGACTGGGCGGGGCCTAACCCGGAAGTGGACAGAATTTAACCCGGAAGTGGGTAGGGTTGTCTTGAAATGGGCGGGGCTTTAACCAGTATGTTATTTAAGCATGCAATTGATATGAGTTGATCAGAAATTGTTATATTTATTGCTGATTAGAAAACTATTTACATGACAGCATCGAGCTTCAGATCAATGGTGTTGTCATGGTAACAAACAAACTATTTACAGAATAAGTTTTGCAACAATGAATACAACACATGCAGTTGCAATTATGAAGTAAAATGTAATGAACAAGAGTTTTCATACTCAATATAACTTTCTTTTTTTAACTTTTAATTTTTTTTATGATCAGTGTGAATTTTTTTTATTTTTTATTTCCACACCAGGTATGTGTGAGTGTGTGTGTGTGTGTGAGAAAGAGAGAGACAGAGAGAGAGAGAGAAAGAGAGAGAGGGGGCGGGGGGGGGGATGGGGGATGCTGTTTCTCAGATCTGCATTGACTTTAATGAAGCCAGCTGACGGTTAAAAAAATATATATATATCTCCGATGGCAGAGACGCAACGGGAGTCGCATTTAAACCAAGCAGCAGGGCTGAATCCCCACGTTCACCAGAAATCTACTGGGTACTATGGAAGTACTACAAACCAAAGTTAAAAACAAACCTGAAGCTAAAGAAACCCTAAACGTTAACGGAGTGTCTGAGGGAGAGGGAGAGAGAGAGGGAGAGAGACAGAGAGAGAGGGAGAGAGAGAGAGAAAGAGGGAGCGCTCTTCTCCGTGTTCTGTGTGTGTGTGTGTGTGAGAATGAGCCGAGCGTGTGTGTATAGGGGGGGGGCTGTGACTATCAGAACGCAGCGCGGTAAGCTGAGGACTTTTATTCAATCCGAGCACAGATATTGACTCGTATTACTCGTATAATACTTGTACTCGGCAAAAGTGCTTTATCCGTACCGGATACTCGTTTCAGCCGAGTACTCGGCTCATCCCTACCTCTAACCCTAACCACTCAGTCTGGTGGACTGGAATAAAACTGGAAAAAGGGTTAGTCTGGTAAGGCAACTGAACATGAAAAACATTATTGATTCTGTTTATTCATTTTGCATTGCACAGGTGGCATGGTTGTGGCACGCGTTAGTTTCTGGATGGATAGATGAATGGATGGATGGATGGATGGATGGATGGATGGATGGATGGATGGATGGATGGATGGATGGATAGATGGATGGATGGATGGATGGATGGATGGATGGATGGATGGATGGATGATAGATGAATGGATCAATGGATGGATAGATGAATGGATGGATGGATGAATGGATGGATGGATAGATGAATGGATGGATGGATAGATGAATGGATGGATGGATAGATGATGGATGGATGGATAGATGAATGGATGGATGGTTAGATGGATGGGTCAATGGATGGATAGATGGATGGATAGATGGATGATGGATAGATGGATGATAGATGGATAGATAGATGGATGGTAGATGGATAGATAGATGGATGATATGATGATTGTGTTCGTTGGGTGAGGGACAGATTACAATCCTCAGAGTCCTGGGACGTATCAGTGACATACAACTGTGGTTTTCTGGAGTTTGTCCAGTCCTGAGGGAGCGAAGATGAAATCAATACATCCTTCTCTCCCAGGAGTCCTCCATCACTGACTCTCTCTCTCTCTCTCTCTCGCCCTCTCGCTTCTTTCTCTTTCTTTCTCTTCTCTCTTGAAATTCAAAGAGGGTTTATTAGCAATAATGTATTGACGCACATTATTGCTAAAGCGTACAGGGAACACATTCTCATACAGTTGTACAGTAGGATGCAGACAATAAAACATAATGTTAACATTTGTGCAAAAGCAACAATTATGTCATTAAATGACTGTTCTCTTTTTTATTCTCTTCTCTCTCTCTTTATTTCACTCTGTCTGTCCATCTCTTTCTATCTCTCTCTCCCTATCTCTTGACTCTATCTTTCTCTTTCTCTCAATTCCCTCTCTCTCCCTCTCTCTTGACTCTCTCTGTTTCTCTCTCTTTACTCTGTCTTTCTTTCTCTCTTGCCCTCCGCTGAGCAAGAGGTCTGGGGACTTGCAGTGGAGGATCCTCCACGGGGCTCTGGCGGTAAATGTCTTTCTGGCCAGGATTAATAACACCGTGTCCTCCTCGTGTCCCTTCTGTCCCCTCGATGAGACCGTCATACACTGCTACCTGGACTGTCCCAGACTGAGGCCTCTTTTTAATGTGTTGAGGACTGTGTTTCTGGACTGTGGGGAGGTTTTTACTGAGGCTGCTTTTATTTTTGGTGCTGGCTACAACAAACACAACGCCAGGAAGTGGCAACTGTTGAATTTTATTGTTGGTCAGGCCAAACTATCGATCTATAAGAGCAGAAAGAATCAGGTGGACGTGTCCGGCCGAGGGTTGACGGACATGTTTGTCTGTCTGGTGAAGGCCAGGGTGTGGGTAGACTTCCGCTTCCTGCTCTGATGAGGGACATTCAGGTTTTTGTGGACCAGTGGTGTTTCACCACGGCGGTGTGTTCTGTGCAGGGGGGGGGGAGCTTGTCTTCCACTCTGTGTTTCTGTGTTAGTTTCTGATATTAATATTTATTTTGTGCATTTGTGAAGCAATGACATGTTGGTGAAGATTTGGAGAACGTCTTATTTATTTGGTAAATAAATGTTTCTTAAAAATAAAAAAAAAATATCTCTCTCTCTCTCTCCCTCTTTCTCTCTCTTCCTCTCTTTCTTGACTCTCTCTCTCTCTCTCACACTCTCTTGCTCTCTCTCCCTCTCTCTTGACTCTTTCTCTCTCCGGGCAGCCAATCTTTTCTCCACTTTAGTGAATCTCTCCAGCGTTCCCGGCCTTAGAAGTGCTGAGTGTCTCGACCCGTTATTACCGGGGAGATTGTCCAGCAGCTTCTCCTTTTCCTGCTAACTTGTAAGTGACATGGCGGCGTGTTCTGTCCTCCGAGAGAGGAGGTAATTTTGCAATGTGCTGCATCGACCCTTAACTTTTAAACTGGCCCACTTAAACTTGACACGGGGTTCTTGTTTTCATTTGAGCGGCCTGGGTCTTTTGTAAAAGGCCTCCCTCTCCCTCCGTTCAACCACTTTTAAATGATAAAGTACTGCGGGTGGAGAGAGCTGTCTCTACCTCGGCTGCAGCCTTGTGATGTTGAGCGCTGAGCAAACTATTCCCGGGGGCCAGATAGAGACACCAAACGGTTAAGTGGTCCTTCACTGTTGGCTTGATACTTCAGCCAGACAGAGCCTCTCTCATCTGTGTTTCCATGACGGTGTCATAAAGCATTGTCGGGAGTTGTTTCTTTATATTTGGTGCACTTCAGTCTGATGGCCCAAAGACATCCTGTTGTAGAGAGGGGAAGTCCCACAAAAAGTGTCTTTAGTGTCTTTAAGCCAAATGCAGCAAAAAAAGGTGCTGTGTAAAACTGACACTTCATATTTAAATAAGAGACAACAGTAGAGAGTAGTATGTAGAGAGACAACAGTAGAGAGTAGTATGTAGAGAGACAACAGTAGAGAGTAGTATGTAGAGAGACAACAGTAGAGTAGAATGTAGAGAGACAACAGTAGAGATTAGTATGTAGAGAGACAACAGTAGAGAGTAGTATGTAGAGAGACAGCAGTAGAGAGTAGTATGTAGAGAGACAACAGTAGAGAGTAGTATGTAGAGAGACAACAGTAGAGAGTAGTATGTAGAGAGACAACAGTAGAGAGTAGTATGTAGAGAGACAACAGTAGAGAGTAGTATGTAGAGAGACAACAGTAGAGAGTAGTATGTAGAGAGACAACAGTAGAGAGTAGTATGTAGAGAGACAACAGTAGTAGAGAGTAGTATGTAGAGAGACAACAGTAGAGAGTAGTATGTAGAGAGACAACAGTAGAGAGTAGTATAGTAGAGACAACAGTAGTAGAGAGACGACAGTAGAGAGTAGTATGTAGAGAGACAGCAGTAGAGAGTAGTATGTAGAGAGACAACAGTAGAGAGCAGTATGTAGAGAGACAACAGTAGAGAGTAGTATGTAGAGAGACAACAGTAGAGAGTAGTATGTAGAGAGACAACAGTAGAGAGTAGTATGTAGAGAGACAACAGTAGAGAGTAGTATGTAGAGAGACAACAGTAGAGAGTAGTATGTAGAGAGACAACAGTAGAGAGTAGTATGTAGAGAGACAACAGTAGAGAGCAGTATGTAGAGAGACAACAGTAGAGAGTAGTATGTAGAGAGAGAACAGTAGAGAGTAGTATGTAGAGAGACAACGTAGAGAGTAGTATGTAGAGAGACAACAGTAGAGAGTAGTATGTAGAGAGACAACGGTAGAGAGAGCAGTATGTAGAGAGACAACAGTAGAGAGTAGTATGTAGAGAGACAACAGTAGAGAGTAGTATGTAGAGAGACAACAGTAGAGAGTAGTATGTAGAGAGACAACAGTAGAGAGTAGTATGTAGAGAGACAACAGTAGAGAGTAGTATGTAGAGAGACAACGGTAGAGAGTAGTATGTAGAGAGACGACAGTAGAGAGTAGTATGTAGAGAGACAACAGTAGAGAGTAGTAGGTAGAGAGACAACGGTAGAGAGTAGTATGTAGAGAGACAACAGTAGAGAGTAGTATGTAGAGAGAGACAACAGTAGAGAGTAGTATGTAGAGAGACAACAGTAGAGTAGAGAGTAGTATGTAGACAACAGTAGAGAGTAGTATGTAGAGAGACAACAGTAGAGAGTAGTATGTAGAGAGACAACAGTAGAGAGTAGTATGTAGAGAGACAACGGTAGAGAGTAGTATGTAGAGAGACAACAGTAGAGAGTAGTATGTAGAGAGAGACAACGGTAGAGAGTAGTATGTAGAGAGACAACGGTAGAGAGTAGTATGTAGAGAGACAACAGTAGAGAGTAGTATGTAGAGAGACAACGGTAGAGAGTAGTATGTAGAGAGACAACGGTAGAGAGTAGTATGTAGAGAGACAACAGTAGAGAGTAGTATGTAGAGAGACAACAGTAGAGAGTAGTATGTAGAGAGACAACAGTAGAGAGTATGTAGAGAGACAACAGTAGAGAGTATGTAGAGAGACAACGGTAGAGAGTAGTATGTAGAGAGACAACAGTAGAGAGTAGTATGTAGAGAGACGACAGTAGAGAGTAGTATGTAGAGAGACAACAGTAGAGAGTAGTATGTAGAGAGACAACAGTAGAGAGTATTATGTAGAGAGACAACAGTAGAGAGCAGTATGTAGAGAGACAACAGTAGAGAGTAGTATGTAGAGAGACAACAGTAGAGAGCAGTATGTAGAGAGACAACAGTAGAGAGTAGTATGTAGAGAGACAGCAGTAGAGAGTAGTATGTAGAGAGACAACAGTAGAGAGTAGTATGTAGAGAGACAACAGTAGAGAGTAGTATGTAGAGAGACAACAGTAGAGAGCAGTATGTAGAGAGACAACAGTAGAGAGTAGTATGTAGAGAGACAACAGTAGAGAGCAGTATGTAGAGAGACAGCAGAAGAGAGTGTCACATTTCATTAACCCAACTGTCCCGTTTTTGTCCTGTGTGTCAGGTAAACAAACCTTTTATGAGCCCACCCACCATCTTTTCCTAAACCTAACTATGTCAATGAGCCAATAGTCCCTCCCCAGCACGTTCACATGAAGCATGTTTAGATATGACGCTAAAGGAGACACCTGACCAAGCGTCCGTATTTTATGAGATGGGAGTGAGGATGTGTTGCCACGGAACCATTTTTTTAAAAGCATCCCTTTTTGCAGAGGTATCTGGAAAAACCCAAACGTTACCCAACCCTATCAAATCCCCTGCTCCCCCTGTCCACATGTCAAAGTGTTTTTTGGGAAAGACACTTAACCCCCAAAACCCTGGACGGTCAGCCATTTTAACTTGCACCGGTGTACCGGTGAATCAGTTATTATAGGAAGAGTTATAGATGTGCACAAATACTTATAACCAGCTGCTAAACGCAGAGGAGAATGTAATGTAATAAGTCGTAATAAGACATTTTTACACCATTATTTGTGGCCACGAACTTTTATTCAAGCACAGTAACTACAACCCGATTCCAAAAAAGTTGGGACACTGTACAAATTGTGAGTAAAAAAGAAATGGAATAATTTAGAAATCTCATAAACATATATTTTATTCACAATAGAATATAAATGACATATCAAATGTTGAAAGTGAGACATTTTGAATTGCAATGCCAAATATTGGCTCCTTTTGGATTTCATGAGAGCTACAAATTCCAAAAAAGTTGGGACAGGTAGCAATAAGAGGCCAGAAAAGTTAAATGTACAAATAAGGAACAGCTGGAGGACCAATTTGCAACTTATTGGGTCAATTGGCAACATGATTGGGTATAAAAAGAGCATCTCAGAGTGGCAGTGTCTCTCAGAAGTCAAGATGGCCAGAGGATCACCAATTCCCCCAATGCTGCAACAAAAAATAGTGGAGCAATATCAAAAAGGAGTTTCTCAGAGAAAAATTGCCAAGAGTTTGAAGTTATCATCATCTACAGTGCATAATATCATCCAAAGATTCAGAGAATCTGGAACAATCTCTGTGCGAAAGGGTCAAGGCCGGAAAACCATACTGAATGCCCGTGATCTTCGGGCCCTTAGACGGCATTGCATCACACACAGGAATGCTACTGTAATGGAAATCACAACATGGGCTCAAGAATATTTCCAGAAGACATTGTCAGTGAACACAATCCACCGTGCCATTCGCCGTTGCCGGCTAAAACTCTATAGGTCAAAAAAGAAGCCATATCTAAACGGGAACCAGAAGCGCAGGCGTTTTCTCTGGGCCAAGGCTCATTTAAAGTGGACTGTAGCAAAGTGGAAAACTGTTCTGTGGTCAGACAAATCAAAATTTGAAGTTCTTTTTGGAAAACTGGGACGCCATGTCATCCGGACTAAAGAGGACAAGGACAACCCAAGTTTTTATCAGCGCTCAGTTCAGAAGCCTGCATCTCTGATGGTATGGGGTTGCATGAGTGCGTGTGGCATGGGCAGCTTGCACATCTGGAAAGGCACCATCAATGCTGAAAGGTATATCCAAGTTCTAGAACAACATATGCTCCCATCCAGACGTCGGCTCTTTCAGGGAAGACCTTGCATTTTCCAACAAGACAATGCCAAACCACATACTGCATCAATTACAACATCATGGCTGCGTAGAAGAAGGATCCGGGGTACTGAAATGGCCAGCCTGCAGTCCAGATCTTTCACCCATAGAAAACATTTGGCGCATCATAAAGAGGAAGATGCAACAAAGAAGACCTAAGACAGTTGAGCAGCTGGAAGCCTGTATCAGACAAGAATGGGACAACATTCCTATTCCTAAACTTGAGCAACTTGTCTCCTCCGTCCCCAGACGTTTGCAGACTGTTAACAAAGAAGAGGGATGCCACACAGTGGTAAAAATGGCCTTGTCCCAACGTTTTTGAGATGTGTTGATGCCATGAAATTTAAAATCAACTTATTTTTCGCTTAAAATTATGCATTTTCTCAGTTTAAACATTTGATATGTCATCTATGTTGTATTCTAAATAAAATATTGAAATTTGAAACTTCAACATCATTGCATTCTGTTTTTATTCACAATTTGTACAGTGTCCCAACTTTTTTGGAGTCGGGTTTGTAATATGTGAATATGAGTTATTATTTCCTGGGCACAAATTATTGTTTCAAAGGAAGGACTTAATTATTTAGAGAGCATGAATTACTAATATGTGCATGCAAGTTATTCTCTCCTCCACTCACACCTGCTGGGCTATAGAGCCTCTCCTGCATTACATCTCTCTTTCTGTCATCTCTTAAAGGGAACCTAGTATGCTTTTCTGTATTTTTTGTCATATCTATAATGTTACAATGTATTGATGTTCACGTGGCCAAAGCTTAAAATAATAAAGGTAAGCGTATGTAAACAAAATCCCTGTGAGCCAAAGTGGTCAGCTTTCAGACCGCCCTGGAAACTGGTGTTGGTTTGCTCTAGAGTTCTTTATATTTTCATCTGCTTCGGGCATGTTGCCGCAGCTACACGGCTACATGAAGCTACATGCTAAGTATTCAGGCATTTCATGATGGCTAAGGAACTTTTTTTGTCGCTTTTTTAACTTCTGCTTTGAATTAAATAATTGTTCAGTAGTAGTAAAACAGATTTGCCGACATTGAGGCTCAGAAGTAGAGTGTGTTTCGTGAGTCAGCTTTTAAAAATGCAATCATTGTGCTTTGCTAAATTCTATGATGGCTGAGGAAGTTTTTTGCTGGCTTTTTTAGGTCTTTATCTTGACCAAACTGTACGGGAGTGACATGCAATAAATCAGTCATAGATATTTGACTTTTTATAATAAAAGAATGACAATAAGTTATACATGTCCAACCCTTGATGTGATGCTTAATTTCTGGTGTGGCCCTTTGTGAACACTCCTGCTATAAAGATTGGCAAAGCATAAGAAAACACATATATTTCTTGTTATTCACAGTGTTTGGGATTTTCTGACCAAATCGACAGCTGTCAGAGCCGCTGATCCACTCCCTTCTCAGTCCAAGTTGACAGAAGATAATCTGGAGTCAAGATAACACTCCTTATCTTACTCCACAGGTAGGCTTAACTTCCGACAGTAACACTTCCAGTTTAAACAAAAAGTTGGAACATTAACCTTAGTGGCAAAAAAGTTGGAAAAAGTGACAGAAACGTAATTTAGCATTTAATAAACGAAAATAAATAAAACAAAACCGCTGTTTTAATCACACATTTCATCTTTTAAATGTGTGGGCAGCAGGCCTCAGGCAGTAGCCACTGCAATCTTTAGAAAAATTGAGGAATTAAGCCTTTCTAATGACACTAACACTGTGCACACAGCGTTATTTATAGCTGACTGGCTGCAATCAGCAGCCCCCTCAGGGCCAATGGTAGCTTTTACCTCAGCCACAGGCTGTTAGACAACCCATCAACAGGACTGACAGCTGCCGGGGCTGGAGCCTCGCCAACGGAGGGGGCGGGGGGCAAGTCGAACAAGGACACAAGCTGGACATTAACAGCTTCAAATCCAGATTGTTTCTGTTTTGTTATCTTAAAGGGCAACCAAATGTCCGTATTTGACCCCATGGGATTGAGAATGTGTTGAAATATAGGTCGTAATTGCTGCTGGAACAAATGATCTTTGGAAGAGATTTTCGGGGACTTGAATAATAGTTGTTTCTTGAAAGTAATTCTTAATTATATTAGATACAACAGTGAGACGTACAGTACTGTATACCTTGATGAGGTTGGCAGCCACACTAATAGTCTAATATAAGATCTGAGTTAATCCATTTTGCTCTGACAACTCATCAACCCACCAGCACGGAGCACTATACGCCTGCAGTACGGTCAACAGTGGGTAATTAAAGCAGAACTAATGCTTTACATTTAATGACCCAAGATTATACCTGACAGCCTAGGGTCATATTTAGAACGAAGCATTAAGAAATCATTATACAATCATCTTACATTGTATACTTGAGGGCGTTGCAAAGGAACAAGGAGATACTTAACGTCTGTACAGTTTTTATTACCTTCATGCCCTGGGGAAAGAAGAATGCTTCAATAGTAGAATAATTTCTTACTTTACACACAGCTAGCACAGACTTTTAGCACATAACTTCTTTTGCTTAATGCTAAAGAAAGGCACACAATAACACAAACAAAGTAATCAATTGAGACAAGCAGTTAATAGTTTTCTGCAATGTAACATTGTAAAAGGTTGGCTGGTCTTCCTGGCTACTAAACTTCTTGTCCAGGTACGGCATTTCAATTCATAACAAGAGTTACCTTGAGACACTTTACAGATAGAGGAGGTCTAGACCACACTCCATAATTTACAGATAGAGGAGGTCTAGACCGCTATATAATTTACACGGACCCAACAGTTCTAGTAGTTCTCTCAAGAGCAAGCAACAGTGTGTTAGTGGCTACCAACCTCCTGGTCCAGATACGGCCAGGGATGTAGAAGATTGGCTGTTCTTCCTGGCTACCAACCTCCTGGACCAGGTACGGCCAGGGATGTAGAAGGTTGGCTGGTAGAAAGTTGGCTGGTCTTCCTGGCTACCAACCTCCTGGTCCAGGTTAGGCCAGGGATGTAGAAGGTTTGGCTGGTTTTCCTGGCTACCAACCTCCTGGTCCAGGTACGACCAGGGATGTAGAAGGGTTGGCTGATCTTCCTGGCTACCAACCTCCTGGTCTAGGCACGGCCAGGGATGTAGAAGGGTTGGCTGGTCTTCCTGGCTACCAACCCTACTGGTCCAGGTACGGCCAGGGATGTAGAAGGTTGGCTGGTCTTCCTGCCTACCAACCTCCTGGTCCAAGTACGGCCAGGGATGTAGTAGGTTGGCCGGTCTTCTTGGATACCTACCTGCTGATCCAGATACGGCCAGGGATGTAGAAGGTTGGCCGGTTTTCCTGGCTACCAACCTCCTGGTCCAGGTACAGCCAGGGATGTAGAAAGGTTTGCTGGTCTTCCTGGCTACCAATCTCCTGGTCTAGGTACGGCCAGGGATGTAGGAGGGTTGGCTGATCTTCCTGGCTACCAACCTCCTGGTCCAGGTATTACCAGGGATATAGAAGGGTTGGCTGGTCTTCCTGGCTACCAACCTCCTGGTCCAGGTACAGCCAGGGATGTAAAAGGTTGGCTGGTCTTCCTTTCTACCAACCTCCTGGTCCAGTTATGGGCAGGGATGTAGAAGGGTTGGCTTATCTTCCTGGCTACCAACCTCCTGGTCCAAGTACAGCCAGGGATGTAGAAGGTTGGCCCATCTTCTTGGATACCTACCTCCTGATCCAGGTATGGCCAGGGATGTAGAAGGTTGGCCGGTCTTCCTGGCTACCAACCTTCTGGTCCAGGTACGGCCAGGGATGTAGAAGGTTTGGCTGGTCTTCCTGCCTACCAACCTCCTGGTGCAGGTACGACCAGGGATGTAGAAGGGTTGGCTGATCTTCCTGGCTACCAACCTCCTGGTCCAGGTACGGCCAGGGATGTAGAAGGTTGGCTGGTCTTCTTGGATACCTACCTCCTGATCCAGGGATGTAGAAGGTTGGCTGGTCTTCTTGGATACCTACCTCCTGATCCAGGGATGTAGAAGGTTGGCCGGTCTTCCTGGCTACCAACCTCCTGGTCCAGGTACGGCCAGGGATGTAGAAGGTTGGCTGCTCTTCCTGGCTACCAACCTCCTGGTCCAGATACGGCCAGGGATGTAGAAGGTTGGCTGTTCTTCCTGGCTACCAACCTCCTGGTCCAGGTACGGCCAGGGATGTAGAAGGGTTGGCTTGTCTTCCTGGCTACCAACCTCCTGGTCCAGGTACGGCCAGGTATGTAGAAGGTTGGCTGGTCTTTCTGGCTACCAACGTCCTCGCTGGTGCTCAGTTGGGACATTTTGCTTAAGTTCTCTTGAGTCTCTGCCACGGACATCTTGGTACTAGGCTACATTTCTGCTTCTTCCTTGCTGGAGTGTGACATGATTTGTGTTGTGTAAGGTGCGATGGATCGCGTACAAACCAATTGGGTGCCGGAATGGTATATGTTTATACTTCTCATCCAACCACAATCAAATTCACTCTGAATCTGGATGGTGCAATTTATCTGGATAAGGTTTTATTTTTTTTGTGTTTTTTTTGAACAATGACAAGGAGTAACAAGGCTATTTATTTTTTTTGGAGTAGAAAATACAGATAATTGCATAAAAATGTAAGGAGTAGAAGTACAAAGTCTGCTGTAAAATAATTACTCCAGTCAAGTATATACCCAAAATATTTACTTAAGTAAGGTAACAAAGTATTTGTACTTCGTTACTTGACACCTCTGGTGGCTATGCATGTTTCACCCATTTTTACTATAAATAAATCATATTTTTTATTTAAATGATTAGAATGCTCTGTTAACATCCTGAATGCAAAGAGGAGGGAGATCAGGGAGGCTAAGGAGAAGTACAGGAGGAAGCTGGAGCGTAAACTCCAGCAGAATAACATGAGGGAGGTCTGGAGCGGCATGAGGACCATCCCTGGCTTCAAACCGACTGGCAGCAGAGGAGTTGAAGGCAGCTTGGACAGGGCCAACAAACTCAATCTGTTCTTTAACAGATTTGATGCTCCTGCTCCTGCCCATCCCCCCATTAACACAACTGCTGTCTCACCTCCAACCCCACTACTCCCCCCTCCCCCCTCACTGCCCCTCGCCCTCCTCCTGGGAGATCCCTACCTCCCCCTCCTCTAGCCCTCAGGTTAACACCTCTCTCCAGCCTGACTCCCCCTCCCCCTACCCCACCTGTGACCTCTGTGTGCCTCACTGCTGACCAGGTGAGAAGACAGCTGACCAGACTCCAATCTAATAAGGCTGCAGGCCCTGATGGTATCCGTCCTGGGGTGCTCAAAGCCTGTGCCTCCCAGCTATGTGGAGTCCTTCACCATGTCTTCAACCTGAGCCTTAGTCTCCAAAGGGTCCCTGTGCTGTGGAAGACATCTTGCCTTGTTCCTGTGCCAAAGACGCCACGTCCCAGTGACTCCAAGGACTACAGACCCGTGGCACTGACCTCCCACATTATGAAGACCCTGGAGAGACTGGTTCTGGAACAACAGTTTGCCTACCAGCCCCATCATCTTCCTGCTCAACCGCATCTACGCCCACTTGGACAAGCCGGCAAGCACGGTGAGGGTCATGTTTTTTGACTTCTCCAGTGCTTTCAACACCATCCGGCCGGCCCTGCTGGGTGAGAAGCTGACAGCGATGCAGGTGGATCCCCCCCTCGTGTCCTGGATTGTTGACTACCTGACTGGCAGACCACAGTATGTGCGCCTGCAACACTGTGTGTCAGACAGCGTGGTCCCGCAGGGGGTTGTCCTCTCTCCCTTCCTCTTCACCATCTACACCACAGACTTCAACTACCACACAGAGTCCTGCCATCTCCAGAAGTTTTCTGATGACTCTGCTGTGGTTGGATGTATCAGCGAGGGTGACGAGGCTGAGTACAGAGCTGTGGTGGGGGACTTTGTCACATGGAGTGAGCAGAACCATCTACAGCTCAACGTGACAAAGACTAAGGAGCTGGTGGTGGATCTAAGTAGAGCCAAGGCACCAGTGAGCCCTGTTTCCATCCAGGGGTCAGTGGGGACATTGTGGAGGACTACAAATACCTGGGAGTGCACTTGGACAATAAACTGGACTGGGCCAAGAACACTCAAGCCCTCTACAGGAAGGGCCAAAGCCTCGTCTCTATTTTCTGAGGAGGCTGAGGTCCTTCAACATCTGCAGGACGGTGATGCTGAGGATGTTTTTGATGGAGTCTGTGGTGGCCAGTGCTATCCTTCTCTTGCAGTTTTTATGAGTCATGCTGGGGCTGGGGCAGCAGGCTGAGGGTAGCAGACGCCAACAGACTCAACAAACTGATCCGCAAGGCCAGTGACATTGTGGGGGTGGATCTGGACTCTCTGTTGGTGGTGTCAGAGAGGAGGACGCTGTCCAAACTACATGCCATCTTGGACAATGTCTTGCACCCACTCCATGGCTTGCTGCTAAATCACAGGAGCACTTTCAGTGACAGACTCATTCTCCCAAAATGCACCACAGAGCGCCACAGGAAGTCATTCCTGCCTGTGGCCATCAAACTTTATAACTCCTCCCTCTAAGTGTCTGACACAGACACTTAGAGTTAAAACTGACAATCTTATCTGTTTTGTGCAATAACACTGGCCTGAAATGTGTGCAATACTCAACTGCTACTATTAATATTATTATTATTATTATTATTATTACTTTTCACCATTGCAACTCCTTAATTATGTTTATGTAAATACTGTATCATAATATTCCTTTAACTATTTATTTATTTATATTTCTACTCTTTTTTACTATACTATATTTTACTATTTGTGTGACCTTAACACAGAGTTTCCCTTCGGGGATCAATAAAGTATTTCTGATTCTGATTCTGATAGTCAAATGACTATAATTGTGTAATTAAAATGGCTTTGGCTCTTTTATTTTCCTTCTTCACAGCCCCTTCCCTGTTAGCCAATAAAACGATGCGCCAGTGACAAGACAATTAATCTCTCGGATAAAAGATGCAGCAATGAGGATGAGGACTTTGTTGTTTTTAATTACTGGAGTGTAAATATGTGAAGTAATGTTACTGATCCATTCATCTCCGAGAAAGCCTAATGAGGCTGACTTTGATTGTTAATCACCTGACTGTCAAACTCAAAGACAAAGACATCATTGGCAGATATACAGTGTCCTTTTCTAAAGGAAAAATAACTGGCAGTCAGAGAGCAGACAACCCAAAAATGTTCTCTTTCTCTGGCAATGTGTGAAAAGATTGTTTTACATAACGCTCTGTTATCACTTAAATTAAATTGACATTCAGGGAAATGTTATTTGCAAATATCAACAAGTCCCCTCCAAGGCGAAAAAAACCCATTGAGAGCCAAGACTGAGCAACATGTTCTGGAGCTGTTCCACTGCCAACGAACAAGCTGGCACTCACGGTATCCAAGGTGATTTTGTGGGATATGTGCACACTTTCGGCTTCACGACTTCCAACTACAGTAAAATGAAGCTCATATGGATGTGATGACTTGGACAAACACTTACAGTTTACAGAATAAGTCTCCCATCTGCTGCGGACTGGCCGTCTTGGTAGCAACGTGGATAGAACATATATTTTGGGAACTGTACTCATTCGCTTTCTTTCTCGGAGAGAAACATGGTTAATATACATTATATATCTGATTTGCTTGATCCATTTATACACATAAATATAAAACAGTTTTTTGATGAGGGGGAGTTGACATGATAGAAAAATGTCCTCATAAACATCTTCCACTTGAACATTATTCTTAGAAAAAACAATCAGTTGTTAGAACTGTCTCATGCTATATTGTCTCTAGAAGTGTATTTCAATTCATTTATTTATTTATTTATTTTATTAATTCAGGACAGTGCACATTGATGAACATGCACGATAGTACACATAAATGTGCCAGATTGTAGCCCGAGGGCTAATTTCCATCTGCAGTCCAATAGGCAGGTTAGAGTTACAGTAAAAACAGACATAGGATAGTAACACTTAGCATATAAAAACAAAAAGAAAAGAAGAAGAAAAAAAATAAAAATAAATAAATAAATAAAATAAATAAAATAAAAATACAAGACAACAAAAACAAAATGTAAACACAAGTTAGCGGTGATCACATGTTTGGTTAGCTCTAAGCCACAGCTTTACCTGGCTCTTAAAGGAGGCCAAAGTGGGCCGTTCTCTTATAGTTGGACTGGAGGTGGAAGGGTGGCTTTGCCTACAATGTCAGCTGATAGCAAAGGGAGAAACAGATTTAAAGCAGAGTTGTGACTCTGTGATTGGCCCTTGGAATTCGTCTACGATTCTGATTGGTTTAGCAGGAAGGTGACTGCCTCCAACAGCTGATTGGAGTTAGGTAGAGCATTGATTAAAAGTGAGATCTTCCTGAAAGGATTTACACTGAGCTACATTATTTAACTTTTGTGTTTGTTTATAACGGAAAAGTGAATCCTAATACTCAATACTACTGAATCGCAAAGAATGAAAATCGCAGTACAAATCCACTCAACGCCCATGTATCAGGAAAGAATTGAATCGGGACAAAAACACATCGTTCCAGCTGCAGTTTTCAGTTACCTGTTTTATTTTGTAGGGTCACTTCCCATGTGTTGTGTCTTGTTTGACTTCCTGCCTTTTGTGTTTTTTCCCCGCCTTTGTGATGTGCTGCATTTCATGTCGCTTAAATTTCCTCCTCGACTCCTCCACTTTATCCCTCCTTGGTGCTTGCTCCTTGGACTTCGAGGATCCCTCCTCGAGGCTTGTTCCTCGATGCTCCCTCCATATCATCCGTCTTCGGTCCTCGGGGCAGGCATAAGAGTTTTGAGACGGCCTTCACCGAGGAGAGAGACTACAAACTTCCAGTTTGAGGAGTCAAGAAGTCAAGGAACTATCAAATAGGGGCCATGAGAGGCCCCCATTGTGATGTGGTTCATCATGTCACCTGTCTCTCGTTACAACCCTTGTTGTCTTCTGACAAATATGTGTATCTTCTAGTTTCTTCTCTCCTCTGTGACAGTAAACTGAATATCTTAGATTTGTGAAGACATTTGAGGTCGTCATCTTAGGTTTTGGGAAACACGGATCCGTATTTTTCAATATTTTTGGACATTTTAGAGACCAAACAACTAATCCATCCATCCAGGAACATAACACCTATTTTCTCTAGTTTCCTTCTTGACGTTTAAAAGGGTTCTTCAGATCGCTGCCTTTAGGTCTGGTTAGTCACAACCAATTAGGCACACATTATTTCCAGCTTTCCACAGGGTTCAATTTACACAAATGATTATATTTTGTCCCCAAACCCTGAGGCTGTGGTGACTTCCAACCACAGGACGGAATATATTATATTATATCATATATATTACTTTGAAGCAGTGCAGAAGGCTGGGTTTTCTCTGTAAATAGGAGGGAGAATGTGGAGGGCTGTGGCGTGTCCTGCACAGATATGAATATTTTATTGGACTGCTCAGGGGTCACTGCACGTCAGCCATGACAGCCACATAAATCAAGGGCCGTATCTAAAGGCGAAGATGTTCCCGAGGTGCAGCAGACTGTTAATGCAGGCCAACTGGGTGCTGGGTGACACCAACACACAGCAGGGAATGCAGATAAAGGACCTTCACGTGTTTATTTCTGCATGAAATAAATGAAGTAAAATAGGCAACACATCTCCATCTGGAACCATGATGGCAGTTCGGCACTCTGTTAAAGGTTTTTACCTTTTATCCATTTCTTTAAATACTATTACATCTGTTTAGTCAGTACTTTAAGATACTATTACATCTGTTTAGTCAGTATTTTAAGATACTATTACATCTGTTTAGTCAGTACTTTAAGATACTATTACATCTGTTTAGTCAGTATTTTAAGATACTATTACATCTGTTTAGTCAGTATTTTAAGATACTATTACATCTGTTTAGTCAGTACTTTAAGATACTATTACATCTGTTTAGTCAGTATTTTAAGATACTATTACATCTGTTTAGTCAGTACTTTAAGATACTATTACATCTGTTTAGTACTATTACATCTGTTTAGACAGTACTTTAAGATACTATTACATCTGTTTAGTCAGTACTTTAAGATACTATTTACATCTGTTTAGTCAGTACTTTAAGATACTATTACATCTGTTTAGTCAGTATTTTAAGATACTGTTTCTGTTTAGTCAGTACTATTACATCTGTTTAGTCAGTACAGTACTATTACATCTGTTTAGTCAGTATTTTAAGATACTATTACATCTGTTTAGTCAGTACTTTAAGATACTATTACATCTGTGTTTAGTCAGTACTTTTAAGATACTATTACATCTGTTTAGTCAGTACTATTTTAAGATTTAAGATACTATTACATCTGTTTAGTATTTTAAGATACTATTACATCAGTACTTTAAGATACTATTACATCTGTTTAGTGTCAGTGTTTTAAGATACTATTACATCTGTTTAGTCAGTACTTTAAGATACTATTACATCTGTTTAGTGAGTCAGTTTTTAAGATACTATTACATCTGTTTAGTCAGTACTTTAAGATACTATTACATCTGTTTAGTCAGTACTTTAAGATACTATTACATCTGTTTAGTCAGTACTTTAAGATACTATTACATCTGTTTAGACAGTACTTTAAGATACTAATACATCTGTTTAGTCAGTACTTTAAGATACTATTACATCTGTTTAGTCAGTACTTTAAGATACTATTACATCTGTTTAGACAGTACTTTAAGATACTATTACATCTGTTTAGTCAGTACTTTGAGATACTATTACATCTGTTTAGTTTAGTCAGTACTTTAAGATACTATTACATCTGTTTAGTGAGTATTTTAAGATACTATTACATCTGTTTAGTCAGTACTTTAAGATACTATTACATCTGTTTAGACAGTATTTTAAGATACTATTACATCTGTTTAGTCAGTATTTTAAGATACTATTACATCTGTTTAGACAGTACTTTGAGATACTATTACATCTGTTTAGTCAGTACTTTAAGATACTATTACATCTGTTTAGACAGTACTTTAAGATACTAATACATCTGTTTAGTCAGTACTTTAAGATACTATTACATCTGTTTAGTCAGTATTTTAAGATACTATTACATCTGTTTAGACAGTACTTTAAGATACTATTACATCTGTTTAGTCAGTATTTTAAGATACTATTACATCTGTTTAGACAGTACTTTGAGATACTATTACATCTGTTTAGACAGTACTTTGAGATACTATTACATCTGTTTAGTCAGTATTTTAAGATACTATTACATCTGTTTAGACAGTACTTTAAGATACTATTACATCTGTTTAGTCAGTACTTTAAGATACTATTACATCTGTTTAGTCAGTACTTTAAGATACTATTACATCTGTTTAGTCAGTACTTTAAGATACTATTACATCTGTTTAGACAGTACTTTGAGATACTATTACATCTGTTTAGTCAGTATTTTAAGATACTATTACATCTGTTTAGACAGTACTTTAAGATACTATTACATCTGTTTAGTGAGTGTTTTAAGATACTATTACATCTGTTTAGACAGTACTTTAAGATACTATTACATCTGTTTAGTCAGTACTTTAAGATACTATTACATCTGTTTAGACAGTACTTTGAGATACTATTACATCTGTTTAGACAGTACTTTGAGATACTATTACATCTGTTTAGTCAGTATTTTAAGATACTATTACATCTGTTTAGACAGTACTTTAAGATACTATTACATCTGTTTAGTCAGTATTTTAAGATACTATTAAGTCAGTACTTTAAGATACTGTTACATCTGTTTAGTCAGTACTTTAAGATACTATTACATCTGTTTAGACAGTACTTTAAGATACTATTACATCTGTTTAGTGAGTGTTTTAAGATACTATTACATCTGTTTAGTCAGTACTTTAAGATACTATTACATCTGTTTAGTGAGTGTTTTAAGATACTATTACATCTGTTTAGTCAGTACTTTAAGATACTGTTACATCTGTTTAGTCAGTACTTTAAGATACTATTACATCTGTTTAGTCAGTATTTTAAGATACTATTACATCTGTTTAGTCAGTACTTTAAGATACTGTTACATCTGTTTAGTCAGTACTTTAAGATACTATTACATCTGTTTAGTGAGTGTTTTAAGATACTATTACATCTGTTTAGTCAGTACTTTAAGATACTATTACATCTGTTTAGTGAGTATTTTAAGATACTATTACATCTGTTTAGTCAGTACTTTAAGATACTATTACATCTGTTTAGTGAGTGTTTTAAGATACTATTACATCTGTTTAGTCAGTACTTTAAGATACTATTACATCTGTTTAGTGAGTGTTTTAAGATACTATTACATCTGTTTAGTCAGTATTTTAAGATACTATTACATCTGTTTAGTCAGTATTTTAAGATACTATTACATCTGTTTAGACAGTATTTTAAGATACTATTACATCTGTTTAGTCAGTACTTTAAGATACTATTACATCTGTTTAGACAGTACTTTAAGATACTATTACATCTGTTTAGTCAGTACTTTAAGATACTATTACATCTGTTTAGTCAGTACTTTAAGATACTATTACATCTGTTTAGACAGTACTTTAAGATACTATTACATCTGTTTAGTCAGTATTTTAAGATACTATTACATCTGTTTAGTCAGTACTTTAAGATACTGTTACATCTGTTTAGTCAGTACTTTAAGATACTATTACATCTGTTTAGTGAGTGTTTTAAGATACTATTACATCTGTTTAGTCAGTATTTTAAGATACTATTACATCTGTTTAGTGAGTATTTTAAGATACTATTACATCTGTTTAGTCAGTACTTTAAGATACTATTACATCTGTTTAGTCAGTACTTTAAGATACTATTACATCTGTTTAGTCAGTATTTTAAGATACTATTACATCTGTTTAGACAGTACTTTAAGATACTATTACATCTGTTTAGTCAGTACTTTAAGATACTATTACATCTGTTTAGTCAGTACTTTAAGATACTATTACATCTGTTTAGTCAGTATTTTAAGATACTATTACATCTGTTTAGTCAGTACTTTAAGATACTATTACATCTGTTTAGACAGTACTTTAAGATACTATTACATCTGTTTAGTCAGTATTTTAAGATACTATTACATCTGTTTAGTCAGTATTTTAAGATACTATTACATCTGTTTAGTCAGTACTTTAAGCTACTATTACATCTGTTTAGTCAGTACTTTAAGATACTATTACATCTGTTTAGTCAGTACTTTAAGATACTATTACATCTGTTTAGTCAGTACTTTAAGATACTATTACATCTGTTTAGACAGTACTTTAAGATACTATTACATCTGTTTAGTCAGTACTTTAAGATACTATTACATCTGTTTAGTCAGTACTTTAAGATACTATATTACATCTGTTTAGACAGTACTTTAAGATACTATTACATCTGTTTAGTCAGTACTTTAAGATACTATTACATCTGTTTAGTCAGTACTTTAAGATACTATTACATCTGTTTAGTCAGTACTTTCAGATACTATTACATCTGTTTAGTCAGTACTTTAAGATACTATTACATCTGTTTAGTCAGTACTTTAAGATACTATTACATCTGTTTAGTCAGTACTTTAAGATACTATTACATCTGTTTAGTCAGTACTTTCAGATACTATTACATCTGTTTAGTCAGTACTTTAAGATACTATTACATCTGTTTAGTCAGTACTTTCAGATACTATTACATCTGTTTAGTCAGTACTTTAAGATACTATTACATCTGTTTAGTCAGTACTTTTAAGATACTATTACATCTGTTTAGTCAGTACTTTAAGATACTATTACATCTGTTTAGTCAGTACTTTAAGATACTATTACATCTGTTTAGTACAGATACTTTACATCTGTTTAGTCAGTACTTTCAGATACTATTACATCTGTTTAGTCAGTACTTTAAGATACTATTACATCTGTTTAGTCAGTACTTTCAGATACTATTACATCTGTTTAGTCAGTACTTTAAGATACTATTACATCTGTTTAGTCAGTATTTTAAGATACTATTACATCTGTTTAGTCAGTACTTTCAGATACTATTACATCTGTTTAGTCAGTACTTTTAAGATACTATTACATCTGTTTAGTCAGTATTTTAAGATATTATTACATCTGTTTAGTCAGTATTTTTAAGATACTATTACATCTGTTTAGTCAGTACTTTAAGATACTATTACATCTGTTTAGTCAGTGTTTTAAGATACTATTACATCTGTTTAGTGAGTGTTTTAAGATACTATTACATCTGTTTAGTCAGTACTTTAAGATACTATTACATCTGTTTAGTCAGTACTTTAAGATACTATTACATCTGTTTAGTCAGTACTTTAAGATACTATTACATCTGTTTAGTCAGTGTTTTAAGATACTATTACATCTGTTTAGTCAGTACTTTAAGATACTATTACATCTGTTTAGTCAGTACTTTAAGATACTATTACATCTGTTTAGTCAGTACTTTAAGATACTATTACATCTGTTTAGTCAGTGTTTTAAGATACTATTCCATCTGTTTAGTGAGTGTTTTAAGATACTATTACATCTGTTTAGTCAGTACTTTAAGATACTATTACATCTGTTTAGTCAGTACTTTTAAGATACTATTACATCTGTTTAGTCAGTACTTTAAGATACTATTACATCTGTTTAGTGAGTGTTTTAAGATACTATTACATCTGTTTAGTCAGTACTTTAAGATACTATTACATCTGTTTAGTGAGTGTTTTAAGATACTATTACATCTGTTTAGTCAGTACTTTAAGATACTATTACATCTGTTTAGTCAGTACTTTAAGATACTATTACATCTGTTTAGTCAGTACTTTAAGATACTATTACATCTGTTTAGACAGTACTTTAAGATACTAATACATCTGTTTAGTCAGTACTTTAAGATACTATTACATCTGTTTAGTCAGTACTTTAAGATACTATTACATCTGTTTAGACAGTACTTTAAGATACTATTACATCTGTTTAGTCAGTACTTTGAGATACTATTACATCTGTTTAGTCAGTACTTTAAGATACTATTACATCTGTTTAGTGAGTATTTTAAGATACTATTACATCTGTTTAGTCAGTACTTTAAGATACTATTACATCTGTTTAGACAGTATTTTAAGATACTATTACATCTGTTTAGTCAGTATTTTAAGATACTATTACATCTGTTTAGACAGTACTTTAAGATACTATTACATCTGTTTAGACAGTACTTTGAGATACTATTACATCTGTTTAGTCAGTACTTTAAGATACTATTACATCTGTTTAGACAGTACTTTAAGATACTAATACATCTGTTTAGTCAGTACTTTAAGATACTATTACATCTGTTTAGTCAGTATTTTAAGATACTATTACATCTGTTTAGACAGTACTTTTTAAGATACTATTACATCTGTTTAGTCAGTATTTTTAAGATACTATTACATCTGTTTAGACAGTACTTTGAGATACTATTACATCTGTTTAGACAGTACTTTGAGATACTATTACATCTGTTTAGTCAGTATTTTAAGATACTATTACATCTGTTTAGACAGTACTTTTAAGATACTATTACATCTGTTTAGTCAGTACTTTAAGATACTATTACATCTGTTTAGTCAGTACTTTAAGATACTATTACATCTGTTTAGTCAGTACTTTAAGATACTATTACATCTGTTTAGACAGTACTTTGAGATACTATTAATCTGTTTAGTCAGTATTTTAAGATACTATTACATCTGTTTAGTCAGTACTTTAAGATACTATTACATCTGTTTAGTGAGTGTTTTAAGATACTATTACATCTGTTTAGACAGTACTTTAAGATACTATTACATCTGTTTAGTCAGTACTTTGAGATACTATTACATCTGTTTAGACAGTACTTTGAGATACTATACTATTACATCTGTTTAGTCAGTATTTTAAGATACTATTACATCTGTTTAGACAGTACTTTAAGATACTATTACATCTGTTTAGTCAGTATTTTAAGATACTTTATTACATCTGTTTAGTCAGTACTTTAAGATACTATTACATCTGTTTAGTCAGTACTTTAAGATACTATTACATCTGTTTAGACAGTACTTTAAGATACTATTACATCTGTTTAGTCAGTACTTTAAGATTTAGATTGTTTTAAGATACTATTACATCTGTTTAGTCAGTATTTTAAGATACTATTACATCTGTTTAGTGAGTGTTTTAAGATACTATTACATCTGTTTAGTCAGTACTTTAAGATACTATTACATCTGTTTAGTGAGTGTTTTAAGATACTATTACATCTGTTTAGTCAGTACTTTTAAGATACTATTACATCTGTTTAGTCAGTACTTTTAAGATACTATTACATCTGTTTAGTCAGTATTTTAAGATACTATTACATCTGTTTAGTCAGTACTTTACATCTGTTTAGTCAGTACTTTAAGATACTATTACATCTGTTTAGTCAGTACTTTAAGATACTATTACATCTGTTTAGTGAGTATTTTAAGATACTATTACATCTGTTTAGTCAGTACTTTAAGATACTATTACATCTGTTTAGTGTACTTTAAGTATTTTAAGATACTATTACATCTGTTTAGTCAGTACTTTAAGATACTATTACATCTGTTTAGTGAGTGTTTTAAGATACTATTACATCTGTTTAGTCAGTACTTTAAGATACTATTACATCTGTTTAGTGAGTGTTTTAAGATACTATTACATCTGTTTAGTCAGTATTTTAAGATACTATTACATCTGTTTAGTCAGTATTTTAAGATACTATTACATCTGTTTAGACAGTATTTTAAGATACTATTACATCTGTTTAGTCAGTACTTTAAGATACTATTACATCTGTTTAGACAGTACTTTAAGATACTATTACATCTGTTTAGTCAGTACTTTAAGATACTATTACATCTGTTTAGTCAGTACTTTAAGATACTATTACATCTGTTTAGACAGTACTTTAAGATACTATTACATCTGTTTAGTCAGTATTTTAAGATACTATTACATCTGTTTAGTCAGTACTTTAAGATACTATTACATCTGTTTAGTGAGTGTTTTAAGATACTATTACATCTGTTTAGTCAGTATTTTAAGATACTATTACATCTGTTTAGTGAGTATTTTAAGATACTATTACATCTGTTTAGTCAGTACTTTAAGATACTATTACATCTGTTTAGTCAGTACTTTAAGATACTATTACATCTGTTTAGTCAGTATTTTAAGATACTATTACATCTGTTTAGACAGTACTTTAAGATACTATTACATCTGTTTAGTCAGTACTTTAAGATACTATTACATCTGTTTAGTCAGTATTTTAAGATACTATTACATCTGTTTAGTGAGTGTTTTAAGATACTATTACATCTGTTTAGTCAGTATTTTAAGATACTATTACATCTGTTTAGTCAGTATTTTAAGATACTATTACATCTGTTTAGTCAGTACTTTAAGCTACTATTACATCTGTTTAGACAGTATTTTAAGATACTATTACATCTGTTTAGTCAGTACTTTAAGATACTATTACATCTGTTTAGACAGTACTTTAAGATACTATTACATCTGTTTAGTCAGTACTTTAAGATACTATTACATCTGTTTAGTCAGTACTTTAAGATACTATTACATCTGTTTAGACAGTACTTTAAGATACTATTACATCTGTTTAGTCAGTACTTTCAGATACTATTACATCTGTTTAGTCAGTACTTTAAGATACTATTACATCTGTTTAGTCAGTATTTTCAGATACTATTACATCTGTTTAGTCAGTACTTTAAGATACTATTACATCTGTTTAGTCAGTATTTTAAGATACTATTACATCTGTTTAGTCAGTACTTTCAGATACTATTACATCTGTTTAGTCAGTACTTTAAGATACTATTACATCTGTTTAGTCAGTATTTTAAGATATTATTACATCTGTTTAGTCAGTATTTTAAGATACTATTACATCTGTTTAGTCAGTACTTTAAGATACTATTACATCTGTTTAGTCAGTGTTTTAAGATACTATTACATCTGTTTAGTCAGTACTTTAAGATACTATTACATCTGTTTAGTCAGTACTTTAAGATACTATTACATCTGTTTAGTCAGTACTTTAAGATACTATTACATCTGTTTAGTCAGTACTTTAAGATACTATTACATCTGTTTAGTGAGTGTTTTAAGATACTATTACATCTGTTTAGTCAGTACTTTAAGATACTATTACATCTGTTTAGTCAGTACTTTAAGATACTATTACATCTGTTTAGTCAGTACTTTAAGATACTATTACATCTGTTTAGTCAGTGTTTTAAGATACTATTACATCTGTTTAGTCAGTACTTTAAGATACTATTACATCTGTTTAGTCAGTACTTTAAGATACTATTACATCTGTGTTTAGTCAGTACTTTAAGATACTATTACATCTGTTTAGTCAGTGTTTTAAGATACTATTCCATCTGTTTAGTCAGTACTTTAAGATACTATTACATCTGTTTAGTCAGTACTTTAAGATACTATTACATCTGTTTAGTCAGTACTTTAAGATACTATTACATCTGTTTAGTCAGTACTTTAAGATACTATTACATCTGTTTAGTGAGTGTTTTAAGATACTATTACATCTGTTTAGACAGTACTTTAAGATACTATTACATCTGTTTAGTCAGTACTTTAAGATACTATTACATCTGTTTAGTGAGTGTTTTAAGATACTATTACATCTGTTTAGTGAGTGTTTTAAGATACTGTAAATCTGTCATAACCTCAGCAGTATTATCCCACTAAACACTCCCAGCTGTATGATACAGAAGGTAGAAGAGGAGAGCAACATTGTTAATTACCCCCACATGATTGTAGACCCTAGAGATATAGTTTACAGTACACAGTGTCTAATTCCTTTGTGTCTCTAAGAACAGGAAGTCTGAGTGAAACGGTGTCCGGGCAGTGAGTGAACACGCTGCTGGAGCCAGCCTCCACAGCAGGAGGACAATTACGCTTTAATGACCCGATGCTGGAGCTTGATTTGGCAGAACTAAGAACAGTGGAGCTGATTAGGGTTCAGAGCATCTCCAAGCTGGTTTGTGAGTCCCACCGAGGTTAACCTCAGCTCCTTTTGATTCTCTGGTTCCTGCAGTGCAGCTCCTTATTCTCATTCAAAGTGCAACATGAAGAGCACTGCCGGAGTCCGCGAGGTCAACCGGCACTAAAGTAGTGTCTTACTGCTTCAAGCAGCAATAGAGCAGCCACGTCTTCTTAAAAGACTATTATTGTACACTAGGACTGTCAAAACTGGCCACAAACAATGTTTGAATATATTTGAGTATATGTTTTTTGTCCATTATGTCCATAAGAGGGCCAACCAATAGATCAGGAGCCATAACGTTAGTCCTGTCTCCCTCTCTCTCTGGAGAATTGAGTCTCTTGCTGTTTTTTCATGAATTTGTCCAAACTGCTGTTGTTCCAATAAAGAGGGAAGCAGGAAAAGTTACACAGTGTGGCTTTACATCAGTCACAGTCATCTTGCAGTGGGAAAGTCCAACGGTGCCACTGCAAAATAGCCTCGGGAAGGAACTTGTTTTAGGGGGACAAGTGTTAGTTACCCATAGTCTTCAGAAATCCACTGAACTTTAGAACGCCAACACAGGGAAAGAGGAAGGTAACGGACATCCGTCTGAAATGAGGGACATTCGGTGCAATTTCCAACGTCAACAAAGCAATCCCGGAAGTGGAACATGGTGGATATGGACTCGGAGCGTCCAGGATCCTTTTTCTTCAGAGCATTTGATTGTGAGTAGAGGGCATCTCTTCTATTGTCTCTGTATGTGCCACATGCTCCTATAGGCTGTACAAATCTTTGAAGACTTGGGACTGACGTTCTGTTTCTAACTGGATATGTGTGTCTCTCTCGGTGCGGTCCTCAACACCTCCACACCGCTGCTTGTTTCACTGTCTCTGTCTCGCGTTAGAGATCCTAGAATCCAAACTAGCCATGTTTAATTTGCTCAAAGCCCAAAGGAGAATATACACATTCTGTTTATCATTATTTTGGGTGATACCGTTATAGAACAGCTCTAACGGGATTTAGGAAGAAGTCCATCATCAACAATGCACCTCCAGGCTGGATTACAAACCTTCTGAAAGGCCTAGTTTATGGGAGCACTCTTTGGAAAGAGCAAGCTTTAAGGTTGAAGAAGAAACTAAGACGCTACCATGACAGGACACGAAGATGTTAATGAATACAAACATGATCCACTCACTGCAACTCTTTAACAGCATCCCAGTTTCTTTGAGAAGCTCATTTTCCAACAAATAGGATTTCAGTATCAACACAAAGTCATGGAGAAAGACTTTTTTTATCTTTAAGAAAAAAACAGATTGCAGACTTTGAAGCAATAAAAAGACACAAGTCATGTTTGTAGGGAGGTGAAGTGAGGCAACAGCACTGATATCTTTTCTTTTTAACTGGAGCAACCAAGCTGTCAGCTTCAAAGCGCCCTCGGTAAACACGGCAAGCCTTTGTGCATACTGTGTGTCTCTAAATGGATCTCTGCTTCCCGACTGGAGGCTGCGGGAAACCGGGTCTCCTCAGGTTAGGTCTGCTTAGCCCGTGGACAGAATCCGAATCTGGTTTAATTTAAGTTAAAAGACATTCTCATGGATCTGTCTTCTGCAGTTTAGTGTCTGGTTTTCACAGCAGCATACTTAGCATTCTCAGAGCAGAAAGGAATCAGTGTTTAAGTTACCGAGACAACAATGAGAAATGAAATGAAAGACAAGAAGAAGAAAGTTAACCATGCTGTAATCTTTGGGAACATGAATTAGGAAGTTAATGACTTTTGCAAGAGTGCATTTTGAATATAAATAGTTTCTAATTAATAAACATAATACACACCAAAGTTACTATAACAATTATTGATGAAATAATAGAGTGTTAAGATTTATTTAAATCTTTCAATACAATATTTTTTTATTTTATTGTTTTATTTAATATTTAATATAAAGCTGGGAGGCTGTCTAGTTTTGTGGGGGGTGTTTTTTGCAGAAAACATTGTTGGTCCCGTAAACTAGAGTTTAGATGACATTCATAGCCAATCAAAAGCTGAAAGCTGCATAAAGAACACCGTTGAGCCCCGCCCCCACCGGACGGGACAACAACTCTCCGCTCTCCGTTGACTTGTATCCTCTTTACATCCTCTTTATTCCGTCTGCTAGCAAACAACAGAAACACGTCTAAAAGCTGATGTGTGCCCATATGCACCACCAACAAGGTAAAGAACCCAGAGGATTTTCATTGCTACCACCACAAAAAGAGGCAAAAACCGTTATTACTTTTCAATAATGCACAGTAGTGTAAGAATCTGGCAGAAACAGAGAGACCCAGAGGAAATCACACAAAGTGGAAGTCATTTTAAAAACCCTCAAAGATTTGGGGCTTTGGAGGAAACATTCGGGACTGGAGACCCAGAAGACAAATGTCAGTTTTATGCTATGAAATAACATTTAATGTGATATTTTTCATCCATTCATCCAGAGTTAAATTGCTAAATTGTATAAAATCACATGACGCTGGGGGTTGGTTTTCCTCCTGTCGTCCTCTAATTGTCACCATCCGCCCCACTTAAAACCATACAGTATTGATGACATTCCTAGTCAACCAAAGCTGTAAAGACGTCCCTTCACCTGTAGAATCCCAAGGCGGGCTACCTTATTTCAGAGAAAATGTGTCCGGTAGTGAATGGGAAGAGACGAATAATGTTTAGATCCTCTTTGAACTGTGCCATAGTGTTTGTCAGTTTAAATGATAATTTAGCAAGTGAAGAAAGTCTCAGTCTGATGTAGTAGCATAGTGTGAAATTGCTCAGTGAACTACATCTTGCACAATATACGTCGCATTGCTCACTAGCAAACATTTTTTTTATCACTCAGGTTCACACGGCTTGTTCATCAGGCTTGATAGGGAAATTACTTATAGGGAACAACTTTGCATGAAAATGCAGGTAGGTGGAACTTAGAAAGTCAGTTCAACAGCTGCACATTTGCAGTCACACACAGACAGAGGAACTGAGATGAGACAAAGATGGAGAAAGTTCTTCTGAGCATCATCATCGCTGTGTCAGGAAAGTGTTTCAGATATTTATCTAAGTTACTTATTCCATGTTTGTGTATGGCTGCTATCTCTGATACTTTTCCCTTTGTTGATGTACAGTCTTACTTTAATGTAAAACATGTATTTGCATTAGTGTGGTAAAGGGTAAGATACATACGTATGTGACAACATTATGGGATGGATCCCTACAGAGATAGACCAGTCTGTTGGAGATAGGCTGCTCTATACACGCTAAAAGTAGTGATTATTTACATGGAGTCTGGTGGAGATATGCTGCTCTATACACGCTAAAAGTAGCGATTATTTACATGGAGTCTGGTGGAGATATGCTGCTCTATACACGCTAAAAGTAGTGATTATTTACATGGAGTCTGGTGGAGATATGCTGCTCTATACATGCTAAAAGTAGCGATTATTTACATGGAGTCTGGTGGAGATATGCTGCTCTATACACGCTAAAAGTAGTGATTATTTACATGGAGTCTGGTGGCGATATGCTGCTCTATACACGCTAAAAGTAGTGATTATTTACATGGAGTCTGGTGGAGATATGCTGCTCTATACATGCTAAAAGTAGCGATTATTTACATGGAGTCTGGTGGAGATATGCTGCTCTATACACGCTAAAAGTAGTGATTATTTACATGGAGTCTGGTGGAGATATGCTGCTCTATACACGCTAAAAGTAGCGATTATTTACATGGAGTCTGGTGGAGATATGCTGCTCTATACACGCTAAAAGTAGTGATTATTTACATGGAGTCTGGTGGAGATATGCTGCTCTATACATGCTAAAAGTAGTGATTATTCACATGGAGTCTGGTGGAGATATGCTGCTCTATACACGCTAAAAGTAGTGATTATTTACATGGAGTCTGGTGGAGATATGCTGCTCTATACATGCTAAAAGTAGTGATTATTTACATGGAGTCTGGTGGAGATATGCTGCTCTATACATGCTAAAAGTAGTGATTATTTACATAGAGTCTGGTGGAGATATGCTGCTCTATACATGCTAAAAGTAGTGATTATTTACATGGAGTCTGGTGGAGATATGCTGCTCTATACATGCTAAAAGTAGTGATTATTTACATGGAGTCTGGTGGAGATATGCTGCTCTATACATGCTAAAAGTAGTGATTATTTACATGGAGTCTGGTGGAGATATGCTGCTCTATACACGCTAAAAGTAGTGATTATTTACATGGAGTCTGGTGGAGATATGCTGCTCTATAAAAGTAGTGATTATTTACATGGAGTCTGGTGGAGATAATTGCTAAAAAAGTAGCGATTATTTACATGGAGTCTGGTGGGTTTGGTGATGGTGATGTTGGGGCTGTTTCATGTTTAACTAAAAGGATCTTCCTCTTTAACTAAAAGGTCTATCTCTGTAGGGATCCATCCCATAATGTTGTCACACACTTAGAATAATAATCTGAGTCCGTCAACAGCAACAACACAACTTTTAGTGGACAATAACTGATGCTGAACATTTGCCCATTAATGTTACATTACAGCTTGATTTGTCATGCTTGTTTGTTACCCTTTAAGTTGTTGATATTAAATCTGATCAATCTGCACATCTGTCCCTACAGGGCTGAGAGCTGTCTCATCACCGGCAGGACGCCAGTATTATTTTGTGTATGACCAGAAGAACTTTACTGAAGCCCGAAGTTACTGCAGAGAGAAACACACAGACCTGGCAACTATAGACAACATAGACAATGTGAAGACCCTGAACAACATGGCAGATCTAAGCAGAATGGTCTACTCCACAAACAGCTATGTGAGTTGACTTTTCTCACTCTTTCTTTTAAAAGTCTTTAACACAATGATGTTACTGACCAGTGGTTTGTAGTGACTAATAATTAAATGTAGTGCAGTAAGTACAATATTCCCATTTGATATGGAGGAGGGTAAAGTGTTTAACACTTTTTCCAAGATTGTTGTTGCTTTTTTCAATGATTTTGATGTTATAGTCCTTTTTTAGTTTAGTTTTTGGTGCTTTTTCCACCCTTTTTTTATCAATTATTTTGGCTTTCTGACTTTTTCCCCTCAACATTTTTGCCATTTTCATTAGAATTAGTGCAAGCATATTTTTTGAGGGAACGTGGATCAATCCCACAGATCTATCCAATAAAGAGACGCATATTTTTGGTCAGGCGTTCGATGGGGGGGGGGGCTCAGTCTGTAGGGAGTTGGGTTGGGAACTGGAGGATCGCCGGTTCAAGTCCCCTGGAGTATGGACTGGTAGCTGGAGAGATGCCACTTCACCTCCTGGGCACTGCAAGGTCACCCCCCCATCACAAAGGGATCTCTAAATGTCCAGTATGAACAACAGAGAGCAAGACCTCTTTTCATATGGCTATTATTTTAAAACAGAGTTGAAAACGTGTGAACCTATCCAACTGTGAGCACAATCGTGAACTCCTGTACAAAATTGTAAAGTTTTTTTTTAAACATATTTTTTACAATATATTTTAAAGTTGTTGATGCTGTTCTTAGGTTTTTTGAATCTTAGCATTTTAGAAAGCTGTTGACACACATTTTGAATCAGACTGATAGTATGAAGACTGTAGATGGAAAAGTTATGTGAAAATATGGCCTGAAACAAAAGCTATATTAAATATTTTCTTTCAGCGAGCCTGGATAGGGCTGTACGATGACGTGGACAGCTGGAAGTGGTCACTGTCAAATACAAGTTTCTACAAACCCGGAGACGAAGTTCAGACTGAGGGGGACAGGAGATCTGAGTAATACGTTGGGTAACGAACACTGTGCAGAGATGTATAATACGGGGCTATGGAACGATGACGACTGTGAACGCTCCAAGAGGGCAGTCTGCATAGATGTCAGAGGTAACTTCTTTTTGCCTCTTTGATTTCATTATTTGGGCTTATGTTTTATTAGTCAGTCACTCAGACAAACATTATTTGTACACCTTTCATACAAAGTGCTTAGCATGTGACTGAATGAGAGCAGTCATCTGCATCGCTGTGGACAGAGAAGCTTTTGCATATCTCAGCTAAATGATATGCAAATGAAATGCTATCAACACTTAACGTTCGTGTTTGCCATGCCGCTCTGAGGTTCTCACACAATGCTTTTATAACGCATGGATAAAATGAATGTCAATGGAAGTTTGCATTTTCTATTTAGGCTTGGATTAATTTTATTTTTTATAAATTCATTAGTTAAGTTATGTGGTTCCTTTTAACTCAGTGGTTTTATTTGATATACAGTATTATCAAGGCATGAATAATTTCATCTGGGAGGCTGTTTGATGCGGGGGGGTTTGACTTTAAGCATGGCCCAAAAGGTTACTTTGTGTTAATTTTCCAGTAGGCGGCCCCCTGTAGCCACCATGCAGGTCTCTCCTGTGAATGAGACAGGAGAACCGTAGCGTCCCTTTCAGCTATCGAGAACGGCGCTATTGTTATCATGATTCTGATAAAATCACGATGCATGTTGCAGTCCATAATCCATTTATGAACAGTGTTTCCTAGCCAAAGTTCACCCATTTTGTTTGCTAAGGGACTGTACATTGACGAGAAAAATAGCGAAGGAGTTTTGTTTAATTTTTATACCTTTACATTTGCGCCACCAAAAAAGCATTTTGGCCTCCATCTTTAGAGCCATGGTGGTTGAAAAGTGCTTGAAAATATTAGTGTCTATCCCAGCATGGTGCCTCTGCATTTGTCTGTGCTCCATTTCCAGGGCCACATCAGACTTATATCCTCACTAACATGTCCATGAAGTGGACCCAGGCCCAGAGCTACTGCAGAGAACACCACACAGACCTGGCCAGCATGAGAAACATGACGGAAAACCAGAAGGTACGTGACGTAGCTGCAGGACACAGCGTCTGGATCGGCCTGTTCAGAGAGCCCTGGAAGTGGTTGGATGGAAGCAACTCCTCATTCAGGTACTGGAGTGAGAAAACAAAGGAACCCAACAACTATGAGGGGGCCGAGGCTTGTGTGGCTGCACACTTCAAAGACTCTGGGAAATGGGAAGACTGGTCCTGTTTCTACAAGAAAGCGTTCATTTGCTACGATCCAGGTGAGTGCTAACGCGTGAGTCAAATAGCATTTCAGATTCAGGTTTCCTGCCTGTGTTGATAGTTTGTGTTTTTCAACTCAAATATATGCAACAGTTCATGTTTTGGTTGCTGGCTACAAACACGTGTTTGTTCATAATGTGCTATATATGCAATATAATATAGTATATCACAGTATATAGTATATATAATATTTGAACTGAGCTAAATTGTTTTATTAACTTTTTGTCAGTTTCAGGCAGATCTAGGACGAGGTTGAAAAAGCAGGCCTCTGATATATCGGCGTCTTTGTGGAAGAAGAGTTTACACAGAATGGCCGTGGCCTACATCATAAGGACAGCTACATTTAGGGAACGCATGGATCTAAGGTTCTTTAATATGCAATGTATGGACTGGCAAAATGCATTATATTAGTTAGAACTCCCCTGCTTGCATGTTTGTGCCTGAGGTCCCTTCAGGGGACCAATAACAATCCAGAATGGGATCTGGGTCTCTGTCGGAGAGAGGTGACAGTGACGAGGTGTGTTGTGTCTCAGCTCCAACAGAAGCTCCGGGACCAGGGCCTGAACCAGGACATCAGACTGAGCTGGAGGCAGCAGGCCGATGGAAAGGTCTTCCACAAGGAAGAGACGGAGGCAAAGAAGAGGAGGAAGAAAGATGAGCTGTAGCGTTGTGTGTCGCTGCGTCCGTTTTCATCAGAGAAAAGTCTGTTTCTTTCCTCAAAGTCCATATTAATAGTCTTTTTGGTACTTTAAACATTTTTTTTGCTTTTTTCAATGTTTTTGGCAATTTTTTAAATGCGTTTGACGTTTTTTAAAAACTTTTTTCAAAGCTTTTATTTTTACGACATTTGTAACTCTTTGTCCTGTCATGTAACGAACCAGAACAATCAGCTGATTAATCACAGGCAGAAATGCTGAATATTCAATTCTTCCAGCTTCTTAAATATGAAGAGTGGATGTTTTACTTTATCATATTTGGTCATGTACTTAGATATTTGGGCTTTGGTCGAGGAAACCAGCCAATCTGCTTCGCTGTGGGAAAATAGAACGGACAGGTTTCCCTTTTTTCTGTGTGGATTTTTTTTTTATTCCAAAGACAAAAAACCCTCTTCATTTGAGAATATTGGAAAATAATTCTATGTAACATTGTTGTGTTATGTGCAAACATTAAAGGATGCCTGTTATAAATGTGTTTCTACTAGAATTATTGAAATACTTTAACCAGAATATAATCAAAATTTGAACCTTTATTAAAATGTACTGACTAACAGTGAAAACACAGATTCGTACCCGATCACACGTCTGGCTGTTCATACCGGACGTACGTTTCTCTGGGGGTCATAAAGCAATCCTTCTCTCTCTCTCTCTCTCTCTCTCTCTCTCTCTGTCTCTCTCTCTCTGTGTCCCTCGGTCGGCCAAAATCACCATAAACCTGGGTGTTTTATTTTGAAATTATTTTGGTAACGTGTCCTTCCTGTTGCCTTAGAGGAGATGGTCGCTGCAGCATGGGGGGGCGGAGTTAAAATAGCTCTGCTTCACGGTGCTTCACTGCTAATCATCAGAAATATGATGGGATCATTAACTGTTTTTTGGTGCACACTAGCAAAATAAAATAAACATAAATGAAACGTGCATTTAGTTTTTTAATTTGATAGAATTTTGAAGGGAATGAGAGGACATGAAGATGAACTAATTAACTTCTTCAGCTAAACACTCTTCCTGTAATCAACCTTCTAATTGAAAATGGAGATGCCTTCAAACGCGCGCCGTAATTACCATTATCATTAGTGAAAGGAAGCCACTTCATAAACACTTCACTGGCGAGTGCTTCCAGCTTTCCTCTGAGTGATCTGGTGCAACATGGGACCAGAAGCAGACAGCCTAGAGGAAAACCTTGATCACATGGTGAAACTCCAATCACACGCTGCATGGGGACTCCAGATAAGGCTGCACTGCATTTAGGATCAGAGAAGGAAACATGCCAGTGGGCCAGCGGAAGGACATGTCCTGACGTCCGTCTTCGTCCTCTCCTTCCACTCTCTCTCTTTGTGTTTCCTTTCTCAAACTACATTCGCTTTGGTGAAAACAACAACATGTTGAGTCTTGAAGACATTTTGGATCGTGCCACAAGGCAGGCCTGCTTGTTTCTTTCAGGGAAGGATTGGAATGATCGTAAGTTCTGGGACCGCCCAAGATGACTGTGATTGTTTTTTCTCCTATCCCAGAATGCATCTGTAGTGTAGCTAGACCTTGACAAGTCTAATTGTCTGCTGCCAAAACGTTCCATGAGAAGAGAAATGGTAAAAAGTCACAGGGATAAAGTTTTAATGGATCTCCCTATCTCTGTCTACAGTATATTCAGAGTATATTAAATAGTATTACCATTATAGTATTACCACACTAGTTATCTTTTATACACATGTGTTTTTCACCCAAGACGAGTCTAAATGTCTGCTGGCTAAAAGGTCTGCCATGTTGTTCCATACTTGAAACGGAAGTTTAAGGTCTCTGGGCCGGTCTTTGGGACAATTTCTGGGACAGGACGGTCTCTGCGACTGTCCTTGGGACGGCCTCTACGGACATCCTCTGGCACAATCCCTGGGACAGTCTCTGAGACTGTGGACAGCCTCCGGGACTGTCTCTGGGACTGTCTCTGGGACTGTCTCCGGGACGGTCTCTGGGACTGTCTCTGGGACTGTCTCCGGGATGGTCTCTGGGATGGTCTCCGGGACTGTCTCCGGGACTGTCTCCGGGACGGTCTCCGGGACTGTCTCCGGGACGGTCTCCGGGACTGTCTCCGGGACGGTCTCTGGGACGGTCTCCGGGACTGTCTCCGGGACGGTCTCTGGGACGGTCTCCGGGACTGTCTCCGGGACTGTCTCTGGGACTGTCTCCGGGACGGTCTCCGGGACTGTCTCCGGGACTGTCTCCGGGACGGTCTCTGGGACGGTCTCCGGGACGGTCTCCTGGGACGGTCTCTGGGACTGTCTCTGGGACTGTCTCTGGGACGGTCTCTGGGACTGTCTCCGGGACGGTCTCTGGGACGGTCTCCGGGACTGTCTCCGGGACGGTCTCTGGGACGGTCTCTGGGACGGTCTCAGTTAGGAAGCAGCCAGGCAGTCAAAGCCCGGTTCAGCCAGACATCGTGTGGATGTCTTTCCACACGAAGCCCGAGGACAGTGGTCTGTACCAGCTCCTCTGCTCGTCTCTGCCCCCCTGGGTGACCAGTATTGATCCGAGCTGCTGAATTAGCATTTCATATCACCTTTCCTCATTTAAAATGGTGATTGCTGATATCTCACCCAGGACAAATGGTTGGCTGGGGACTCGCAGCCGAGGGCGATACCGATCAGCCGCAGAGAGTTAACGAGCTTATCATCACAATGTAAATAGCTGTGTGTGTGTGTGTGTGTGTGTGTGTGTGTGTGATGGCTTTAGGGCCCCGTCCCTCCTGTGGAAATGTCACGGTTAGTAATCGAAGGAGAAACCGGAGGAGAATTCCAAATGACTGGATCATCTGTGTGATGTGACGGCGTGTCCACTGTAAAGGATGAGCGTCTAAGAAGACTGGACTTATCAACCGCTCTGGGAGCGTCGTAAGAATTCAGAAGAGAAGTCCCCATGCAGGCAGATCTGCTGGGCATCGCTAGAGCGTAACCTTGGGTTCACCATCGGGGGGGTTGGAGATCTCCATGTTTTCATCAACACTTCATTTTCTGTATTTTGGTGAATGTCTCTGCTGCAATGTGGGCCGTTTCTGTATCAATTTATATTGCACATATCTTTGGTTATGTAAAGGAAATTATAATAGGTGTTTAGGGGGGCTGCAGTGGCCAATTGTGATTATGGGGGGTTGTAACCCCCATACCCCCCCAAAATTAAGCCTATGAGTTGATCAGTCTCATGTTTTTTTAGAGATTTTTGTCACCTTGCTTTGCATTTTGTACGCTTTTTTTCAAGTTCTGTATTCTAAAAGAGTTCATATAGAAATGTACAAACATAGACTAGAAGAAACAATACATTTACATTTCATAATGCCAGAACAATGTGTGTAAATGTTATTTAAAATAACATGAAAATATAGGAACTAGCATATGGTGGTCTGGGCACGGACACTGTCACGGTTCTATCTGGACCTGTGACCAATTTCTAATCATGAACCTAAGTAAATGAAATAATCTCAGCGGAGCGTTATGTTTTATCTCTCCCAGCGGTCACTGCTACAAACTGCAGGCGCAGCTAATCATGGCGTCACTTAATCAGCCAATCAGATCGGTTGTTTACTGGGTTAGAGACGTGGGAATGAGTCTCCATGGCGGGGTCCAAAGAAAGGAAAGTTGAAAGCGTCCCCTCATTCCCTACACCCTGTTTATTAAATATGGAACCACCAAACCAGATTATGGACACCACATACTATGTGACTTCATGTAAACAAACTCAAACAAAAATATGGAGAATATGAAATGTTGTATATTATATATGTATATCTATATATTGTATATGTTACATTTCCAGTGTATAGAAACCAGAGGTTGCTCCATTTTTCTTTTCAATATGCGCGGGTGCTTCTGCTTCCACATTGCATTGTGGTATAAGGGGGGGGATATAGTCTACATTGTATGTACACTCAGATAAGCTGTGCATTGTGGGTATTTTATAGTGGACTATATAGTGAATGAAATTAAACTTCAAACACGTCTCCAACATGGAGAAGCCACTCTACAGGGAACCATCGGTGACAGGGGACGGCTTCCACCACAGCCACACATTCATTAACGATGACGGGGGGGTGATGGATATAACACACACCTGTGGTGTGGGAGACCAGGGTTCAAATCCCACTGTGGTACATCAACCAACGTGTTAACCCTAGGTGCTCCAGGGGTGTGCAACCTCTGACATAGTGGTTGTAAGTCACTTAGGATAACAGCGTCAGCTAAATAACATGTCATATAAAAAGGTTTTTCTAACAGAGGCACAAAAATATGTTCTTTTACTTACAGTGTAAGCCTCAAATTAACTGTTCAAGCAGCTATATGACAACTTGTGTTTTCAATGCTAAAACATCTTACTTTTGATTAAATAATAATAATAATAATAATAATGTATAGTACAGCCCCATGTCAGTTGTAGTGTGGCACTGATTGAGCGCACCTGTTCAGCACCATCGCTGTCCATCAGCTGTCGCTGTCCGTGGTGCTGAAAGATTTCGCCTTGACTGTTCTTCAATACAAAGTTGATAAAAAATGTGGCTTTTCTTTGTGTTTTGTTTGACTTCTAGGCTTACTTGGCTCAACAAGTGACACATTATAACATATGCATTCATCAGATATTTAATGTTTTTTTTTTATTTAAATGACTTGGTAGCAGAGGGCCCCATGATGAAGCTCCGCCCCTACTGTACTGAGAGTCTAGCTCCGCCTCCTGTTGACTCACAGACACACACTCACACACACACAAAGACACACAAACACAGATACACGGTCTCACACACACACACACACACACACACACACACACACAGACAGACAGACAGACAGACAGATTTTTTTCAACGTTTTTTTCCTTTTCTCTGTGTTTTTTCGTCTACAGTGTTATATAAGACGATCATCACTGTGATAATTAAGCAGCAAAAATAAAGTTTGAGTACAAGAATCTCCCGGTGTAATTCTAGCAGAGGCTCCGCGGCAGCCCCCCTCCTGAGGGAGATGTGGAAACTAACTAACTGTGTTTCTGGCTGTGATTTCTTACCGCTTCACTATTTATATCTACAGACACTCTGTTTCAGTCAGACAGCAAAGTGTCGCTCTGGGCTAGCTTCATAGCAATCTCCTACTACTTCTCCCCCAGTCTGTCACATTCCTGTTATTGTGTTGATTTGAGGGATTGGGCGTATACTCTGTTTCTAGTGCTGTTTTCCTCCGCAATCATAATCCTGCAGGAACAAATCACAGCTTTTTCATCTTGTCAGAGTTATTATATTGACACAAAACTCAAGAAAATACAAACAGAAAATGGTACTTCTCCAGAAAGACAGAAGGTTCTTGCTTACATAGTGTTCCCGAGCTTTAATGCAGGACAGCAATTCCCTAAACCACACTATTTGGCCACGCAAAGCCTGCATTTCACTCTCAGCGTCCCCCAATTCCACCTGAAATCCATAAGCTCATTAGCTCTTGCAGGTTACAGGGCTTTCTCATTCCCCCTGACATCTCTTTTACACTAACAAGACAAACTCTGTTAACAGGGAGCTTCCAATTATTCAGAGAAATGTGTTGCAGTGTCGCTAACAATGCAGTGAACCAGCCTATTGTCAGTTCATTTGCTGTGCCCGTCTGCATGGCCCACTCTGGAGAATGGAGACACGACACACTGACTGTTAACAGTTCTAATTCCACACGTAGGAGAGCAGCATCTATGCAACGTGGATGTCTTATTATTATGAAAGTTGTTGGATATTCAATAAAATAGGCATCCCCAACTTCCCACTTACAACACATTCTCACGCCAAACTTGTCAATTACTGACGCCTCGTCGGGGCTTGGTGTTATCTTTTAATGTGCAGGTTGAAACCACTTGGATAGGGTTCGGAAGATGGTGTGTGTGTGTGTGTGTGTGTGTGTGTGTGTGTGTGTGTGTGTGTGTGGGGGGGTTAAAATGCACGTTTAAAGCCCAGTTCACACCAACTTGAACTTCCTGCAACGCATCGGTCTGCAGCGTTCTGAAAGCTGCCAGTTCCCACCAATGAGACGAGACGGTGTATCATCTCCATAGCAACAACTCTTTGTACTTCTGGCCTGATTTCCAACATCCAGGCTTTTTGTAGCTGGATATATCATTTGTTGAGTGTAAATATGAATGTGGAAAACGTGAGTGATGGTGAGATGCTTGCTACAGTTACATTTTTAGTGATGAATCGGTGAAAACAGGTTTTATTTCTCTGATTCAGGCTTCGTCCCTGGGCGTCCAAACATGGAATATTGGGCTTCTTTGTATTTGTTCTGGTTCATGGGGTTCTTGGATGAGTAGCCTACATTCTTGATTAAAATGTTTGAGAACCATTGGAACAGCATACAATGCACTGGGGGAAAAATACATAAACGCCCTCTTGGAGATTAAAATATAATAAACAATGCTACGTTGTGTAACATTTGGGACGTTTCTGTAAAGAAAGGAGGCAAAAAGGTTGACTTCATTTCCCAGTGGCCTTTGCGGTGGGACGAGTAGAACGCATCCCTGAGTCAGTTGCAGCTCCGTGTGTGCACGTAGAGACACATGTCTCCGGGTTACTTTTTGTTGGCCCCTCTCCCTTCTTACAAACCGTCTTCCTCGGACTCAACGCGGAAGCTTCGAGTAGTGAGCCATGTCTGCGGTTCGTTCTGGTTGCACCTACAAACCTGTGAGCCATGTCATTTTCGACATGGACGGATTATTATTAGGTATTAATTGACACGTACTATGTGTCTTACACGCTCTCGTTTTGTTTATTACCATAGAAGTTTGCGGCTACGCTAACTGACTTTGAGTCCGCGTGGTGAAAAGTTGCACGCCGAACTGCGCTGGCAAAACTACAAGTTTATGATTTATTTACACACGGCCTAAATAACTTAGTTGCTATCGCATCGAATCATAGCTGTATATTGTCTTCATATCCTACCGGGGAATTCGGCATACATATTAGAAAATGATCTGTGCTACAAAGTTTAGAAAGTCAACGTTAACTACTGCTGAACTTGGTTAACATGTATGCTTCTGCAATGGGGGAGCAACCTTTGAATGTTGAGGTTTTACACACCATCATTCATACATTTCATCCATAAAGAATTTTTAATGGTAGTTATATATAGTGTGTGTGTGTGTGTGTGTGTGTGTATATATATATATATATATATATATATATATATATATATATATATATATATGCTACTATGTGTATTACATGCTGTAGTTTTATTTTTTTCAGCATATTTGGTAATTTTTGTTGCTGTTTCATGAAGTCATTGTCTTTCATTATATTTGTGGCTTTCTTTAAGGTTTTTATTAAGCCTTTTTGGACATTTTTGACATTTCTTTTCTCCATTTTTGTGTTTTTGTTGCCATTTCATGTGTTTCTATTTGTATTGTCTGGTTTCCAGACACAGAGCGGCTGTACACCGTGTCCTTCCAGGAAGTGTGCGACCGCTTTGGGAAGCAGTACACATGGACGGTGAAGTCTTCAGTGATGGGTAAGAAGGCTCTGGATGCTGCACAGATGATCCGGGACGCTCTGGAGCTTCCTCTGACGGCCGAGGAACTCCTCACTGAAACCAGACGGATACAAGAGCGGATCTTTCCCTCCGCCACACTCCTGCCAGGTAGGAAAACCATCCTTTTACCAGAACACGTCTTCAATGGCATGTTTTAGAATTCAAAACAACATAAAATGTGTTCAGGTGTGGAGAAGCTGGTGCAGCATCTCCGTAACCATGGCGTCTCCGTGGCGGTGGCCACCAGCTCGGCTGGCGAGACGTTCCAGCTGAAGACAAGCCGACACAAAGACTTCTTTGGCCTGTTTGACCACGTCGTCCTGGGAGACGACCCCGAGGTGAAGAACAGCAAACCTCAACCAGACTCGTTCCTCGTCTGCGCCGCCAGGTTCAACCCTCCGGCTGCTCCAGAGAAGGTAACCTAAGGGGTTAAAGATAGGACATTAAGAGGTTAAAGATAGGACAGGGTCAGCCCCGGCTGCTCAGAGAAAGGTAACCCAAGGGGTTAAAGATAGGACAGGGTCAGCCCCCGGCTGCTCAGAGAAGGTAACCCAAGGGGTTAAAAGATAGGACAGGGTCAGCCCCGGCTGCTCAGAGAAGGTAACCTAAGGGGTTAAATATAGGACACTAAGGGGTTAAAGATAGGACAGGGTCAGCCCCCCTGCTGCTCCAGAGAAGGTAACCTAAGGGGTAAAAGATAGGACAGGGTCAGCTCCCCGGCTGCTCCCGAGAAGGTAACCTAAGGGGTTAAAGATAGGCCACTAAGAGGTTAAAAATAGGACAGGGTCAGCCCTCCGGCTGCTCCACAGAAGGTAACCCAAGGGGTTAAAGATAGGACACTAAGGGGTTAAAGCCCCGGCTGCTCCAGAAAAGGTAACCCAAGGGGTTAAAGATAGGACACTAAGGGGTTAAAGATAGGACACTAAGGGGTTAAATATAGGACAGGGTTAGCCCCCAAGCTGCTCAGAAAAGGTAAACCTAATGGGTTAAAGATAGGACACTAAGGGGTTAAAGATAGGACAGGGTCAGCCCCCAAGGCTGCTCCAGAGAAAAGTAACTAAGGGGTTAAAGATAGGACAGGGTCAGCCCCCTGCTCAAGAAGGTTAACCTAAGGGGTTTAAGATAGGACACTAAGAGGTTAAAGATAGGGTCAGCCCCCAAGCTGCTCCAGAGAATGTTAACCTAAGGGGTTAAATATAGGACACTAAGGGGTTAAAGATAGGACAGGGTCAGCCCTGCTTTTCCAGAGAAAGGTCAGGGGTTAAAGATAGGTAACTAAGGGGTTAAAGATAGGACAGGGTCAGCCCCCTGCTGCTCAGAGAAGGTAAACCTAAGGGGTTAAAGATAGGACACTAAGGGGTTAAAGATAGGACAGGGTCAGCCCCCCGGCTGCTCCAGAGAAGGTAACCTAAGGGGTTAAAGATAGGACACTAAGGGGTTAAAGATAGGACAGGGTCAGCCCCCTGCTGCTGCTCCAGAGAAGGTAACCTAAGGGGGGTTAAATATAGGGACACTAAGGGGTTAAAGATAGGACAGGGTCAGCCCCCTTTGCTCAGAGAAGGTAACCTAAGGGGTTAAAGATAGGACACTAAGGGTTAAAGATAGGGACAGGGTTAAAGCCCCGGCCCGCTGCTCCAGAGAAGGTAACCTAAGGGTTAAAGATAGGACACTAAGGGGTTAAAGATAGGACAGGGTCAGCCCCTGCCTTTCCAGAGAAGGTAACCTAAGGGGTTAAAGATAGGGGTTAAAGATAGGACACTAAGGGGTTAAAGATAGGACAGGGTCAGCCCCCCCGGCTGCTCCAGAGAAGGTAACCTAAGGGGTTAAAGATAGGACACTAAGGGGTTAAAGATAGGACAGGGTCAGCCCCCTGCTGCTCCAGAGAAGGTAACCTAAGGGGTTAAAGATAGGACACTAAGGGGTTAAAGATAGGACAGGGTCAGCCCCCCGGCTGCTCCAGAGAAGGTAACCTAAGGGGTTAAAGATAGGACACTAAGGGGTTAAAGATAGGACACCAAGGGGTTAAATATAGGACACTAAGAGGTTAAAGATAGGACAGGGTCAGCCCCCTGCTGCTCAGAGAAGGTAACCTAAGGGGTTAAAAGATAGGACCACTAAGGGGTTAAAGATAGGACAGGGTCAGCCCCGGCTGCTCAGAGAAGGTAACCTAAGGGGTTAAAGATAGGACACTAAGGGGTTAAAGATAGGACACTCAGGGGTTCCAGAGAAGGTAACCCAAGGGGTTAAAGATAGGACACTAAGGGGTTAAAGATAGGGACAGGGTCAGCCCCCCGGCTGCTCCAGAGAAGGTAACCTAAGGGGTTAAATATAGGACACTAAGGGGTTAAAGATAGGACAGGGTCAGCCCCCTGGCTGCTCCAGAGAAGGTAACCTAAGGGGTTAAAGATAGGACACTAAGGGGTTAAAGATAGGACAGGGTTAGCCCCCGGCTGCTCCAGAGAAGGTAACCTAAGGGGTTAAAGATAGGACACTAAAGGGGTTATAGGACAGGGTCAGCCCCCGGCTGCTCCAGAGAAGGTAACCTAAGGGTTAAAGATAGACACTAAGGGGGTTAAAGATAGGACACTAAGGGGTTAAAGATAGGACAGGGTTAGCCCCGGCTGCTCCAGAGAAGGTAACCTAAGGGGGTTAAAGATAGGACACTAAGGGGTTAAAGATAGGACAGGGTCAGCCCCCCCGCTGCTCCAGAGAAGGTAACCCAAGGGGTTAAAGATAGGACACTAAGGGGTTAAAGATAGGACACTAAGGGGTTAAATATAGGACACTAAGAGGTTAAAGATAGGACAGGGTCAGCCCCCCTGCTGCTCCAGAGAAGGTAACCTAAGGGGTTAAAGATAGGCCACTAAGAGGTTAAAGATAGGACAGGGTCAGCCCCCCGGCTGCTCCAGAGAAGGTAACCTAAGGGGTTAAAGATAGGAACTAAGGGGTTAAAGATAGGACAGGGTCAGCCCCCCGGCTGCTCCAGAGAAGGTAACCCAAGGGGTTAAATATAGGACACTAAGGGGTTAAAAGATAGGACAGGGTCAGCCCCGACTGCTCCAGAGAAGGTAACCCAAGGGTTAAAAGATGTGAGCACTAAGGGGTTAAAGATAGGACAGGGTCAGCCCCCGGCTGCTCCAGAGAAGGTAACCTAAGGGGTTAAATATAGGACACTGGGGGTTAAAGATAGGGGTCAGCCCCACCAACTATCGGCTGCTCCCAGAAGAAGGTAACCTAACAACGTTAAAGATAGGACACTAAGGGGTTAAAGATAGGACACTAAGGGGTTAAAGATAGAACAGGGTCAGCCCCCTGGCTGCTCCAGAGAAGGTAACCCTAAGGGGTTAAAGATAGGACACTAAGGGGTTAAAGATAGGACAGGGTCAGCCCCCCGGCTGCTCCAGAGAAGGTAACCTAAGGGGTTAAAGATAGGACACCAAGGGGTTAAAATATAGGACAGGGATCAGGGTCCCCCCCGGCTGCTCCAGAGAAGGTAACCTAAGGGGTTAAAGATAGGACACTAAGGGGTTAAAGATAGGACAGGGTCAGCCCCCGGCTGCTCCAGAGAAGGTAACCTAAGGGGGACACTTAAAGATAAAGACACTAAGGGGTTAAAGAAGGACACTAAGGGGTTAAAGATAGGACACTAAGGGGGTTAAAGATAGGACAGGGTCAGCCCCGGCTGCTCCAGAGAAGGTAACCTAAGGGGTTAAATATAGGACACTTACTGTTGCGTACACACCGCCACCGACTTGAGCTGCAACAAAAACGCTCTGGTGCCCCGCCAAGGGGACGCTTGTCAAAAGTTGTTTTTTACGGGAAGCTTTCAGGACGCTGTGGCGGCGTTACGTATGGCGCTATTGGTCAAATCGGTGTTGTGAGCAACTGAATTGCCTTCTTTCGACTAAAGAATATTTCGCACTACGCTTTTCCTCTATGTGTATCATTGGATAATTATGGATCATCGCATTTGCGCATTTAATAAGGGTAAAATGATCTGCAAAACAGATTGTACCATTCACAGCAAGCAAGGAAGACTACCATGCTACGGCACACTGCTCATTTCCCCTCGTTAAAAAATTATGAATCATCAACACGCATTTTGCCTACTCAATCGGACACACCAACTATCTCGGCTACTTTATCCCATGCCTCGTTTTTTTTAACTGGTTGCTATACGCAAACAACGTCATATCATAAATGATAGGAAACCCAGCAACGGCGAGGATGAGCTGATCCTCCATTTCCCTCGGAACAAATGTTTTGGTAGGAACGAAAAGATTACATCGTATGTTTCTCCGGAATCAGTCAGCGTGAAGGACTTCTATATTCCGATTGGCGGCTGGCGTTAGCAGATGAGAGCTGCTTGCCGCTGAACCGCGTCATAGCTCATTACCATAAAGTTGAAAAATTTCAACTTTCAGATTGACGCTCAACACGCTCAAAACGCCCAAAACGCAACGCCGACAGATTTGCCGCTCCTTGCAGCTGAGAGAAGCCGGCTTCCATTGAAAATGAATGACTTCCGGTATCTTTAGACGCTCAAGTCGGTGGCGGTGTGAACGTACGGTAAGGGGTTAAAGATAGGACAGGGTCAGCCCCCCGGCTGCTCCAGAGAAGGTAACCTAAGGGGTTAAAGATAGGCCACTAAGAGGTTAAAGATAGGACAGGGTCAGCCTCCCGGCTGCTCCAGAGAAGGTAACCCAAGGGGTTAAATATAGGACACTAAGAGGTTAAAGATAGGACAGGGTCTGCCCCCCGGCTGCTCCAGAGAAGGTAACCTAAGGGGTTAAAGATAGGACACTAAGGGGTTAAAGATAGGACAGGGTCAGCCCCCCGGCTGCTCCAGAGAAGGTAACCTAAGGGGTTAAAGATAGGACACTAAGGGGTTAAAGATAGGACAGGGTCTGCCCCCCGGCTGCTCCAGAGAAGGTAACCTAAGGGGTTAAAGATAGGACACTAAGGGGTTAAAGATAGACAGGTCAGCCCCGGCTGCTCCAGAGAAGGTAAAGATAGGACACTAAAGGGGTTAAAGATAGGACACTAAGGGGTTAAAGATAAGGTAACCTAAGGGGTTAAATATAGGACACTAAGGGGTTAAAGATAGGACACTATAGGGTTGGAAAGTTGTTACAAAGCCACAAAATCGTCCGGAAAAAAGCGACAAATGTTAGGAAAAAACGCGACTTATGAGTGGTCCCTTTGTCATCCGCGTGTCAAACTATATTTCCTAAATGCAGTTGTTTTTTGCTGGCTGTATGTCAGCCGATGGCTTTTCTTTGCAGCTGGCGCTTTGATCAGAGTCTCTGCGTGTTCACGTTTGTATTTTCAGACTCCTCTTGAAGCCTTTCCCTGACGCAGTGTTGAGTCACGCCAAATATCTGGCGAATGTGTGTGGAAAAGCCAGCGTGTTGAACAGTGAGGCTGACCCACTTCCTTCAGACTACATCACATGCAGAAGGAGAAATGGAAGCACTACGCTGATTTCAATCTTTCATTTGTCTTTTTAGGAATATGCTCCATTTGATGCATGCTGGCAAACATAATCTGACGCTTTGTTAGATAGATGAGAGAGAAGGTGAAGATGGAGAGTCTCGTGATAATCATCAAAAACCAAGCAAGTTAAAATAGGCAGAAAAAATACAAATATGCAAATATGTTGCAGCAAAAGACGTCAAAAAGCAACAAATGCGTCGAAAAGCCACCAAAGTTGAAATAGGCACCAAAAACGACAAAAAGGGTTGAAAAAAGCGACAAAAGCAGTCATAAAGTCATAAAAATCAGAAAAGGTGACAAAAAATGTCAGTGTCAAAAAGCACAAAATATGAGGAACAAAAGCAACTAATGATTTGAAAAAGGTGCAAAAAACAACGAAAAATGGAAAACAATGTGGGAAAAATCTAATGCTTAATGTTTTTTTTACAAATGCAATTTTTTGCAGTGTTGAGTGACCTGAAATATCCGGCGAATGGGTCTCTAAAGCCAGCGAGTAACTGTGGGTGACCTTCATCTGCTGCTGCTCTTTGGATCAGGACAACTCTTAATGGTTCACTTTTTTAGGAAGCTAGGGAATGAATCATAATGTGAACGGTGCAGATGGTTTTTAGATGAGAGGAGATGAAGGGAGAAAGGGCAACACGTTCTATCGGATGCACATTATTCAGATTTAAATGAAGATTTTAGTTACAAAATCAGCATATTTTTGTAACATGACATTTAAGGTTAGTGTCTTTACAGGGGAAGGAGCAGGCGTCAAACACTGATGAAAACGTCGAAAAACTAAAATGTGGGACTGTCAACTCATCGTCCCTGACATGGTTTTTGATGTTATGTAATCTTCTGGTGGTATTGTCCAACTTTTGTCCTTTTTTTTGCTGATTGAACGAGTGCATTAGTCATGGCGTTGTCCTCATGCTGCTAACAGCTTGATCTAGAAAGGGATCGACATATCTCTCCCCCAGTTTCTCTTCAGGAGATATGAAAACGAGGGTCCACACGGTGTTCAGTGGAATAACCAATGAGGATGATCACCGCCCTGCTCTGGGAGGGAGGGGTTAGACATGGTGTTTTAGAGCAAGACAGAGAGAGGTGAGTAGACAGACAGGGAGAGAGAGAGAAAGACAAAGAGAGAGACATAGGGAGAGATAGGAGAGAGAGAGGCAGAAACAAAGGGAGGGAGTTACCCCCCCCACCACTCTTCCTGTCCTAATCCCAGTTCCTGACGGACAAACCAGCAGCTTATGTTGGTTATTTGGACATGTTGCCCATTAAATCCTCACACAGACCTAGACTGGGATCTGTGGTCATAGTAGGACGATTGGAATCATTGGAAGTCCTTTTTGTGTGTCCAACACGTGGGGTTTTAATTACGTGTTATGTCCTGAATATTTAGTGCATGCAGATAACTTGAGTGTTGGTTACCTGACAGGGTGTTTTTTCTCCATGTAGTCCCTGCTAGCCAGGCTCCGTGTGGTCCTGTTCAGAGTGGTTTCACCAATCCGTCCCCTCCTGCAGCAAAGCAAAACGTCTCAACTAAAGGGATTTACATGGTGAGCTTGGCCCTCGCCGTGTTGGTTACTCTGCATGCTCGCTTTTACCCTCCGAGAGCTAGAGACATTTTTACACTAGTCCAGAGTAACACCGTGGATGAGATGGGGAGATTTTACTAAAAAGGTGTGCTCCCAGAGGAGACGACGCAACTAGAGCTTCAACAATGGTGTGAATAGAGAGAACTACTTGTACATATTGTGACTTTTTTTCCTGTGTCTTTTCCTTTAAAATATTGCCACTTTGTTGCTGAATATACTTTTTTTTCCTCAAAATACCTTTGTTGCTCAAAATATTGTCTTTATTTCTTCACAATATTTGACACTTTTTACCTCGGAGAGCAAAAGGTCATTTTCCTGACAGTCCAGAGTAAGAGCGTTGATGAGACGGGAGATTCTACTGACAGGTGTGCAGCCTGAATAAGATTAATGAAACATGAAAGTGAGCTTCATGCTGGAAGGTTACACTGATGGGAAAGGGAGAGAGGCAGCGATAACTAGTTCTTCCCCTGCCATTAATCATACCAAGCATCATATTACACCCAGGGAAGGCTTGCTATTCCACATATTCACATCAGCTACAATTAGGACATGAACTCTTCTATGTGAACATTTAAATTGGCCCATTACTGCTCTGACAAAGCTCGCTGTATGGTGTTTTTAGTTACCTACCTGACATATAGATTTTCAAATGTCTGAATAAAGGCCTGTGTGGAAATGGCAAATGGAAGGGAATGCCAAGTGGTAGAGGGTGCTTTAACTGCTTTAAGTGCTCATTGATTGACATGTCTATAGCTACACTTCCTGTACATCACACTCAGTCTGTTGCAACTCAGCCCTGATGTCCCCGTCCTCTTGGTTCCTTACATGGTGTTGGCTGTGGATTTTGACATGGTGGTGGTGGTCTGAGGTGAACCGTTAAATGAAACCATATGGTGTGCTAACCAGGATGCTAATGACCCTATAAGGTTACTAGCGTGCCATGACCTAGTTTTACCCCCCTTTATATGTTGTGTTAGAACTAAATGTGAAATACGGGTTGGTTACGTCCCTGACATGGTGTTGTAGTTACCAGACGTGTTGGTTACCTGACATGGTGTTGTAGTTACCAGACGTGTTGGTTACCTGACATGGTGTTGTAGTTACCAGACGTGTTGGTTACCTGACATGGTGTTTAGTTACCAGACGTGTTGGTTACCTGACATGGTGTTGTAGTTACCAGATGTGGTTACCTGACATGGTGTTTTAGTTACCAGACGTGTTGGTTACCTGACATGGTGTTGTAGTTACCAGACGTGTTGGTTACCTGACATGGTGTTGTAGTTACCAGACGTGTTGGTTACCTGACATGGTGTTGTAGTTACCAGATGTGTTGGTTACCTGACATGGTGTTTTAGTTACCAGACGTGTTGGTTACCTGACATGACATGTTTTTTAGTTACCAGATGTGTTGGTTACCTGACATGGTGTTGTAGTTACCAGACGTGTTGGTTACCTGACATGGTGTTTTAGTTACCAGATGTGTTGGTTACATACCTTACATGGTGTTGTAGTTACCAGACGTGTTGGTTACCTGACATGGTGTTTTAGTTACCAGACGTGTTGGTTACCTGACATGGTGTTTAGTTACCAGACATGGTGTTGGTTACCTGACATGGTGTTGTAGTTACCAGACGTGTTGGTTACCTGACATGGTGTTTTAGTTACCAGACTTGTTGGTTACCTGACATGGTGTTTAGTTACCAGACGTGTTGGTTACCTGACATGGTGTTGTAGTTACCAGACGTGTCGGTTACCTGACATGGTGTTTTAGTTACCAGACGTGTTGGTTACCTGACATGGTGTTGTAGTTACCAGACGTGTTGGTTACCTGACATGGTGTTTTAGTTACCAGACGTGTTGGTTACCTGACATGGTGTTGTAGTTACCAGACGTGTTGGTTACCTGACATGGTGTTGTAGTTACCAGACGTGTCGGTTACCTGACATGGTGTTTTAGTTACCAGACGTGTTGGTTACCTGACATGGTGTTTTAGTTACCAGACGTGTTGGTTACCTGACATGGTGTTGTAGTTACCAGACGTGTTGGTTACCTGACATGGTGTTGTAGTTACCAGACGTGTTGGTTACCTGACATGGTGTTGTAGTTACCAGACGTGTTGGTTACCTGACATGGTGTTGTAGTTACCAGACGTGTCGGTTACCTGACATGGTGTTTTAGTTACCAGACGTGTTGGTTACCTGACATGGTGTTGTAGTTACCAGACGTGTTGGTTACCTGACATGGTGTTGTAGTTACCAGACGTGTCGGTTACCTGACATGGTGTTGTAGTTACCAGACGTGTTGGTTACGTGCCTGACATGGTGTTTTAGTTACCAGACGTGTTGGTTACGTGCCTGACATGGTGGATCGTCTGTGCGTATTCAGTCTGTACTTGTTCACCGTTGCTCTATCTTTTCCCACCTTTAGACGTAATTTATGCTGTTTTCTTTTACTTTGTCTCAGACTCAGTGTAATATTCATTTGTCACATGCTAGCTAACATAACTCAGTTCTCGCCTGTTTTGGCATCTCTTGATTGGCTACTTTTGCTCTTGTCCTCTTGTCAAATACCCAGTGCGTATTCTTCCCTTTATATTAAACCACATTAAACCAGAAAATCCAAACACACAAATCACACTTAGTAATATGTTCTGTATTTCTTCAGATGGGCTCACCCTACACAGACCTTTAATTAGGCTTCTGGGTGTGATTTAATACAACAGATCCGTCTTGTTCCTTCCAGCTGAGACTGTTGGCTGAAGTAAGTCCTCCAAAAACTAATTCATGCATTTATTACATCTCTACTGGACTCCTGCAACTCTTTATATCTGAGATCTTCAACAGAGGGTGAAGTGGGGCCAAATTATGTTTAAAAAAATATTTTCCTCAATTATCGTTTCATAAAGAAAATAACTACAGTTTAGTCCACAGAAATCCCCCAAGGAAAAAAAGTTCCTTTAGCTATCATAGTACAAAAGGGCCAAAAAGACTGGATAAAGGGATAAAAACATTGGGGGGGAACAAGACAAAGTAGCAATAAAAGTCAAATTTTTCCTCAAAATAGCTTTTTTAAAGCTTCAGAAAACACAACGAATGCCAGACAATTGGACAAAAACTTTGAAAATAGATCAGAAAAACACCCAAAAAGCAACAAATTTTGTAAAAAGGAACAAAAACTATCTGGGCCCAAATATTTGGTGAACCTAAATTGACATTTAGCCCGCTGGCCTGGAGTTTGACGGTGTGTGTAGTCGGGGGTACTCTGTCTCTCTTTCAGCTGAGGGGGCCTTGACCTAAAAAACATTGAAGACCCCTGGTTACATAAAGGATTGTCAGCCAGTTCAGAAACATCCCTGGATCCCTCCAGGCTGCCTGTGTGACCTTTGAGATCCGATGCCAACACTTCTACTTTGAGTCTGTCCATCATTAACGCCGGCTTTATTTTTTATTTCTGCTCTCCACAATCAGAGCAACGGGACTGTTACACACCCCCTCGCCCACGCTGCCCATGGCTGCAGGATCATTTCAGAGATGTTGTAGACAATCTGTCACTGTCGCTTATTCATCTGCAACTGCACGCATGCATGATGCACATAACACGCGACGCGTCATCTTGTTAAAGCCTCACATCATGCACCTCGGCCCTGACCGGGATATAATAACAGCCAGATTTGATTGCTTCTGTTGTCTCGTACGTCTTCCTGTCACGGCTCTCCTGGGAACAAAAGCAGCAACATCCCGACGTAAAGCTCATGATCCTTCTACACACAGTCAATCATAAGAGACGGAGCTGGTGATGCATTCTGGCAAATCCAGGCATATGATAGCTTTTTTTTATTTGTGTAGATTACACAGCTATGTCCACTTGTTATCTCAGCTTCTGTAATCATCCCAGTGTATGCTGTTTCCAGCCGAGTCAAGGGTCATTCCTCCATTTCGCTGGGTAATTACCATCTTTAATTGCTCCAGATTAGGTGGACTAGGAAGGGCCCTTCGTTTGGTTTCCGCCGTCATTGTTCAGGTTTCAGGCTTAGTGGCATAGCAGACAAAAGCACCAAAAACATTGAAAAGAGGCATTACAAAAAAAACTAAGGTGGAAAAATGAATGAATTGTTAAAAAAAGCACCTAATACATTGAAAAAAGTGACAAAAAGGACAAAGAAATGATTGAAAGACGTTAAACGAATACAAAAGAAGAAACATGGTGACAACTTAATAAAAGCGCCAAAAACAGTCTGCGTACATGGATCTTTAAAGATGTCTAAAACGTGAATACATGTGTACATGTTGAAGCAGATTCAAGGGTCATTCCTGCAGCTCGCTGGGTAATTACCAGCTCTAAGTGCTCCGTTGTGAACGCTCAGCGTTTCCGCCATCATTGTTCGGCGTCCTCCAGTCTCAGGCTTAGTGACATCACAGAAGTCAGTTAGGGTTTAAGAGGCTCTTTGTTCTGCTGGAGTATTAGAGGAAAAAGGAACAAAGGTCCTGCGAGCCTTTCTGTGTCTGAGATTCACTTTGTTTTGGGGCTTCTGTAGAGCTTAGGACTCGTAGTACGGCTGCTTAAAGCTGGGTTCAAGCCAATAATAATAATAATCCACCCGTGTTAATAGGAAAGGATACAAAGAGGAGAAAGTGGCAAGAAAGAAAAAATGCTCCAAACATTTAGAAAAAGGTGTAAAAAAGGTTGACAAAGAACGGTGGAAAAAAGCCAAAAACATTAAAAAAGTGATTAAAGAGTTGAAAAATGCAAGTGTCTTAAACATTTAGAAAAGCATTTAAAAAAGCGTTAAACAAAGCATTTAAAAAAGCATTTAAAAAGGCATTTGACAAAGTGTAGACAGTCTGTTTTCAGCCCTTAAAGCAGCCTTCTAATTGCCCCCGCCTCTCGTTTTAAAGTGTTGAGCAGTTGGTATAATCTGTTCCTCTTATTGGATCCCAAAACTGATTAACCTCGCGCTGACGGTTCAGCCGTATCCATTTACTGCAGCTGTTGGAGTGTCCTTGTTGAACATGTGCACAGTTAAGTATTTCCAATGCTAATTAGCCTCTGTTTTCCATATTTCCACTCGGCCCGGCATGTCGCAGCAACTCAGTTCTGGCTCACACATGCTGTCGTCCTTCTTCCATTTCCCCAAATAGAGAGAGAGATAGTTTAGAATAGATCGTAGCAGACGGGATTCAGTGCAGCACCGACTTTTAAAAAAGACAGTTCCCACAGAAAGACACTTTTCTTTGACTTCTAAGAAGATAATTAATGCAGTGTATATCACCTAAAAGCGTAAAAAAGTCACATTTTTTTAAGCCTGACGTTGGCCCTCGTCATCTTTGTCCCGGCCAAAAGCACTGGTCCCCACCGCAGAGACAACAGCCAAGTACCACGGACGTTCTGCGCCTGCGTGTGGTAACTCTGTTTACCACAAAGAGACATATGTATACAGTGAGGAAAATAAGTATTTGAACACCCAGCTATTTTGCAAGTTCTCCCACTTAGAAATCATGGAGGGGTCTGAAATTGTTATCGTAGGTGCATGTCCACTGTGAGAGACATAATCTAAAAAAAAAAAAAAACCAGAAATCACAATGTATGATTTTTTTTTAACTATTTATTTGTATGATACAGCTGCAAATAAGTATTTGAACACATGAGAAAATCAATGTTAATATTTGGTACAGTAGCCTTTGTTTGCAGTTCCAGAGGTCAAACGTTTCCTGTAGTTTTTCACCAGGTTTGACACACTGCAGAAGGGATTTTGGCCCACTCCTCCACACAGATCTTCTCTAGATCAGTCAGGTTTCTGGGCTGTCGCTGAGAAACACGGAGTTTGAGCTCCCTCCAAAGATTCTCTATTGGGTTTAGGTCTGGGAGACTGGCTAGGCCACGCCAGAACCTTGATCTGCTTCTTCCAGAGCCCCTCCTTGGTTCTCCTGGCTGTGTGCTTCGGGTCATTGTCATGTTGGAAGACCCAACCTTGGAAACGGTGGTCCCAGCTCTTTTCAGGTCATTGACCAGCTCCTCCTGTGTAGTTCTGGGCTGATTTCTCACCTTTCTTAGGATCATTGAGACCCCACGAGGTGAGATCTTGCATGGAGCCCCAGTCCGAGGGAGATTGACAGTCATGTTTAGCTTCTTCCATTTTCTAATGATTGCTCCAACAGTGGACCTTTTTTCACCAAGCTGCTTGGCAATTTCCCCGTAGCCCTTTCCAGCCTTGTGGAGGTGGACAATTTAGTCTCTAGTGTCTTTGGACAGCTCTTTGGTCTTGGCCATGTTAGTAGTTGGATTCTTACTGATTGTATGGGGTGGACAGGTGTCTTTATGCAGCTAACGACCTCAAACAGGTGCATCTAATTAAGGATAATAAATGGAGTGGAGGTGGACATTTTGAAGGCAGACTAACAGGTCTTTGAGGGTCAGAATTCTAGCTGATAGACAGGTGTTCAAATACTTATTTGCAGCTGTATCATACAAATTAATAGTTAAAAAATCATACATTGTGACTTCTGGATATATTTTTTAAGATTATATCTCTCACAGTGGACATGCACCTACGATGACAATTTCAGACCCCTCCATGATTCCTAAGTGGGAGAACTTGCAAAATAGCAGGGTGTTCAAATACTTATTTTCCTCACTGTACCTCACTCATCTGGCCATAGCAATGTGCTTGGTGGGGCATGGTGCCTTGGTGGGGCAGGGCCTTAAAGCCCATGTTGCAGGTTTAATTTTGCAACGAATTTGTGCAATTTGCTTGTTGGTAGTAAATATTTGAACTGTTATCCATTGTATTTGATGGTGTTGGATATTGCAAAATTGAATATAATACAAAAATTAGGCACAATTTTACAGTGTTTCATTTTCCCCCCACAATGCTTTGCATGACGTCATATTGGGGAGATAACAGAGCAGCCTGCGTTGTATTTGCCACTGGTCTGGCCTAATGTGGCTTCTGGTCTTTTAATAACAGTCTATGGTCTCGATTGAGTCCATGTGACTTTATTATATTTATAATAATATTGGAGGGAAAGTGAAACACAGCTTAGACGGGGATGTTGTTCGGCTTTTCACAAGTTTAGACTGCTAGCTAACGCTACGCCGCCGGACGTTAGCACAACAGCGTTAGCCTAGCCTGCTAGGTAAATATTACGACTGCCTGTGGTGTTGCCTATATATGCGTCCATGTTGTCAACATCATACATGTGGCATTAGTGCACCTTTTGTACCATAATTGTATTGAATGAAATAGTAAGCTTCGCTCCTACGAGATGGGGGATTTGTTACGTTACACACAAAGCTAACTGGCTATAGTTAGCCTGTACGGATGCTAGCGGATATAGCTAATGTCGCGTAGCCAGCCAGCAACTTCGGCAGTAGAGTTTCGGTAAGCTAACACGACCGCGTTGTCGCCCGCAATCAACCTGCCGTGATGTTTGAAATATAAACAATTACAATCCTGGTGCGTGCTGGTTGGGGAGGACCATGATCCTGCCTGAAATGTCACAAACGGATTTAGGCATCTTCAGATCAGCTGATCGCGGGGCGAGCTTCCCGACCGGAGGGGCTGGCTTCCCGACCGGAGGGGCTCGCTTCCCGACCGGGGGCTCGCTTCCCGACCGGAGGGGCTCGCTTCCCGACCGCAGGCTCACTCCCCTACAGCACCCGCTCTCCACCGCAGCTTCGCCGCCACACACACGCACCGGCCAAACAGCGACACGTTTTCACCGGAGGAAGAGGTAAACACTTAGAAATAACACTCGGGGATGCCTTCTATTACTATATCTAGATAAGCGGAGACTTCCCCACAATCTTGACAATTCCTCATTTGCCCTCTCACGCCTCTGGCAGGTTGGTAATTATTCGGCTGCTGGCCTTTCCTCCTCTTCCTCCTCCCAGTCAGTCTCCGTAGTTCTAGTGCCAGGCTCAGACTTCACTCCCCAGTCTGACGTCATTGCCGAATTGACTTCATAAACCCGCAAACACCAAAAATGACCAAAAACTAACTTTTAACACTATTTGGAGACATTTTTAAAAATGATATACATATATCTTGAGTGTTTTTTGTACCCAATAATCAACAGTGGTGGTTAACCTGCAACATGGGCTTTAACAGGCTTACAGGATAATATCCTTTGGTTTTTCTCTCCTCTGTCCTTTGCTCAGTGCCTAGTGTTTGAAGACGCTCCCAACGGCGTGAAGGCGGCGCTGGCGGCTGGGATGCAGGTGGTGATGATTCCCGACGACAACATGGACCCGGGTCTTACCCAGGAGGCTACGCTGCGACTCCGGAGCATGGAAGCATTTGAGCCGCAGCTCTTTGGCCTGCCGGCGTTTGACTGAGCTGGAAAACCTTAAACCTGACATTTTAGAGACCATGTATCTAATCCATTCATCCAGAAAATAACCCACACATGAATCCACGGTGAAAATAATCCGTAGTTAGGGTTAGGGGAACTTTAGTTTCGGACCACCAGAGGTCGGCGTAGATATTCCTGTTTTCACTGTTGCTATATCAGATATTTGGGTTTCCCCAAAATCACACGTATGGTTCCATACAAAGCTCTTCACGAGATCTCTACTTTCATTAAATTGTAGGTGTTTTATTTTATGGCGTTATCCTGACTACTGGTGATAATGGAAGTAAGTTAAAATAAATCCAAAAACGTGAACAAATGTCAAAACAGTGTCTACAAAAAGTGTAAATGTCGACCCTGGAGGATCAGACAAGGGTTAAGTGGAACTGAAATCGGCATTTCATCTCTACTAGAAATGCAGCTGAAGCAAGTATCTATCACTATCCTCATTCATTTAAGATGCTACCAACAAGCCTGAAGTCTGGAGTTAGAACGTAAGTACAGAGAGTTGTTACTATGGAGATGATAAACCGTCTTGTTGCAATGGGATCTGGAAAACGTGGACCCACGCCCGCCCGCCCTCCAACATCTTTGAAAAAATGTCAGAAAATGTTTAATAAAGCATCGACATTTGTCCAAAAAGTGCCAACGAAGGACCAGAAATGTAAAAAAGCAACAAAAATGTTAAAGCTTCCAAAATGTCAAAGTGTCAAGAAGGCACCAAAAATGTACAAAACAATTTATTTTACATTTTCTTCTTTGAAAAAGCACCAAATAAACATTAAATAAAGCACCAGAAATGCAAAAAGGCGTTGGAGGAAAAAAAATAGGCCCCGGGAACCTGCGTTGTCATCGGGTCCGACAGATAGCGGCTGTTTAGGAACACTGTCCTTGGCATTCAGTACATTTACCATAAACTGTCTTCTTGAAATTCTAAAGACTCTTCTCCTCGGTGTAACCCCCCCCCCTTTCAACTCTGCCCATGTCTGCCTCAACACTTATTACATGTGGCGCGTCCTCTGGCTGAGCAGGCTTTAATGGAGGAAGCTGCCACTGAAGCCTGGTGCATGGCTCCCTCAGGCTGCTGAAATAGGAGCTCCCATCATTTGCACATCCCCCCATGCCTTCCTGTGCTTTCATCCTCAAAGTGGGGTATTCTCCTTTCCCTCTCTCCTTTCTTTTTGCTCCCGCTCTCTGTAGTTGTACATGTTCTTTTCCCTCTCCTGGCTCAAACTGGGGTTAACTTCTTCCCCTGCGTGTGCCTTTCATCCACCACAGCTTGAGTGTAGTTTTAAATCTGTTATAATTCAGATTTGAATCATCTGCATGAAAATATTGCTGGGTCAGATCTCAAAAGGACTAACAACATGATGTTCTGATGTGCAAATGGGTTAACTTTTCATTTTCAAATAAAGAAATCAATAACACAAACCCAGAGTGGAGCAGTTCTGCAATTTCCATTCGTTTTAAATTCCTTTTTATCTTGACTTTGATTTCAGATCGAATTACAGTAGTTCTGTGCACATATATTGCTAATATTTTGTCCAGCGCCTCACATAGCTTTATATACTAAAATACACTAGAAAACTCTGAAGTCCGACACCATCTTACTTCTAAAGACAATCTGCAGTAATATGTGATGAGGAAGGAAAACAATTTGCAAGACTACAACTAGATAATCTAGTTTGTAACTTAAGGAAAGGTTTGCTGCTTTTGATGCTTTTTTGGATGTTTTTTAATCGCTCAAAATGCAGAAAGGTTGAAAGCACATTGAATTTGAAAATGGCCGTTCTTTGAGTCATTTTATTTAAAGCCAGAGCGTCATCAAGTGGGCTTGGTCACACATAAAATGGTTCATGACGCTTCATTTTGGGCTTCTTTTTCTTTCCAAGTTTGAAGCGTTCTATAATGGCGTTTGTGAGACAGTGGTTACCCTCCTGTAGCCCTGGGTGGGGGGCGGGGAGGGGGGGTTATGCTGTGCACTGCATATACTAGCTAGTCACAGCTAACATCTGTAGGTAAGAGTATCTATTGGGGCAAATAATGTAAAAGATTAATGATTATGGTTTGAGGTCAGAATGAACAGAATGTTTAACCTTTGAACTTTGCAATAGAAATGGACTTTATTGTTAATTTTGCGTATTGTAATGTATTTCTTGGAGTACTTTCAAATGTTTTGTCCATCCCTAAAATCAGTACAACCTAATCTAAGAGGCTATGTAACTCAATAAACTGTAATTGTTAATAGTATTGACAATTACAGTTCATCATATTTTCCTAAATGAACAAAACATTGATCCAAAAGATTTCTAAATGTAGGAACATGACCAAAATATTCTCTCTCCAGAAGTAATTAGAATTTTGTACATGTTGTATTTTTATGCTTTACTGTTTGTCATGTAGTGGGAGATTTGTCCAAATGATCCATGTCTGGATCTAGTCTGTTTCTGGTGATTCTACAATCACTGATGTCTTTCTGCACGTCTTAGGAGGTGAAAGCCAGCTTATGAAGAGTGAGCTTGGCATCTTTTCCTCTCATTGGTGCATGCTCTGGCCCATTTGAAGATAATGGCTTCCAACTGGGGGCTGAAATCATTTTTTCAGCCAGGCCTTTTGTCATACTTAAGCAGTTATCTTTAGGCTTTCTTTTGGGCTCGGTGAGTGTATAGTTGGTCATCCAAATGCCCCCACATCTCTCTGAAAATACCTGTTATAAAATCAATAATGCTTCACCCTGCTGCCCTTCTTCCCCATGTCTGCCAATCACCCTTCTCTTTTATCCTCGCTGCAAACCTTTTCAGCTTTAATTCTGCGTGTGACTGAAGAGGGCAGGAGAGATAGCTCCCCGACATGTTTCCCAGGCCTCTTTTCTCGTCTGTGCTCGCCACTGATAGGCGAGAGGGGCTGTGGGACTCATTCGTCTTCAACGTCAGGTTTTATACCCGGATTTTTATCAGCACTCAGACAAGCAGCTTCTCTACAGGCAGAGTTGAAAAAACACCGGATGCCAGAGAAAGACATTGTATGGATGACCTCATTTAAAACAGTTAAGCCTTTTTCTTTTTTGTATTAATGCTACAAAAGTGTGGAAGCCAATGCCTGCCAACGTGAAGGGGAAAAAGATCCTGTAAGTCATTACAATGAGAAACCTTCTCTAAATAATGAGTTGGTGTGTAAGGGTTAATGCCCGACCAGGTGTCCGTTATCAGTATTAATGCACAACGGCGAGGCGTGAACCGTCCGTACTTTAGTACCTCGGAGGACGTTACCACAAATATAGCATGGGCATTTTTAAAACCACTGATTTATATTTAATGAATCAAAATCTAAAGTTTTTTAATAAACCATAACTCTGCTACCCATAAGGTAAACGTTCAGCGCTCATGTCAGAGGGACAGAGATAAAACACGACTTGCAACCATTAGCGACAGGAGACATTTATATATTCCGCTCAGCTCAGACAGCTACGAGCCAGAAAGCTAGCTCTATGTTAGCAACAATGTAGCTCAATAACATTGTGTCTGGTTGACAAGCTATTAGCCATGAGAAAAAGTTTCAAAACAGTCCAAAAACATCAGAAAAAACTTCACAAATGTCGTGAAAATGGACAAAAACCCTCTCCCCAAGCCATGTGACTGACAAAAGGTTTAATATAGATACAGTCATACAACTGTGAACACAGATATTTCTTAGGGTGTCGCTATGTACGCAAGACTGAAAGTCAACGTGTAAAAAAAGAGTTTCTCATTATAAAATCTTAAATTGGCTGAAATGGACTTCCATACACCGTCCCTCTCACCGAATGTGGAAAGAGCAGAATTAGGAAGCTCATCAGATAATGCTCACATGCCTCTCTGTAAATTTCCTTCAACCTTGTCTCAGACGAGCACTCTCAAAGAGATACCGGCTGGGTGTCGTATCTCAAGCTGGCGGGGAAGCAGTTCTTTGTGTTTTTCTTTGGGGGGGATTTAAAGAGAAAAGTTATCACCTTACTGAAGGAAATGAGGGATTTAATATGCAAGAGCTTCTGTATTATAGTCCAGAAATCCACTCAGGCAACAGTTCTTTTAATTGATTTGTCTGACAGAAACGGTCCCAACCCAAAGGTTTTTTAATGTAAATACTCCACACTATCTCTCTGAAACGTATTTTTGTGTATATAGTCTTAAGGGAAATCCTCCTTTTCTTTAAAGGACTTAGCCAAAACAAATAACTTTTCGACGTGCAAGGTGGCAAAAGATAATTTCTCTATTCTTGACACCAAGCACAAGCATATGTGGAGTGTGCGTATCTCCAAAGCACAGGCAGAGGGAGAGCATAAAGGAATGCCCAGATCCACTGACTCAGTGTTCAACCTCAACTTGAACCAAAGGGATTTTATGGAGATGAAGATATCTAGGGCCTCTGACCGCGAGAAGCACTTTAGTCTGCTATGAGATAGGATGCAGACACTTTGCTTTCTTCCTGCACTTGCTATGAGACTCGACGCTTCCTCAGTGATGCAAATAGACCTCATGTTTTATTCAGTGGCGAGTGATGACAGAATAAATGTGATTACAGGAGCAGGTGATCGAGAGGACGTCGCTGGGAAGCACACTGGGGAACGCAGAGGGGACTTTAATGCACAATTAAGGCCACACAATATCAAATTAACGTGGTTGGCAATAATGCTTTGTGGAATTCAACAGGAACTTCTTTGTTGTCTCTGGGTATCTTGGAAGTTTAATGCCATGGAGTAATGAGGATTTATCAAGATATTTTCTTTCATATTTACGTTTTAGTTGACCAGAAAAATGGACCCGGCCCTGGTGGAGGTCTGCGTTCTCGGAGGGCCTTTTTTAGTTCTGTATGCTTTTCATTTCTGCCTTCACTACCCTGTTATGGTAGGAATTGATTCCTGACATCATTTTAATCCCATCTATATGTTTGGGTATGCCCCAGCAGCACAGCCTTGCTTCATCGTTTCTCTCAACAGATCCGTTGCTGTGGAGGTCTCCCAGAGAGTCAATAGTGATCTAATGCAGAAAGGAAAATGTAAAGTTAAAAAGCATTCCATGAATACTTTACATGGGCTTTCCTGTGAAGGAGAACAGTGACAAATGAGTTAACGGAGCATCAGCATCTCATTTCCACGGTCTGCACTCTCTCAGAGCCTTCTCTCTGAATCTTTTTATCTCTTTCTGTTAATCTTCTCCTCTTCTGAGGCGTACACTACGTGGCCTACAGCTCCCATTGAAGCCAGGAGAATGTGTTCCGAAAATGTCTCCACTGGTACGCCTGTCTCTTTACAGAGACGTCTCTCTCCATTACAGCTGCAACAAAAGCAAAGAGAATATATGTATCAGTCATATTATCTGCATCTGAGGCGGAGCTAGATTCATATAGACCCATTCAGGGCTCGGCTCAAACATAGCCCCCCTATCTTTGTGTGGGTATGTTAGCTATTTGTACTATTTTTCAAGATGTTTAATAATACCTAAAAATCATTTTGGATAAACATTGACGTTTTTGTCCCTTTTTTGACATTTGGAGCTTTGTTTGTCTTTTTTGTTGCTTTTTGATGTTTTCTGTTGCTTTTTTACATTTCTCTTGCTTCTTTCTACATGTGTCGCGTTTCTGCATCCTGTTTTTCATAATATTGTTCTCCAACTGTGTTCATCTTTCTGAAACCTGAACACATGTTGAGGATGCCTAACTTTTCCTCTGATGGGTCGGATGCCCCTCTTTTCTACCGGATGTCTATTCCCGTCCTGTGTCTTGGCGTTCTAACCTCCGTCCCTGTCCTCTGTCTCTGTGTTGGCGTTCTAACCTCCGTCCCCGTCCTCTGTCTCTGTGTTGGCGCTCTAACCTGCGGCTGATTTCTGAGGACTATGGTTGCCTGGTCCTCAGATCTCTGCAGGGTAAATCCAGACAGCTAGCTAGACTATCTGTCCAATCTGAGGACTATGGTTACCTGGTCCTCAGATCTCTGCAGGGTAAATCCAGACAGCTAGCTAGACTATCTGTCCAATCTGAGGACTATGGTGACCTGGTCCTCAGATCTCTGCAGGGTAAATCCAGACAGCTAGCTAGACTATCTGTCCAATCTGAGGACTCTGGTTACCTGGTCCTTAGATCTCTGCAGGGTAAATCCAGACAGCTAGCTAGACTATCTGTCCAATTTGAGGACTATGGTGACCTGGTCCTTAGATCTCTGCAGGGTAAATCCAGACAGCTAGCTAGACTACCTGTCCAATCTGAGGACTATGGTTACCTGGTCCTCAGATCTCTGCAGGGTCCAGACAGCTAGCTAGACTATCTGTCCAATTTGAGGACTATGGTTACCTGGTCCTCAGATCTCTGCAGGGTAAATCCAGACAGCTAGCTAGACTATCTGTCCAATCAGAGTTTTCTGTTGACGACTAAAACTACTTCTGAACGTACACTTGTTCCACCAAAACAAGTTCCTTCCTGAGACTATTTAGCAGAGGCACCGTGGCTCCGTCTGGAGCTTAGTCCCACCCACGATGATTTGTGATTGGTTTAAAGAAATGCATATAAACCAGACCAGGTTGTTCTCCCATCCAGGAATGCTGTGTGGACTAGCCAGACCTCACTCCGCAGCGCTGTGGAGGAAGGTCTGGACATGGGAGACTACAGGGAATATATGTCTACAGTTGAGACAATACCGAGATTTAAAGAAAAGCAAATGATGCAGTAAAGGGCCGTCTGGGTTCAATAAAAACTGCCTCGGTCTGTGAACCCGTCCTGAAAGCTGGCCGCCCTTGATTTCCTGAATTATGTATGTGGGCATCAGTCGACGGTGCTAGGAGCAACATTTCCATCTTACACTCCGATCTGCAACGCAGCCAATCACAGAGAATGTCTGCTCTCTCTGTATCTGTTGATTTCACACAGGATGTGTCCTTGGATTCACAGCCTGGCACCAGTTTAACTCTCTTCATACGTGCAGTAGTGTCGCTATTTTACTAAATACTTTCACCAATTTAACATTTGTAGGGGTTTTTCTATGATTGTGATGCTTTTCACCACGTTTTTGGTGCTTTTCCACCATTTGGTACACTTTTCTCGTAGTTTTCTAGTTTGCTACTTTTAGGTGCTTCTTCATGTTTTTGCTTTCTTTGATAATTGTAATGTTTTTTTCCCCACCTTTTGGTGCTTTTGTCAAAACGTTTGACACTTTTTTCAATGTCTTTTTAGCCTTTTTTGGTGCTTTATTAAGCGCTGATCAGAGTGGCCAATCAGCCTTAGAGCCTCAGCTCTCCAGGCCCCGGGCGGCATGGTGTCGGGGCTCTGGGGCCTGGCCGGGTCGATGGAAGTGTTTCTCTTCCAGGTCGACACCTGCCAGGAAGTCAATAGCACTCCAACGATGACAACACGCCACATTAAGCGACTCCAGCTGTTTGGACTGTGAGCTCCTTGTGTAGTGGCTTTAAAGCACCAGTGGGAGTTTAATTTTACCAATAATTCTTATGTACTTTTATTGGAGAGACGGAGCTGGCCGAGAAAAATGATGACAGAGCTAGAATAAGAGTGGAAGTCATCTCTTTGATTTACGGCTATCCTCAAACTGTACAGGGCATGAAGGAAGAGTTAAAGTGTCTACAAGAGCCCCGGTCTCTACATATTATTAACAGATACTCTTCAGATGTGACATGGTGTCAGACTTCAGTCTTCTAGTGTCAACTTATCCCTTTTATACAATAAAAGACTCCCAACTATAGACAATCATCCCACATCTAACGTTGAGACATGTAAAGACTGGAGGTCTTTCAACTAGATTAGTTTGGAAAAATGTAACCAAGTTTATCTGCCGCTAAAACTCCTGTTGGATGACGCACTTCAGAAGGGTTATTGGCAACTTTAGCGTTTAGCTTAGCACAGCGCCATAGCAACCATAAACACCACTGGCGAACCCGTTGGTTGAACCTCAAGACTTAAAGTCTGACTTCGTCCAGACAGGAAAAAAGACTGACTGGGACGGAGTTTTTTGACCATGTGACCCCCCAACTCCAGAACGACTTCATTCCCAGATCATCTGACTGGTTATTAGTCTGAGACAGAGGGATGGCTGGTGTTTGATTTTCAATTTTATTATTCAAATTCATTTTTTGTTTTCCTTCAATGCTGTAATAAAGTTCGATTCAACCCCCCCCCCCCCCCCCGCATCACTAGCTTTAATTACTGAAGGAGGAGAGCTGGACCAGCCGTTATGTGTTTATGTGTGACACATTGTTATAGAAATGTAAATGAAAGATGTTTCAGAGATGCTTGGTTGCTGTCAATGGCGTCCCTACCACATTGCATTGTGGGACACTTCTGCCGGCATAGTGTCCAGTGTTTACATATTTTAATATTGCACCGCTGGCTGCTGCTTTCTTCATTTACAGACACATTTTGAATTATACTTTGCTTTATGACAAATACAACAAAGACAGAAATGGAAGTCCCCGGTGTCTCTGCTGAATAATATAAATAATATAAATATCAAGACTTTATGCTGGACGGCCAAACTTTAAAAACTTACTGGGTGGCAGAAATGAATAAAAGACAATCCTTTCTTCTCTCAAGCAGCAATCGCTCTCCACTTTTCTATCTGAGCTCTACTCTAGTCTACGGGGAAATTCATATTATGCAAATAAGTGATCTTTCCCTGAAGGAAAGGTTTAAGCTTGTTAAAGCCACTACTGCATGTGGAGAAGTAGAATATTTCTGGCTTTGGCACTCCAACTGCAAGTATCAAGAATACACCAAACAATACAAAGATATCCCTCCTTTCTTCCTCCGGTGTTCCCTCCTTCCGTCTGCAGGCTCCAGAACCACCAGGTTAGGTTAGGGTGGTAACAAGAGGACTTCACTTCCTGAAGGTTACCATGTGACGCAGAACGTCACGTTTGTTTCATAAAGTAAAAAACTACTTCCCATGGACTCCGGTCTCCTGTTTATTTGAACCCCCCCCCAACCTGCTTCCTTTTGGCTCTCTTATACTTGACTGAAACATAAAACTGATGTTCTGATGAATGTCATCAAAGACCCACTCACTAAAGGACAGTGGCGTTTGTGGTGATGCTGTTGTCCTCCTGCTTGATCATCAGTTTCCCAGTCCCAGCAAATGAAGTGAACATTTGAAACTAAGAGCTTGTGTGATGTATGTTGTTGGAGTGCTAACCTGACGTAGCGTAAAAGTGTGTGTGAACAGCGCAGGGTTCCCGAATGGCGTATTTAATTAATGTCTGTATAGTAATTAATATTTCTTCCTTTATTTTCTGTCCATAAGCCGTATTTGAACACACACATACATGTAGATTCCTTTAAATGTGAAGGGGAAGATTAAAAAAGAGCAACTGGATCTGTGAACTGAGTTCATATCTTGCTGCTCAGTCCGAATCGTATTAACGTGGAGTCCCAGTCTCTGTCTCCATAATCTTATTATGGGATGTTTTAGGCCTGTTGGCAGACATCCATTTAAAATGTAGCCTGCGACATATAAAGAGCATTTTCTCTAGTAACATGTGTCTTTGCAAGGCTACTTTTACTTCATACTTTAAGTACATTTCAAAGCCTGTACTTTGTTACTTTTACTTGAATAAAAGTTAAATGAGTACTTTTTTTAACACAAGTGTCTGTACTTCAACTTAAGTACGGAAGTAAGTACTTGTGCTATGTGTGCCTGGGAGCGATGTGAACAGTGTGTGTTTCCAGACAGTCGGAGAAGGCATGACTCAGCACACAACGACAAACTCACTGAGCCCCGAGGACACAGAAGACTGGGTTTGCATCAGCGCTGCAGCACCACTTGAATTATGAATTAGTGAACGTATGAATTACTCACGTCTCCCAGTGCGTTGGAGTTAATGCATTGATCACAGGCTGGGGATCGGAGGCAGAGATGTTGCATTAAAGCATTTTTAGATTTAATGCCGACTGCTACTGTTACTGCTGGTCCTCCACACCGAGGGCTACTGCTGGGTTATTATAGGGTTTAGGTGCAGCACCTAATGAATGAATGTACTGGAAGACCTTTCTCAGATCTATTGATTGTAGGCTTTAGCGTCAAAATTAGTCTTTACGTTTTTTGAAAGCTGTAATTTATGACCTGGTCTAGCTTTCCAAATGTTTTATGAACAAGAGACACAAAAACCCCAAAGAGACAAAGAGAAAGAAATGCACTTTTAAAATATTGAGGAAGGACGGGTTAGAGTTGGGGTTAGGGTTAGAGCTAGAGCAAAACACTGGACTGTTTGGAGACTGTCGACGTCAAGACGAGAGTAGATCCAAAGAACTCTGAAAGACACAGCAATAAAAGCTTCAAAAAAAATGTTTGAGAAAGCGTCAAAAATGTTGAAAAAAGCAACAAAATGGCAAGAAAAGTATCTGAAGCATTGAAAAATGCGCCAGGAAGTGAAGTACCGTCTAATCTGAACCCAAACTATCACATAAATCAGTTTTCATACGTATTGGAAATATGGCAAAAACATTGAAAAAATGGTGAGAAACGTGTCTCGTTCTTGGTTTTTGAATTAAATCCACAGCAGGCATGGAAACCAGCCTAGGGCTGTTATATAATCACGGGGGGGGGGGGGTTATCCAGAACTCTCTGCCGTACATGGTTAAACGGAGCGGATTGGGGGAGCAGTGCAACGACAGCCAATTATAAATCCCCGTGAGAGCCCTGAAGCAGTTTGTTACGAAGTGTTACAGAATTAAATTAAAGTCAGATCCCCGGCAGGGTGGGGGGGCGCCTATAGGCCACGCTGCTCTCTATGTTCTAGTCTCTTCTTTTAGGGCTTTAAATTCCAATCGCCACAATAAGGTGCGCTCACGTGGAATTTGCCTTGGTGAATGGTGCAAAACATCAGACATATTCATAACATTAATTAGAATAAACCAGAAATACAGAAACAATATAGACAGGCTCATAATAACTGTTGCATAAGAATCAGGAGGTTGAATGGATTGAGTATGGATGTGCAAAGAATAAGTATAAGTAAGAATATTTGGTTTTATTTGTTGTCGGCCCCCGTCTTTGAGGGTTTAAAAAAAACTTTTAAACAATATTAAAAAATGTTGAAAAAAACAGAAAAGAAAAAAACTGGACAAGTGACAAAAAATGACAAAAAACATGTAAAAAAATCTGCCCAAAACATAGATAAAATTGCCAAAAGTGTCTACAAAAATGCGGAAAGAGGTGTCCTTTTTCTGCATTGGCGTCTCCTGCAGGCGATCCCCCGGCCTCCCAGAGACCCTCCAACCACGTCACAAGCCCAACAACCCCAACCCCCCCCCCCCAACTCCCCAATAGGTAACTGTAGGACACGGCTCCTTCAGACTGGATTTTAATGAGACATCAGAGAGAATTGGAGCTAGTAAAACTCCCTGTATTCCCTCATTAATGAGACAGAAACAGTGTGCTGATCAAAGGGATCCTTGTGGGAAGCATCTCGGAGCGGGGGGGAGAAGAGAGGAGCTGCTTCCAGGGCGCTCTAGCCTCCGGACATTATTGACCTACGAGAGAAACAGGTCAGCCCCAGAAAAGGAATCAGGTTTAATAGGCCGTGCAGTTTTTAGCTTCTCAAATATGGAGGATTTCCAAAAATGGCAAAAAAAGGATAAAGCTTTACACAAAAAAGTGGGAAAACCATAGAAAAAAATTACGTAAAAAAACCCAACTCCACTACAAAAAAGTTTAAAAAACGACAGAAAAGCCCCAACAAAAGAGCCAAAAAGCTTCTCCTCCCTTCTTATTTTGAAATATCCTCGAATAAAAGACAGAAGCGCCAAACATTATGATGTGCCTATATATATATATATATATATATATATATATACATATATATGTGTATGTAAACGCTATATATAACGCTATATAACAATATGTAGTTGGGACTGGCTCAGATTTGCCCTATATCAGTTCTGCACTAAACAAGTAAAAAAAACAGCAAATATGACGGAAAAATGCAACTAACGTAGAAAAAGCAACAAACGTCAATAAAGATTAAAATAAATGTGAAAAAAATTGACAAAAACGTCGACAAACATTAAAAAAGCATGATGAATGTTAAAAAACGACAAAAACATTGAGACAAAAAAGCAGCTAAACGATTTTATTGAATGGAAATCAATACATGTATAGCATATAGCGCCAACTCGAGCGCAGTACATGTTTCAACACAATGTAATGGAGTTAGCCTAACTCATTTTTCCTCCTTTTCCACATTTTCTATCACAGCTGAAATGAAATAATTAGCGTGTTTCTTTGACTTTTTTAAAGCTTTGTGTTGTGTTTGACACAAATCCTTCTAGAGTTCTTTGACTTTCCTGCTTCAGATGGGCTTTGTTATGGTGCCAGTTGTTTGTGTGATTGGGTGTTGTTTTGGCTGACCTTCTTTCAGATTTGACGAAAGCCCAATCAGAATCCCGACGTGGGCTCAGTGCTTGATTGTTGTGCTTCCCTGTGATTTCCTCTTAATTTGTCTTCAATTTACTTTAAATTAATATTGCTACAAAACACAACTGGATCATCAAAAACACAATGAAAATTGACAACCCACAACCCTGACACATTTGTTGCTTGTAAAGAATGATGATTAGTTCCAGAAAATGCATTTCTCATTTTATTTGAGCCGAGTGCAGAGATGCATCCGTCCAGTGGCAGAGCTTCTGGGTCTCCAGCCCTGAATGTTTCCCCCAAAGCCCCTTTGAAAAATAGAAGCACCAGACACTTTCTGTCTCTCTTTAGTGTTTGCTTCTGTGGCTCTAACTTCATTAGTTATGAAATCCCTTGAAAAACGGATAAATAAAGAACTGCTGGGTAGGATTGAACACCTCCTCAACCTCCTGCATACAGAGCCAACAGGGGGGTGCAGGATGCTACCATAACTCTGCTCAACCTCATATACAAGCATTTAGAGGGTAACAAAAACCATGTCAGACTGCTGTTTGTGAATTTCTCGTCTGCCTTCAATACCATCCAGCCCCATTTATTGGTGCAGAAGCTCATAGAAGATTTGGGGTTGAACTGCAACCTGGTGGGCTGGATTCTGGACTTTCTCACTAACAGGACACAGAGAGTGAGAGTAAATGGACATCTTTCTGGAATATCAGTGACATCAACCGGCTCCCCTCAAGGCTGTGTTCTCTCTCCTCTTTTATACATTATGTACACTAACAACTGCCGCAGTGAACTGACCAATAACTACATTGTAAAGTTCGCAGATGACACAGTCATAGTAAGCTTAATGGACACCACTGAAACATCTCACGGCCCTGTACTACCTTATTTTTTAAACTGGTATTACATTCAGTTTATCGCACCGTTGACGAAAAGAGAGCTGAGCCTTAAGGCAAAGCTCACGATCTACCGGTCAGTGTTTGTTCCTACCCTCACCTATGGTCATGAAAGCCGGGTCAGGACCCAAAGAACGAGATCCAGGGTACAAGAGGCCGAAGTGGGTTTCCTCAGGAGGGTGGCTGGCGTCTCCTTAGAGATAGGGTGAGAAGCTCAGTCATCCGAGAGCGATTATAGATTTGCGTCAAAAGGAGCCAGTTGAGGTGGTCCGGGCATCTGGTAAGGATGCCTCCTGGGGGCCTAGGGAGGTCAGGCAAGTCCAGCTGGGAGGAACCTGGGGAAGACCCAGGACTAGGTGAGATTATATCTCTGGCCTGGGAACTAAAATCCCCAGTCGGAGCTGGTTGATGTGGCTCGGAAAGGGAAGTTTGGGGTCCCCTACTGGGCTGTGCCCCCCGAGACCCGATACCAGATAAGCGGATGAAGATGGATGGATGGAGATCCCTGATGACATTGTTTTACAAAACTTTTATTGAGTCCGTCTTTACTTTTCATGTATTTGCTGGTATGCTTCTTGTGTTTAAAACGGAAAAAACACATTAGCAATGATAAATAAAGTTAGCAGGAAAATCACTGGGATTCAGCAGATGACACCAACTGATATACAATAGACATGTGCTTAAAGAGGCAGAATCCATCATGTCCGATAGTTCCCACCCCCTGAATGCAGAATTTAAGTTGCTACCCTCTGGTTCCTGCTTCAGTCAGCCACCAGCCAAAACTAATAGATATAGATTCTCTTTCATCCCCTCTCTGCTTAACTCTGTAAAGAATAGGTAATGTCTGTACATAAGGCACACTGGGACTTAAACTGTTAATGTTGTGGTATTTATTTCCCTATTTGGTCTAAACCTGTATTTTTATTAATGTTGTTGTCTTTGTTGTCATGTACTGTATGTCAACTTCTTTGCTACTGCAGCAAAATTAATCACCGCTCGGGGAAAAATAAAGGTCTTGATCTTGAACTTATCCTCAGAAATGTCAGAAAAAGCAACAAAAATGTTGAAAAAACCCAACAAAATCCCAATTAGAAGCATCGAGACTTTGGAAAAAAAGTCTGTGTATGGATGTTTCCTGGTGTTGTAGAGATTTATAGCTGTTATTAAATCTTTTCAAAACTTGAAAAAAAACTTGACAAATCCAAATATTGACACGATCAGACAAACATGAATATTCACCCAGAAAGAATCCCATTTAGCCCCCTTCCCATCATAGTGAATCCACTGCCTGCTGCTGCTGATATTTAATTAAAAGGCAGATTAAAGTTTAACATTCACATTTGGTGTGTTGTTACGCTGGTGTTCTTTTTTCAGGCAGAGCAGAGCGTGCAGACCTCTGGAGGGCCGGGGGGTCATTCTGGAGGGATGGGGTCATTCTGGAGGGCCAGGGGGTTATAATGGAGGGCCAGGGGGTCATTCTGGAGGGCCAGGGGGTTATAATGGAGGGCCAGGGGGTTATTCTGGAGGGCCAGGGGGTTATTCTGGAGGGCCAGGGGGTTATTCTGGAGGGCCAGGGGGTTATTCTGGAGGGCCAGGGGTTCATTCTGGAGGGCCAGGGGGTTATTCTGGAGGGCCAGGGGGTTATTCTGGAGGGCCAGGGGGTCATTCTGGAGGGCCAGGGGGTTATTCTGGAGGGCCAGGAGGTTATTTTGGAGGTAAGGTCCTGGTCAGACTTCCCATTCGTATTGAATTTCCCCCAAGATACAAAACAGGATGTAAAAAAAAAAACGAGAACCAAAAAGCGTCAGACGTCTGGTGGGTCAGATTTTTTTACGTTTTGTCCTGTTTTTTAGTGCAAATGAAGATAACATCTAGACCAATTTCACAACTCGTGCCGGACTACAGATGTAAATGTGCTGTATTTACATATCTTTTCTAGTCTTTACGACTACTCAAAGAGCTTTTACATCATACAGGATACATTCACCATTCACACACATTCATACACTGTGGCCGAGGCTGCCGTACAAGGTGCCACCTGCTCATCAGATAAACATGCACACACATTCACACTCGGGGTTCAGTGTCTTGCCCAAGGACACTTCGACATGGGGCTGCAGGGCCAGGGATTGAACCACCAACCTTCCAATTGGCAGGCAACCGCTCTACCGCTGAGCCACAGCCGCCCGCACAGAGGGAACTAAATATGGAAAACACACTGTGGTCTCTAACTATCCAGAAACTGAAATGAAATCCATCCGAGGTGTGTTCCTCTAATCGCTCTGATTAAGTCTTCAATCCCTGTGTGATGCAAATTTAAGAGAATATCTCATATCTTATTTACGCATAATGTTAATGAGCCGTAAGCTTTTACTGCATCAATAGAGCCAACATGGTTTCAGCATTAGCTTCCAGAGAGGCTCACACAAACCTGCCGCTGATTGCTTCAGGGAACGAAAACAAAAAGATACGAAGGCTTCTTTGCTCCGGCCTGGGCTTGCTTTTAGAAATCCAAACCCTCAAGCAGGAAGGTTATTTGGAGGACCGAAACGTTCACATTAATGAAGTTATTACAGTAGAAAATATAAAAGATGCATGTACTGCCTAAGAAGCCACCGGCTATATCACCGAGGCAATCCGAGCAATTTTCTGCAATAATCATTAAATACTACACAACCGGAGATATTCTGAGATCCTTTTCTCCATTTCAAGGAAAGTAATTGGCTCCCTGCTGGGACACTGACACCCAGTCCAACCTGCAGAAAAGGACTCCGAGTCAGACTCCGAGGCTACGTTCTGGTTTAAAGGGCTATTATATAGTATTTTCAGGATTAAACTTGCATTTTGTGTTTGCACTAGAACATCTTTACATGCTTTAATGTTAAAAATAATACTTTTTTGTAATAGGAACCTTTAACGCCTCTAGCACTGAGAATGCAGACAGAAACGTTCATGCCATGTCTATCAGCATGTTTTCCAAGGCCTAAGCTTAATTCAGAGCTAAGTTTGTCTTCATTTGCATTTCACTTTGCCCCCTGGAATAGTTTTGACTCATCATCTCATTTGCCTTTATTCATTTTCATTACAGTCATGAGCTAAAGGAAGATTTGCAAAATGTGCCGTGACATGCGCGGCGTGATTAGCGCCTCCGCTAAGAGTTACTTGACAAGTGCACCGGCCCCTCGCCTCTGCCCGCCGCCCAGATAAGTGAAATGAGAGCTGTCACTAAGAGGCGTGCAGATTCCAGTAGTTCCAGGTAAACAATTCTCTTCTCAATGAAATTGGCTTTCAGCAAGAACACTGGCAGTTCTAATGGATAAGTGATTCACATGAAACCACACCATTTAAACCAGTGAACGGGGACGGAGTGGGGGGGGGGATGTCTTCTGAGGCCCCAGTTCCCATGTTTTTTCCAAAGGCCTGAATATATAAGTATTTTATATATATATTCAGGCCTTTGAGAAAACATATATACCCATGCTATGGAACCTAAAAATAGAAACCCTGCGGGGAAAGAGATCGCCTTCAACATTTGATGAAGATGAAGAAGACAGTTAAAGAACAGTAAGATAAGAAACTGGATGAAAATGCTTTAAAAACTAAAAAGAGCACATTAAAATGGAAAATCATCAGCCAACCGGGACAAAAACACCAAAAATGTTGTAAAAGCTCTAAAAAAAGCAGCAACAAAAAAAAAGCTCATAAAATGGAAATCATATGTAACGGGTTGCTTTATATTTGTGATGTCTGAATGATGCTTTATGAAGCTCCATTAACCATTTTCTTAATTTTTAAAGTGGCACTCTTCATTTAAAGAAAAAGGCTCAAAGAACTCAGAGTGCTTTCAACTCTTTGTTGGAAGGAGAGCGCCATCAACATTTCTATCATTCACCATACTTTTGTGTAGATAATTGTGTTGTTGATCTTCTGGGAACCACTGAGCTGTCCTTTTCAACGCCACTTCTTGAGATCCTTTGTGCCTTGTGTCCTTGAAGGTAACCGTGGCAACCCCTGCCGACCTCGGCTCTAGCGGCCTTGCCAGATCATGCTTAAACTGCTGAAGGACCAACAGTCGTATAGGTGGAAGTGTAAATTAGTTAGCAATGCCCAGACCATTGGTTTCATACTGAGATTTGGGACATATCAAAACATCTTGCATACCGTTTTCCCAGGTAAACAACATGCTAGTGGGAAACTATTCTATCTTTTATCAGCAGTCACTCATTTTGGAAGAGCATCGGTGTATAATGGGAATGTTTTCTGATCATGGCGTTGTGGATTGATTCTGTATTAGGCTGTTGTGAATTAAAGGGCTATCCCACATGGAAGACTCAGCTGGTCACAGAGAGCACTACAGGCCGTCTATAATCACAGAAACCATGAGTATGGATCCAACTGTGTGTCAACAGCATACTAAGAATTTCTTTGGAGGGTAGTTAAATCCAATGAGCAACATATGCATCTTATGTGCTTCCATAGGTTTATAGAACGTTATAGATAAGATTGATTTTTGGACTGAAATTCTGGTACATGAACAAGACATCTTAATGATCCCGGCTGAAGGATTGTCAACAAAGCTACAACTAACCTCAGTGAGTGTTTACATTTACTTTACATTAACGTCATCTTGTAACATAACCCTGTAGTGGTTAAAGATTAAAGTCCAGCTCATTTGGCTGTAATACAGTTTAGCTCTACATCAATAGTCTTTTTGCTCCAGACGATATGATATAGTCATTTATATCATCTCGTGTCTGGCTTGTCAAAGCCCAGTTAAACGATGGATGATATTAGCCTGAGGCTGGTTCAATACCTAATTTAACTTCCCTCTTGAATGATGAATCAATCAAACATGGCCATTGATTTTATTTCCAATTCAAGAGCAACAGACACACTGGACACTGCTTAAACATCTCTATATGCACACTTTGGTCTAGGGCAACATTGAATACATTTAGATTTTTTGACATGTAAAAGGTCAAACAAAACCTCTTTGAATCATGTTATTAGGCCGTTATCATTAGTGATGACCAAATGAAGCTCTATGTTCTGAGCCGCATAAGGAGGCAGGTTGGGATGGGGGATGGGTCAAACAAACAGACTTTCACTCAGGAGAGCCGTGCTTGTGTCAGCGTTGAATTCTTTCTACTTTCTTACATAATGGTAACTTCTGACGGCTCCCATGGCGACCATCCCTACTACGTGGACCATCTCTGTGTCCATCTCCATTGCTCTTCCCCTTCAATAAAGCGCTCTGAACTCATTTACATCAGAAAGGTCACTGATGCAAGCGTGGAGGAATTTACACACAACAACAAACGTAAAAATGACTCTTTATAAGCTGCTTGCACATTTTCACCTATATGGCTGTTTTTTTATTGAGGACAGTCTGCTTGCCGGCATTTAGTTCTGGAAAGTGAATAAAATGAGTTCTCAGAGAGCACAATTAGAAATAGCGTTTCTCCGGCATCAAGTAATGCTGCTCATTAACTATGCCCTTGTAGCCGAGCTGCACCAATCACATTGGTGCATCTGTTGTAGGCGGGGCCAGAGGCGAGCTGAACAGATGACGACAGTCTAATCTACCAGTTAGCTCCGCTGGTAGCTAGGCGTATGAAGCTCTGGATACGTCACCCTGCGTGGTGTTGTGATTGGTCGTAGTGTTATCCAATGGCGTGCAGTGAGATTTTCAATAGCCTGCCTGCTGCCGCCCCTCGAGATGGGCGACTTTCATTACAGACCCTTAATCTTTTGGATTTAGGTAGCCTGCTATGGGGTTGAATGATTGAATTATTTATATTTATTTTTTCTAGAGAAATAATAATAACATACGGATGTCTGTCTACCCAACTAAAACAAATGGAAACCAATGTGTTTCTGGAAAGGTAAAAAACACACATTTTGCTTGTATATGGCGTGGTCCTATTAATATTATGCTCATTGGTGATGCTTTGGGGGAAGGGGGGGGAAATAGAAACATACTGTAACAGTGAAGACAGACATGCCTCCAAGCTGATTTGTGTGCACAATATTAAGGGAAATAAAAAGAGAGCAAAGCGTTGATTTTCTCATTGATCTTCTTACTCAGACAATGCGCTTGAGCTTTTTATTTTTAGCTGTATTATTTTTTTCAAATGCAAAGGGAATCATGCATATAACTAATAGTCGACAAACGTTCTCCTGCCATATTCTTGTAATTATCGCCAACAGACATTTATATGCTACGTGCTGGCTTGACATAAACTGTCATAACAGGACTAAAGCAGAGTGAATATGAAAATGTATTATATCTGGCTATATATCCTGAAATTTATGTTATTGTATATGAAAGGAAACCAATATCAAGAGGTTTATTCCACAACAACGCTTTATTCGGTGCTGTTTTTAGGTTAATCCGATGTGTAATAACAGACTGTATATGAGATGGAGCTTCTCTCAGAGACTTGATGTTTCTCTGTTCATGGATTTAGACTTTCAATTTCCTCTCATCACCTGTAATGCAAAGGAGGACACCCAGATGGAATTTTCACACTAATAGCTGTGCGCCGAGACACAAATCAATCGCCGGGGCAAATAGCTTTTTGATTAAGAATCCCCCGCTGCCTAATGAAGAAAGCTCCCTCCATATATCCCCTCAACCCCTCTGCTGCCTTATTGCAGTGAAAGTTTGAATCTAATAAAAAATGGAGACCTCTTTTCTGAGATGTGGCTTGGTTGGAGAAAACATGGAGACCTCTGAACATGAGGGATAAAGTGAGCGAGGCATTACAGATGGATGGCAGACACTGGGTGTATTGATCGCACCCTAAAACTCATCAAGCCAATCCAAGAAAAACGTCCACTGGCTCCGACAGCCAGTCCACTCGGCCCATGATTCCCTGGGTGGGTAATGACAAATCTACAGCTATATGTCATGTTACCACAAGGCAGGTTGGGGATTTGTCACCAGAAAGATACCGATCATCTCATCTGTAGTCCATGCGACTGCAACAGGAGCCCACGGAGGCTCTGATGAAGGTCAGGGGAAGCTGTCTACAACAGGACTGTAGATAAGGAAAACCTTAATATACTGGGTGCAGAATGGAGGATTGGAAACAGGGGACGGTATGATGAAGATGCTTGTTATGGGAAACAATAAATGTCAGAACAACTGGAAATGTTGTGTGTGAAGTGGGAGTCACTGACATTTTCATAAAAAATGCATTTCCTTTGTGTTGCATACAAGTGCTTACATAGTTATTAAACATTACAGAACCAGGCTTTTATTAGTGCACTGTACAGCATTAGAAGTTAATACTGCAGAGTTAAGCACATCTAACAGAATATACTGTACTACATTCCCTATTTTTACTTGGACTTTACTTGTATTTATGTTGTGTTACTGCTGTACCACTTAGACATCACCTGGCACAAACTGTATATCAACTCTTTATTTGGTCTAAATTTTTGAAGATTCTTTACTGTATTTCGTATGTTAATATTTTTGCGTATATACTGTGTAACTATGTTTTCTCTTTGTTAAACAGGAAGTGCCATCTAGTGGGCTTCAAAAATAAAGACAATGGTCACAACGCCTAACCTCAACCATCTGGTAAGTTTTGCAAGTCTTGGGTTACATCTAGTCTAGGACTACTAGCCAGTCAGCAGCAGAGTATGAGGGGGTGCCATGCTAGCAGCTAGGCGAGCATTATAACATCTGTCTCCTCGAGTAAAGGCTGGACTACAGTAGAGCTGTTTGGAGCAGGTTGCGAAACAGGATTTTCTGTTGGAGATGGTAAGTCACTTTGGGGGGGGGACTTTGGGCTTTTTCACTTTGTAAACCTATAACGTGCACAAAAACTATATATAACACAATAAAGGAAAGGGAAAGGTCAAAAGCCTAATATGAACACTTGAGTGAAGTATTTTCTTCATCTTCTGAGGCCAATAGATGGCGCTCTCTGTTCAACAAAGAGTTAAAAGCACACTGAATGGTCATTGCTAGAGTGCCATCATCTAGAGTCTCAGAAGATAAAGACCGTAGTTCATCAGGTTTCATGTGGTCATCACTAGAAATCCTGTGATACATTTAACTTGGAAATAAATGAGATGGACCCACGTTGGGCTGTGTATAGTCACATGAAATTCACTTTTCTTACTTTCTCGGCAGCAGACTTAGCAGTAAGATGTGTATTTCGCATCCTTTCGATTGAATCTGAATTTCAATGAATAGCCAGCCCACACAGACGGTCCTGAGACACTGATGTACGCAAATAGTTCATGATTTGTTTTGACTTTCAAAAGCTGCACTCTCCAGATGCCACAGTCAGTGAGGTTGTCAAAACTATTCTGCAAGCAATCTCACAGTTGGGGAAATATTTGTCCAATGCTTTTAAGGAAACGGGGTTTGAAGGGCCGGAGTTCTATCACTGGGTGTCTTCAGCGCCTGGACCAGGTCCTGTGTGTTTATGTCCTACGATTCAGACTGGGAGTCACTGCCTCGGCCCACGGTTAAGTCACATAAAACAAATTCAAACATGTTGTTATTCACTAATTAGCAAACGCACAAGTTGACATGCTGAATTAGGAGGGCGGACATTGTGAACATTATACATTGTGAACATCTTAATTGGGGGGCTGCATCTGATAATTGTTGTAAAGCCAGCCATCCCTGCTCAAGGGTTGTGATGGAGGGTAAACTGATAAATTCAGATAGACTGGAGACGTGTTGCTGTTTGGTCTGAATAGAGGATTTGGGAGATGTGTCCAGTGCACTTGAACATTCATCATTTTTCCCTTTTATGACTTTTCTCAGCATAGATGCAAATGCACAGGCTTATTTATTCAATTCACATACCCGTTTTATTTGATGTCAAGATCCACGGATCTACGGATGATATTCTTTCCCTTCAGCCGTCTGCATTTAAATTCGATAATGATAAAAGAAGCTGGAAATGACAAGCTTTTAAAGTTTCGATAGGATTCCCTGTGATAGTGAAGGTCAAGTTCTAGTCACCCTGTATAAAATCCACAATGATGCTGAGTGAACACAGGCCTGCAGCAGGACTGAACGCTGGAGTCAGGGGCTGACATAGAGCACCAACGGCCAGGCCAGCAGATTGACGTTCCTGGCTTAGATTCCCGGCCTAAATTATGATCCCAGCCCTGGATGAGAGCCCGGATTTCAAGTAGGAAAGCAACTTGCATCAATGTGATAAGTTAGGATTGATCTGGTTCTTGCATCAGGGCACTTGAGTTCACTGAAAAATGTGCACAGGTACTTTCTATTTATATTACCCAGGGCTCGGTCTAGTCACTGGGGGAAAACTCATACAGTGAAATGTTCATGCCATGGGACCTTTTGAGTAGTTTATAAGTAGTGTTTTGGTGTGTATAAATTACAACTTCAATTGATCACACGGAGCTAAGTTAGCGCCCATGGACCCCTGAGTCAATTTAAAGTTTGGAAAGACTTTGATTTCCCTCGATGTTGCAGTTGATTACTGCAGTGATTCCCTACCGGTGGTACAGTACTGGTGTCCCAGGAGGGACCTGGGAAGATTGTGGAGCAGCTCAGCTAATATGAATGAATAGAAATTATGAAAAAGAACGTGAGCTGTTACACCTGAACACTACGTGTTGCAGTTATGTAAAAAGAGGTAGAACTAAATAGGTGAAAGTAATAGATAACAGTATAGTTAGCTTAGGAAGTGCATACACGGCTAAAATGGTTGAAAAAAGTACTAAAACCCAAAATGTTGGGAATTGTAGCCTTCCAGGAGTGTCTGTAGTTTATATGTTGGGATGCAAAGGCAAAGTGATGTGTGATTTTTCTAGATGTTTTTAAGATATTAGGATATTCTCTTAAATTGAATTACAGTACAGAAATCCATTTGTTATTTTGCTGAGGATCCGCTACATGTCCCTGGACCCCTCTTTGAGAACCACTGGTGTAATCCATCATCCTCTCCATGTGTCCAGCAGTGCCTCTCCTCTCTGTTTGTCCTCTCTGGTTCCATAAGAGGCTTTCTGTGTCAGTGAATTTTCTTCACCCATGCTTTCTCGTCCACACACACTAACCCCAGGGGCGCAGCCTTTGTTTTATGCATGTGCTCTCCCGTTGCAAGGCCCATAAATGGTCTCTCTCAGCGGGGGATGAAGTGGGCCAGGGCTACTGCATGCCATCACATGGGATGTGCAGGGCAGCTGAATGCAACCGATGGTCTGGCCTGAGTCACGCTGACTGTGGCTGATTAAATCCTTCCCCCAGTGCCTGCTCCCTTCCTTTTATATACCCCTACACACTGTCCTCTATGACTCTGGGAGAGTGGTGCTTACCGGCTCTTATACAGACAAAATGCTTTTTGGACGTTTTTTAAAGACGCTTTTTTGTAGAATGTGTGGATGTATGTATTTTGTGCGATGTATATTGGTTGTATTTAACAGACACACATATTTAGACATGTTTATAGTCTCATCTGCCGTTTCCTGAGTCAGTAGATAATCTTAAAGCTACTGACAGCTATTGTTTAAAATAGTTACTGCAGTACAAATTTAAAATACTGGAGAAAAATTAGCATTGTTTTTGGAAAAGATAGTATTTAAACTTAGCATGTTTCCTTAATATCTGATGATGCATTGGGGTTGTTTTGGGGTTTATTACAGTAAATATATTACATATTGGACCTTTATTGTAGATAATGTTAATAGTATTGTGTTTTTTTGTGTACTGCTTGTTTGAAGCCACTGACATACCGTTTTGTTGCATGTGTGCCACACATTGTGTGAATGATCATGAAATTGAAAAATGTAATTGAATTATAATATACATAGGCAACACGGAAAGTATATAGCCCTATAGGCTTTTTTAGTGTAAAACATTACAAATGTTATACAGTATATTAGGCCTACTGTACATGAATCGGGTCTTCATCCAAATCTGCGTGTAGGCTTAAAATAATCTACCTTCCACCCACCTGAATAATTATGTTCTCTGATTTCGAGGCCTGCCTGGACACTCCACTGCCCTTCTCCGATCCCTGCAGGCTCGGTTGCTTTTTGAATGATGTATTGTCTTCATGTATGAGTGGTTTCTATAGCAATTTACTCTAGGAGATTTGAGAGGCTGCTTGTGTGTAGAAATGCCACTGCAGCTGATATCGACGGACATTTAAGCAGCAAAACTGACTGCAGTTAGAAACTGGACAGCGGAAACAGATTCTGAAATATGTCCTAATGAAGTGAAGCAGCTGTTTCTCGAGGATCTCTCAGACCATCTTACAAATGAAGAGGTCTGTCGGGACAGCAGCTCTGCCATGGTCACATTTTAGCCCTGCTATGCCACGAACTACTACAAACTACTATTTCTAGTCTCTGTTCCATTATCTTTTACTGTGACTCTTCATCTCAACCCCAACCGGCCCATCAGACACCCCCTACCAAGAGTGTGAGTCTGTCCCAGGTTTCTTCCTAAATGGAAATTTGCTTCTCTGGAGGGAACTACTAGAACTGTTGGGTCCTTGTAAATTATAGAGCGGTCTAGACCTGCTCAATCTGTAATTATAAGTGGTCTAGACCTGCTCTATCTGTAAATTATAGAGTGGTCTAGACCTGCTCTATCTGTAAATTATAGAGCACCTGCTCTATCTGTAAGTATAGAGGTCTAGACCTATCTGTAAGTTATAGAGGGTCTAGACCTGCTCTATCTGTAAATTATAGAGCTCTATCTGGTCTAGACCTGCTCTATCTATCTGTAAGTAAAGCCTGCTCTAATCTGTAAATATAGGCGGTCTAGACCTGCTCTATCTGTAAATTATAGAGCGGTCTAGACCTGCTCTATCTTAAGGTTATAGAGCGGTCTAGGAATCTGCTATCTGTAGAATTATAGAGCGGTTCTAGACCTGCTCTGTCTGTAAATTATAGAGCGGTCTAGACCTGCTCTATCTGTAAAGATATTATAGAGCGGTCTAGACCTGCTCTGTCTGTAAATTATAGAGGGGGTCGGTCTGTCTTAGACCTGCCTCTATCTGTAAATTATAGAGTGGTCTAGACCTGCTCTATCTGTAAATTATAGAGCGGTCTAGACCTGCTCTATCTGTAAGATTATAGAGCGGTCTAGACCTGCTCTATCTGTCTGTAAAATTATAGAGGCCGGTCTAGACCTGCCTCTATCTGTAAAAATTATAGAGTGGTCTAGACCTGGTCTATCTGTAAATTATAGTCTAGACCTGCTCTGTCTGTAAATTATAGAGCGGTCTAGGGCCGGGGATATTAACCACGGGTGCTGTGGATATTAACCGCGGGGGCCGGGGACATTAACCAAAAGGGAAGGGATATTAACCACAGGGGCCGGAGACATTAACCATGGGGGCCGGGGACATTAACCACAGGGGCCGGGAAAAATTAACCACATTAACCACAGGGGCCAGGGACATTAACCACATTAACCACGGGGACCGGGGACATTAACCACATTAACCACGGGGACCGGGGACATTAACCACGGGGGCTGGGGATACAACTCTTATCTCTTTCTCTCTCTCTTCCCTCGTCTGGCTCCGCCCCCCTCTTTGTTTACATGCCACGGGTATACATCGGGGTGTCCTTAGAACTCCTTGGCGGAGCCCCTCCATCCTCCATCCTGGATTGGGCGTCCTTCAAGATGGCGCTGAGAATGATTTCGGGGTCACCAGCCGGAGGATGGAGGAGGATGTACAAATTTGGGAACTGAAAGGCCCACAATGTCCGTATCCGTGGGAAAAGAGGTGGTCTTCCTTGTGATCTCGCGGAGCACATGCAGCAGAGCAGCAGCTCAGGCTTTAATGCACGCCCCCGGAAGCACATTACAGCCGGCCGCTAACTTCCTCTGTTGTTCCTTCGTGTTTGCAGGACCAATCTGCTGCTAATTTGTCTGTCGAAGACATTTTCAGAGAGTGGCTGGGGACTTCTAGCATCAACTTCTTAAACCATTAAATTGTTTCATTATTCTGAACACTAAAGCGGCCAATCAGGGACCGCCACAATGTCTTTATCTCATATTCACCGAATATACGCTTCCCTTTATTCTTAACTCCAAGTTTTAACTTCATGGTGAAGAAAAAATGTTTATGTAAAACATGGAGCGGAAATACTGCAAAGAGTCAGGGGTCCCGACTCCAAGAGATGCTAAATGACCACAAATGACTACAAAATGACTACAAAGACATGCAAAACAACTAAAAATAGATGCAAACAATCACTTAGCCCTATGATGCTACTAAGAAAACACACGGCAGAGGGAACAGCATTTCAGCAGGCCAAGTATCAGACCTGGAAGGTCAAGCATTACCTAAAGACCGAGACTCTCGTGTGTGCGTGTGTGTGTGTGTGTGTGTGTGTGTGTGTGTATGTGTGTGTGTGTCTGTCTGTGTGTGTGTGTGTGTGTGTATGTGTGGGTTTGTGTGTGTGTCTGTCTGTCTGTCTGTCTGTGTGTGTGTTGATGTGTGTGTGTGTGTGTGTCTCTATATGTAGGTTGTGTGTGTTAGTTAAATGTATGTGTGTGTGTGTGTCTCTATGTGTAGGGTGTGGGTGTCTGTCCGTGTGTGTGTGTTTGTGTCTATGTGTAGGGTGTGTGTGTCTATGTGTCTGTCTGTCTGTCTGTCTGTGTGTGTGTATGTGTGCGTGATTGCCCCACAGAGCTGTAAACTCAGCATCATCCTCCTCGGGCGACCCACTTCCTGCTTTTTAAAAGCAGAAATCTCTCCAAACGGTTCTGCGGGGGTGTAAACAGCGTTTTTGCATGGGAGGCGATGGAAATGAATTCAAGGCCAAGTGTAAAATCAGAAGGAGCTTCCATTGCTCATGATAATGAGAGCACTTGGAGCACTTAAACCCATAAAGGTTGAACTGCTACTGAACTGGAGATCCCCCCCAGGGACAAGCATGGGTTCTCTCTCTAAGATATTACTTAATTGGCTTCTGACCCGACAACCAGCCGGAGGATCTGGCCTTTCTCTGAGCGTCACAGATAACACTAAAATGAGATATTTTGGGTGAAAATACAGAAATAGATTACCAAACCAATCTACAGCCTTTTGTTCTTTGGTCCAAGGTCTGTTTTAGAGACATGAAAGAAGGAGAGAGAGGGGATGACACGCAGCAAAGGTACACAGGTCGGATTCGCTGCAGGACTCAGCCAACATGGGGAGAACACTCTTACTGGGGGGGCTGGGCGAGCTAGAGGCCGCCCCGTCCACGGTCTCTTTAATATCTTTTTTACTGACATACTGTATATTCATTTATTTGTTTTATGGGAAATTGAGAAAACGTACAAATCTAGATGAGGAACTTATAAGAAATGCTCCAATTTTGATCCGGCTCACATATACATTTTTTTATTCACAACACATTTTGGCTGGCTAGTTGTGTTCCAAACAAAAAAGGACAGGAGACTCTTTTCAAACTGTAATTACACTCAGAATTTGGCAGATTTGTTCACTTTGAGAAATTCAAACCAAAGCCATTTAGGGACTTTCCTTGGACAGATGTAGAAGAATGGTAGGTGAATCTGATGTATTGCCACAGATCAATGAGTGATATGTTGACAGAAAGTAAAGAGATGGCTTTGTGACAGGCTGAATCCTGGCTAAAACTGTCGCACCACCAAATTCTTTTACTTGAAAACATCAATTATCCTCAAACTAATACATACTTAAAGAAAAGTGCCCAAAATGTTGAGAAAGTGCAAAAACATTGAAAAAAGAGACAAAAAGCAATAAAAAAGTAATAGAAACATAAGTGCTGCAAGGCGCGTGGCCTTGGACATACAGGTGAAACTAAAAAAATTAGCATATGGTGCAAAAGTTCATTAATTTCAGTAATTCAACTTAAAAGGTGAAACTATATATATAGACTCATTACATGCAAAGTGAGATATTTCAAGCCTTTATTTGATATCATTTTGATGATTATGGCGTACATTATGAAAACCCCAAATTCAAAATCTCAGATCATTTGCATATTACATGAAATCAATTAAAAAGGATTTTAAATACAGAAATGTCAGCCCTCTGAAAAGCATATTACATGTAATCTTTGTTTGGGCCCCTTTTGCATGAATTAAATGTGGCGTGGCAAAAACCTGTGTTTTGTTATGGAAATACCAGGATGCTCAGCCTGTGGCCCTGCTGAAAAGTATAATCCAGCCTGATGCAATCATGTGTGGCCTGCTGAGGGGTTATGGAAGACCAGGATGCTATCAGCCTGTGGCCCTGCTGAGGGGTTATGGAAGACCAGGATGCTATCAGCCTGTGGCCCTGCTGAGGGGTTATGGAAGACCAGGATGCTATCAGCCTGTGGCCCTGCTGGTTATGGAAGACCAGGATGCTATCAGCCTGTGGCCCTGCTGAGGTGTTATGGAAGACCAGGATGCTATCAGCCTGTTCCTGCTGCTGCCCCATAGAGCTCTTCTGCATTGTTCGGTCTCATGTCTTTCATCTTTCTCTTGGCAATGCCTCCCCATAGATTCTCTATGGGGTTCAGGTCAAGCTGCGGGCCAATCAAAGCACAATCCCATGGTCATTGAACCAGGTTTTTGGTACTTTTTAATGTGGGCAGGTGCCAAGTCCTGCAAAAAAATGAAGTCAACATCCTCCATAAAGCTCGTCTCTGCTGAAGCATAGCACTCTAAAATGTCCTGGTAGACGCGGCTGACTCTGGACTTTTTAATAAAGCCAGTGGACCCACCAGCCGATGACATGGCTCCCCAAACCAACACAGACTGTGGAAACCACACTGGACTTCAAGCATCTTGGATTGTGTGCCTCTCCATTCTTCCTCAGACTCAGGACCTTGGTTTCCAAATGAGATGCAAAATTTGCTCTCATCAGAAAATAGGACTTTGGACCACTGAGAAACAGACCAGTTCTTTTTTCTTTAGCCCAGGTAAGACGTTTCTGGCGTTGTTTGTTGTTCAGGAGCGGCTTGACAAGAGGAATACGACATTTGAAGCCCCATATCCAGGACCCGTCTTGTGTGTGGTGGCTCTTGATGCAGTAACTCCAGCCTCAGTCCACTTTTGTGAAGCCCCTCCTTTTCCTGACAATCAATCCTCCCAGGCTACGGTCATCCCTGCTGCTTGTGCACCTTTTTTTCCACACTTTTCCTTCCATTTAACTTTCTATTAATGTGCCTTGATACGACACTTTGAGAACATCCAACTTCCTTTGCAATTACCTTTTGAGGCTTTCCTCCTTTGTGGAGGGGTGTCAATGATGGTTTTCTGCACAACTGTCAGGTCAGCAGTCTTCCCCATGATTGTGAATTCCACTGAACCAGACTGAGAGACCAGTTAAAGGCTCAGGAACCCTTTGCAGGTGTTTGGATTAATTAGATTAGGTGTGATACTTTGAGCCTACAATACTGAACTTTTTGCACCATATGCTAATTTTTTGAGGTTTCACCTGTACTTTGATCCAAACGCCCAATCTGCAGTTATGAACTATGCACTGGATCGTAGACATCACAACATCCTGGACAGGGATTTGACACCCTCATCTGTCTGAATGCAGGCTGCCACTTACCATTTGGATCAAAAAGCCCGGCTAGTTGAACGGATCGGGCGGGGAACTTCTACGTGCCCTAAGGTCGGGGGAAACCACGGGCAACATCAATCCAAAAATTCATGAGACTCACGGATGGCGAGGGGCGTCTGCAAAGTAGCACACCCTCTGTTTGGGAAGCAAAAGGATCACTTTTGACAGGTCAGGGAAGAGGAGAGGGTGGGAAATCAATGCCAGACCACACGCCTCCTGAAAATCTAAATAAAAATGGCCAAAAAGGAAAAGGGATAAAGAATGAAAAAGGGTCAAAATAAAATGACTAGGAAAGGCCTTTTCATTCAAATCAACGAGCATAAGGATTCCTATTCATGCAACACATCCTCGCTTAGAAGTTGCTGATTCAAGCAACAACAGAATCTTAATTCAATAGATGATACAGATACTACTTCTACTGTTCTCTACATACTATCACCGTCTCTATTTACCAATGGGCTGTCTCTAAGCATACTCACTCTCTCTACTGTTGTCTCTCTACATACTACTCTACTGTTGTCTCTACATACTCACTCTGTTGTCTCTCTCTACATACCACTCTCTACTGTATTCCCCTAAGCATACTACCTCTCCTACTGTTGTCTCTACATACTACCTCACCGTTTGTCTCCCTTCATACCTACTCTCTACTGTTGTCCTCTGCTACCACTCTACCGTTGTCTCTCTACATACTACTCCTAATTGCTGGTCTCTCTCTACATACTCACTCCTCTACTGTTGTCTCTCTACATACTCACTCTACTGTTGTCTCCTCTCATTTACTGATGTCTCTCTACATACTACTCTCTACTGTTGTCTCCCTCTACATACTCACCTCGTAATTTGTTGTCCCTCACACTCACTCTCACCGTTTGTCTCTCTACATACTACTCTGTTATTTATACATACTACTCTACTGTTGTCTCCTCTACATACCACTTTTACCGTGTTGTCTCTCTCTACATACCACTCCCAGGTCTCTCTATATTTACTGTCTACTGTTAATCTCTCTACATACTACTCTTTACTGCTTGTCTCTCTACATACCTACTCTCTACTGGGTGTCTCCCCCTACATACTCATCACTCTCTACTGCTGTCTCTGAAGATACCTGCCTCTTTCACTGCTTGTCTCTACATACCACCTCTACCAGGCTCCCTCTACACACCACTGTCTACTGTTTTGTCTCCCCTCAACCCACATCCATAATTTACAGATAGAGTAGGATCTAGTGACTACTGTCAATAACAGTCACAGTAAAGATAATGGAACAGTGACTAAAAAT